>OX578283.1:61593831-62089527 GCA_951217055.1 Gerris lacustris
GAAATCGGTCAACTTTTACTCAATACTCAATTGTGACGGGTAAACGTTACTGACAGACATACAGACAATAAATGGATGTGATGCCATTGGATGAAATAAGGAAAATGTTTATAAATTTTCGAAATTTTAATTAATCAAGCAGTGGACACCTCAAATTAAGATATCTATGAGGCTGCATGCTCTCTTCCAGAAGTTTTATGAGACTTCATTCTCTTCGCCACTGATGATAATTACTTGGGGTTGAAATCTGACATCGTCTTAGTAACAAAGCTATTATGGAGACACGATCTTTTACTTTATTACCTCAGTCTGAAGTAACTCAACTCAATTTTAAAGACTGAAGCTTAAACCAATCAAATCAAGTCACTAAAACAAAATCAGTCACGGGCAGAGTGGAATTTAATCAGAATATTCGTCAAACAGTGCATTTTAAACATTTTTAAACACCTCAAAAACAAAAAAATAAAAGTTTCGATAATATTAGTTATTCGTCACTGTTTCATTCTTAAACTTTTAGATGAAAATTATGTAAGTGGTACAAACAATTAACAAAAAGATATTTGCTTATTAAAATAACATTTTGTTTTCTTTTTTTTTTCTCCCTCTCTCTGATGTATCTTTTTTTTTCATTCCAAATAACATTTACCAAACATATTTGTTACTAAATTATGTAATGAAATAAGTTGAACAAATGTTTTAATTAATTCACTTAACAATGTAAAAAAAAAATTATTAAAAGCGATAATTATTATTTCTTTTTTTTTTTTGAATTACAGAAATAAATATAAAAATCTATAAAAACTCAAAAAAACAAAAACAGTCAAAGTGATAAATATCTGGAAAAAAAGTCTCTTCATTAATTCGTTGTTCTTTTTTTTGTTTTGTTTTGGAAAAAAAAAAAAAAAAATCAAAGGGAATCGAAAACAGATAGAAGGGTGAATATGAACGCCCAATTAATTGAAAATATGTCAAAAAAGAGAGAGAGAAATATATAGGAGTGGGGAGGGATTTTTTTTTTTTTTCAAAAAAGGTGGATAATGGTACGTCAAACTCGATACAATAGCCAAGAGAGGGAAATTTTAACAACTGAATTTCACCCTCTGCTTTAAAAAAAAGAGAGGGAAGTTAAAAAAAAAATGAGAGGGGACATTAATAAAACCAGACTTGGGGAGACCACCTGCTCTCTCTAGTGTTTAGCTTTTAAACTCGAAAAGAGAGAAAAAAAAATATATATCAACGGATGTTAGAAACCGAATTAAAAAAAAAAAAAAAAAAAAAAAAACCGGATGAAGAGACTGAGTAACTTGAAACAGAAGAGAAAAAAAAAATTAGGGTGCTACAATTTTAAACACCTGGGCAAAAAAAAACATCAGTTTTAAAATCTGACTGAATAATTATCAGGAAAGAAAAAACAGTTTTCGGTTGTTTATATAACACATCAACAAACTTGTAATAAACAAGATCAATAAAAAATAATTCTAATCTGAAATACTTTTACCTTCCTTTTTGAAGTTTATTCAAAGGTTTTTTTTTAACTAAAATAAATAATATATAAATTTAAAAAAATAACATTTGGCTGTTATAGAATACTTTATTAGTGGATATTTTTCAATTTAAATGTATGTATATATTATAAAAAATCGTTTGAGAATAAATTTGTTATGGCTAAAGTATTTTTTATTTTTTATTATTATTATTATTAATAGTAGTTCTGCTTACTTTTTTTCTAACTAATTTTTTACATTCTCAAATACGTTATATATTATAAAGAGAATGAAAGAAAATTAGATTTTTGTAATTTTAATGGATTTACACGTTTTGAGGTCCCCTGAGTCCAAAAAAGTTATTTTTAAACATTTCTATTGTAGGTGTAGTCTGTACAGTCGCGAGGAGCCTAAACTATACTAGGCCGATTTTGATGTAATTTCGTATAAATATTCGGAAAAATAATACCCCAAGATAAAATTGAGAAATTAAATTTAGCTATAAAAAAATTGGGGGGTAGGGGCTCTAGGTACTCCCCAAAAAACACAGAAAATACAAGAAAAAAATATCGAAAACAGTTTAGACGGTTTTATAGGTATCAAAAATCATATAAATCGTTTCCCCGGTTAAAATCTAGTTCGTAAGAAAATGGGACACTTCTTTAGATTGTTACTCCCCTTACAAAAAATCAAAGGGTAGTAACAATCTAAAGAAGGTGTAAAGAATGTTCTTTTTTAGACTGTTACTCCCCTTATAAAAACAGAAGTGTGATATTACTTTGTCCTAAACTAATGTACATTGGATTAAACATCTCTTTTTCTTAATAGTTATTTAGTCAAAGCCATTTCTATTACAAAAAAAAAGGGGAGTAACAATCTAAAGAAGAACCGAAAATAGCTTTAAACTCGGACAGTGAGAGACTGGGTTTCGATTCCCCGCTGGGGAGATGTAATTTTTATTGGTGAATTTTGATAAAATATTTAATAATATTCAAATGTAACTGTGAAAATTCGAAACAACTAATAAATAAAAAACATTAAGACTAAGTAATTATTTGCTCTTATATATATAAAAATGTTAGTCAGAGTTGTCTCGGACTGATTTTTCTTAGATAACATTTAAATTTAAACTTTAATATAATATTATATTTGTTAAAAAGGCAGACGAGTTCATTTAGTACTTTTTCCCCTTATAAAAGATAACAGTTTTATTTCATAAAATAATATCTAGATTTATCTTTTAAAATGCATTTTTCTTCTTAAAAAAATCTCTTTTAACCCCAATAAGACACTGAAGATATTCTGAGACTCTCTCTAAATTTAATCTTTCTATCTGTATTTTTTTTTTTTTTTTTTTTTTCTTCTACATCTCTTAACATTTAGCTATTTTTGGAACCAACCCAGTAAAATAATCTTTATTTTTCCCCTTTCTCACCTAAAAACCACCTGAATAAAGACAAAAAAAAACTCTAACACAGCAGAAGCCAAATTCTATTTTATACTACATTTATTTCTTCTACGTTCCCCTTCCCCCTCCTCTACACTTTTTTTTCCTTTTATTTCTTTCTTACACTCCATTTATTTATTCTTTTTATTGTGTAACCCCCCCCCCCCCACTTCGGGATTACAGCCAAATAGAATAGAAGAGAGAGTGAAAAAAATAAAATAAAACAACAGACAATCCAAAAGAACACCTTTCGCAGAATAAAATTTTAATTCTCCTCTTCTTTTATCCCACACCTTTTTTCTTAATAGCTATTTCGTAGAGCCAAAGTAAATATAAATAAATTTGTATAAAAGAGCATTCAATTCTAAAATTTGTTACATACATAAATATATATATATATATATATATATATATATATATATATATATATATATATATATATATATATATATATATATATATATATATATGAAATTATCACTTCAAAGAGCTGTCATTTTTATTTTTAACAGAATAAAAATGATGCAACTAAATTAAATGAAATCTATCTTGATAAATAAATGAATTTT
Source organism: Gerris lacustris (assembly GCA_951217055.1). NCBI lineage: Eukaryota > Metazoa > Arthropoda > Insecta > Hemiptera > Gerridae > Gerris > Gerris lacustris. The sequence goes on from OX578283.1 coordinate 61,597,332, forward strand.
TAAGAACCTATTTGTTTTTTTTGTTCAATTCTCCGAAAGAATAAATTCTTCGTGGTTTAGAAACAAAGTATAATGAACGTAATCTTTAAATCTTTAACACTAATTCATTCATAACATTAGGCCAATATAATATATATATATATATATATATATATATATATATATATATATATATATATATATATATATATATATATATATATACATACATACAATATACATATATCTACGTGTGAATGAAAAAAACAATGACTACGAATTATGTGTGAAAGTATAAATATGGATCAATAACGCAATAGAATATGTAATTTTTAATGTCAGCTTAAAAAAAAAGATTAAATCAGTAACAGAATGAATCATTTATGAAATGAGTTATATGATTAAAATTAACTTAATAATCGGTTTAATTTACATTGCAAATTATATTTTAAATTATTATACCTATTAGATCATAATTGTGGAACATAAAAAAAGACAATGCATAATTTAACTTTGTTTTGGTAACGCTGTTACTTTATTGAAACAATCAGTAACCGTTACTGGTTGTTTCAATAAAGTAACAGCAATTAAAGATGTCTTAATCACCGATCTATGGATATCTATTGCCCAGGTGAAGAGTTTGAAGGTGTTTTCTCTTATCTATTGACGGGATAGATTAGTACTATAAGCTTATTTGACTCTTCTATTTCAATATAATTGTTAATTGATATGACATCACTTTCAATTGCATAAAATAAATGTGAACCCACATGGAATTGAAACAGATATGATCATTTATTGGCCAATAATACGAAGGGAGGAAGCTACTATGTCAAACAAAATTCACTATTTAGGTTATTGCTATTTAAGCATATATATTTAGAATGAATTACGATTTAGTAAAAAAAAAAAACAACTATATTTATTTAGTCCATCAAATTAATACTATTGAGACTTGAGACTCTTATAAGAACAGTATTGAGTTATCACTTACTTATTACTTATTATTATTATAACACATTATTGCTAATTTACTTTCAATAATTAAGAATAATTAAGAAACTGAGCTACTTGTAAGTTTATAGTAAAGGATACAACACTACAGTGTACAAATTTAATATTAAAATTTACGGTTTAAAATTAACAATTTTAATACTTTATTTATTTATATTATTGATATTACACATGTGTACACCCATGAAGTGCATATAGTTTAACCTTTTTCATAATATAAAAACATTTATAAAAAATACAATTTCACACGGAATCTAAAAAATCGATACTCTTAGATAAAAAGAGATAATATAAATCGATACTCTTAGATATAGAGATAATATAAATCGATACTCTTAGATATAGATAGATAATATAAATCGATACTCTTAGATATAGATAGATAATATAAATCGATACTCTTAGATATAGAGAGAAAATATAAAACGATACTCATAGATATAGAGAGAAAATATAAATCTATACTCTTAGATATAAAAGATAATAACAATCGATTCTATATATCCTATATAAAAAAACTGAATATGACACACTTACAAATATCTTAAGCTATCTATAAATGTATATATGTAATATGTATATGCATTAAAAATATAAGAGTGCATAAAAGAATAGTAACTATAAAAACCACTTAACAGCAATATCAATAAATTAACACAATCAATACACACGATCAGATAACATAATATTAAATAACACAATGACAAAATATAAAAAAAAAAAAAAATGAATAATGTTTCATAATAAACAAGATTATCTCACAATTAAACTAAAGGAAATATTAATTTATTATTCCATGCAAAGACCAAGTATAAAGTAATAATTCATTAATAAACGGAATTTGAAAAAAAATATTAAAAAAAAAAAAAAATTAGAAGAAAAAATAATAATAATAATAATAATACAACTATTATGAATTATAATATATTAGTGTATATAAATGATAATATATATATATATATATATATATATATATATATATATATATATATATATATATATATATATATATAAAACCTTAACTAGCTGATTAGTAAATCTTTCAACACTTCTTACATATTTAAGTTTACTATGGAAATTATCAATCTGATTAAGAGGGTGGAGGAATAATAAAATGGAAGGAAAAAGAAGAAAATATTTAAAAGAATATTAGTACAGAATAATAATAAATTACTTGTTTAGAAATTTTACAGACACGCAACGTACACAAACAAAAAAAAAAGAGAAAGAAAGAAAAAACCTAGACAGATAAATTGTTTCCATCACGCTGTTAGCTTATTTAATAATGAATAAAAAGAAAATAAATAAATAAAAAATCTATGTTTATTTATTTATTTGTTTATTGTAGGCGCAGAACTTTATGGTTAATAGTTCTATTAACTATACAAGAGTTATATTTAAATGGTAGTCTTTAAAATATGATAATAGGTTAGTTCCAACCACACCTCAAACTAGTTTCAAACTGTACGACGCATGTGCATTAGCAAAAAACGTTCAAATGTGGTCCGATGCGCATGCTTCGGACAGTTCCAAACCAGTTTGAAGTGTGGTTGGAACAAACCTAATTACAACCGTTTGTAACAACCTATGTTTCGTTTAATATTGCATAATTTTACTTAAATAAAAATTATTTAACATTCTGGAGATTATAGGTGAGAAATAAAAATTCTAGTTTCTTTTAATTAAAATTTTCATTGTAAAAAAAATATAAGACGATACTTCTTTAGTTTGTTACTCCCCTTAAAAAAAACCAGAGTTGAGTAACAATCTAAAGAAGGTGTACGAAATGTTCTTCTTTAGACTGTTACTTCCCTTATATAAACAGTAGTGCGTGATATTCCTTTGTTCTAAAGTACATTGGACTAAACATCCGTCTTAATAGTTATTGAGTCAGTCATTTATATTCTAAAATAACATAAGGGAATAACAATCTAAAGAAGCACCCATAAGACAAGTATTTTTAACTCCTTGTCTCTAACTAGTAACAGTAGTAACAGAGGCTATAGATTAACTCTATAACTATGGCTATAGATTATTGGACGCAGGGTGACTCGAAGCTTTTTCTCACCAAATAATTCCAAAAACGGCTGCAAATATACAATTAAAATATGAAGGAATTTTTTTCTTATAAAGAGATACATTCACTATAAAGGTAAAATTTTAGCTTAATCAGCGAAATAGTTATTAAAATCATTTTTAACGTCAAAGTTTACAAAATTAAAGAGTTTAAATGCTCAAAATGGCGGCAGATATTGAAGCTAAATACAGCTGGAATGTTTGTCTTATAAAGATGTATGATTGGTAGAAATTTCAGCGCAATTGGAAATCTTTTTTTTTCGAATTTTTGAAATTTTTGCGGACAACAAAATAGGTTATTAATGATTTTGACACAAATTTATGATTTTCTGGGCGGTACAACTACATATGTATATGACTGATTTTTGTGCTAAGTTTCAACTCTCTAACTTAAAAAACTTTGGGAGACATGCTTGACACTCACAGACAGACATCCAGCTAAAAAAAAAAACACTAAACCACTCAAATAGTCTGTAAAACACCTACTAACGGATAATTCCGTTGAAATCTCGTTTTCGGGATTATTCAGGTAAAAACACAATACTTTTTCTTTAAAACTAAGGAAAAGTAAAAAATAGAAATATCACTTTTATTTATGAAAGATAAATTGAAAGTTTGTGGAGATACAGAAGAGAAAAATAGAACTTAAAAAAAAATACACCGAAAACAAAAAGTGCGAACAGGCAAACAGTTAAATAAAAAAAATAACGATGCTAACAAATGCGATATAGATCGACACATTTGAATAATAAAAGTATAATAAACACGAAAATTGCCTTAGAGGCAATAATATATAAGAAGTTTCAGAAGTTATAAACTTGTTAATAGGTTAAGATTCAAAGCAACTGATAACAATATAAAGAACCTCGAGGGGGTCTTATTCTGAACACTAAACATTTCGTGACAAGTATTTTTTAGAAAAGGAAAAGAGGAAAAAAAATCAAGAGCAGATTGACATGAAATATTAATAAAGATAAAATAAACTATAAAGAGTACAAATAAACAAAAAAAAAGGAAGAAAACAAAGTTAAAGAAAACGGTAAGGTAATAAACTAAAGCGCAAACACGACAGCAATGTATATTAGGATATTGTTTTCGTGTGTTAAAAAAAAGGTAAAATCTTAAACACTAAAGGCAATACAGGTATCTAAGGTAAGAGAAAGTAGAAATGCAATTTTTATTATTACTTAAAGTCTTCAAAATTATTAGAGAAAAACTTATAGGCCTGAAAACTGTTGTTAGATCTTTCATTGTAAAAAAACTCAAGAAAGATAGTGATTTCGTTGGAGATTACATACGTCAACGTGGAAGATTAGATTTGTTAAATTGTTATTCAAAAAGTAAATATATTAATTTCGGTACTTCTTTAGATAGTTACTCCCCTACTTCTTTTTAGAAGATAAATGACTTTGACAAAATAAAAATTAAGAAAAAGAGATGTTTAGTCCAATGTATTTTGGGACAAAGGAATATCACACATCTGTTTTTATAAGGGGAGTAACAGTCTAAAGAAGAACATTCCGTATACCATCTTCAGATTGTTACTCACCTCTGGTTTTTTCATAAGGGGAGTAACAGTCTAAAGAAAAACATTCCGTATACCATCTTCAGATTGTTACTCACCTCTGTTTTTTTCATAAGGGGAGTAACAATCTAAAGAAGAACAATCCTTACTCCTTCTTTAGATTGTTACTCCCCTAAATCCTTTTTATAAGGGGAGTAACAATCTAAAGAAGTACCCTAATTTCTTTCTTTAATAATATAAATGCAAATTAAGATGCCTCGTAGTAAAAAACCTTTTTCTAAATAAAGAGATGAACACAAAAATTTCTGAATGGACAGAAATAAGTTATTTACTTAAAATATTAATCAGTATAAGAGCGTTTTCTTTTTCCAGATTTTAATTTGTATCTATTTAAAAGGAGAGCAGAAGAGAAACACATTTCAGTTTATTGTTTACAGATCAAAAATTAAGCAAGGTTTTTTAAAAGACTACAGATCTTCTGAGAAGGAAAGATTTAAGACTTCCTTATTGCCAAGCTAAAAATAAAAAAAAGAGGGGAAAAAATAAATAAATAAATCGCTTAAAAGAAAAACAGTTTAAAAAGATCTCAACTTCTCAACAGAAACGTCAGATCAAAAGAGAAAGAAAATAAGAGATATTAGAAAGTTATAAAACACTTTTGTAGGAAAAAAGAATTGAATTATGATCCCCCGTGCTTTCTTTTTATTCTTCTTCTTCAACTAAAAGATGGTTTAGGTCGAAGAAAGAAGAAAAAATATAAGAATTCTAAGGCAGAAGTAAATGTTACAAACATTTTTCCTTCCTTGTAACAACCCTCCTTAACATCAAAGAGGAGTAATTCGATTTTAAAAACATCATACGTGAAAGGAAGCTGAGATAATAGAACCAAGTTTTGTCACGACAAACAGTTTTTATACCATCAAAATAAGGGGGAAAAAGAGAGTTTTCCTAAAAAAAAGAAAAGATAAAGGACTAAAATGATCAAAGTATGGGTGACAAAGTATCATTTACGACATCAAAGTATAAGATAAACACAACTTTATTAAAGGATAATTTAAAAGGAAGAGTTTAACAAGAATTAAATAGTTAAACGTTAAAAGACAATTTAACGATAGGGAGGAAGAGTAAAAAATGTACTTTTCTAAATAAAAGATAGAGTAAATGTAAATGGTAAAATTTATAAACGAAAAAAAAATAGCAAAAATTTAAATTGTTAATATTCAGTGTTGAGCGCCAACTATTATGGTCCTTTGAGCCGGATTGAATATCAAAAGTATAAATAACAGCTGTTATAATAATTTTTAGTTTAATCACAATTATAGTAAATTTTAAGATGAATTATTACTATGTATTTGTCATCACTTGGTTCAGAAGTTCCAAATATTTTCAATATGCCCACCCTCATCTATTTTGGACCAATGGGCCGGATAAAATATTTATATTAATAAATATTCATAAGCTGTATATATTTTATAATTATAAAAATAACTTTTTTAAAGCCATACAAACGTCCTAGTAAGAAAGTAAAGATAAAATCACGCTTTAAAATATACAAAGAGAGAATATGAAAACGTTTTTATTCTTCATAAAAGGCGCCACATGTTACGTGGTAAAATCGTGAACTTTATTTAATAGGTTAACGTTATGCAACACATAATAAGCATGTTCAACACAGAAATCCAGCAGCTATTGCTCATCATAAAATGAATGTATGAAAAAGATATGTTGTACGAGGTTATACCCTTGAACAAACAAAGGTAAAATAAACTTATAATAGATTCGATGAGTACATAAACCTTTTTTATATTGCTACTAAATAACAAATAACATCCAAAAGGCAATAATGTACTTTTTTCACAACTTTTTAATCCATAAGACACGGTTTCAAAAAAAAAAAAAAAAAATCTGTTGACTTCAAAAGCTAAACTATAAGCGATTAGTCACGGAAATTATTTTTTTTAAACCTGTTTACATATTATATTTTATAAAAATATATATTATGTATTTTATTTTATATAGAATTTACTTTTTCTTATAGAGTTAAGAAGATTATTCACGGATTCTAACCGTAGATAAATAATATCTACTTATAAAAATTGAACTTCATGCACTGGTAATAATTATAATAATAAATAATGGGGTAAAAAGATTATCTGTAAATGTGTGTCCATGGCCATGTTTTCAGCTTAAAATAAAAAAGACATTATAAAAAGCTTATAATAGGTTGCAATGATTAAACTAAGGGGATCTTTCTATTGTGCATCTCCTTAAAAAAGTACAGATTCATATCTGTTAGTGGACAAACCACAGAAATAAATTGTTGTTCATAGATCGGTTTCTGCTTAAGAACGACTTTGATGTGAACGATCTTGTTTACAATAAGAAATAAATTACAAAAAAGTGAAATAAATATTTGTTATTAAGGGTTAACAATGAAAAGATGATCTTAATATTTTTCGGGTTTTCTAATTAACAAGATAAATATTATTAAAGACTGATAAATTAATATATTGTTTTAAAAAAAAATAAAACATACAAGGTAGTTATTAAAAACATTAAAGCTGTCAAACATGGGTCTTATAAAGACAACTAACGTCATACAAAATACAAGATAATAAAGGAGAAAGGAGTTTATAAAATTATTAGATTTAAGTAAATAATTGGTAAGTTGAAAAATTGAGATGGCGTTTCTTCTTAAATCAGAAAGAAACTTGGGGGGAGAAAAAAAATTATAGTAACACCATAATCCATAGAAGCGTCGGTTAAAGTTTAAAGGGGCGTAAAGCGTTATTTAATAGTAGTTATCGAGGCACACAGGCAACCCCCCTCCCCTTTCTACTCAATCTTTTACAAAAAGGAAAAAAAAAGATAAGGCATAACGAGAAAAAAATTGGTGTCTAAGGTAGTTGATTGTTGGGAGGCCTTCTCCGCCCATTATACAAGCATTACATTGTAATTCAGTCCCGGAGTTTTTATACCGTAGACCCCCGTAGATTCTTCATCCTGTTTCAGCTCGTTGTAGATTGAGAGCTACGTGACGGTCTCGAGTTCTCTGTCTACGGCACCAGAAGGTTGTTGTTTTTTATTTTGATTTTTTTGTCGGAGAAGTTATAAGTATTATCCTTTAGTGGCTATGCATCTCCTCACGCGATCGTATACTCCATCACTCTGTTTCTATCTTCGCCCACACTACAAAATACTTCTGGAGGCTCTTTTACCATCTTCTTTTTTATTTCAACTTCTACAGCTAATCCAAACTGATTTTTTTTCTAAGTCTTAAATTATTTCTTTTCTTTTCTTCTCGACCTAAACATAATATATCGGAACCAATTTAAAAAAAAAAGAAAAGAAAATAGGACCTATTTTTTTTTTAAATAAGACGCCATGTTCGCGAGTAAAAGATTGAATCTATCTTAAGTATAATCAGTTTACCGATTAACTACAATATTCAAAAAAGTATTTTTTTTCCACACTAGTTGCTACCAATCTAAACTAGTCCCAAATCAGCATATATTACAGCTGATTATTCAGTCAGCTGTTACAAAACTAGATCAATTTATTGTTTAAACACAATAGTAAATATTTACAAACTTGTTCAATTCCATTTTAATTGATCAGAATAAACAGTGTTGATATAGTTTCCTGTCGAACTAATTGTTATTAAGCCTTCTACTAAAACTTAATTAGAGACCTATAACTAAAATCTATTTAAAGACCTATTACTACAATCTATTTAAAGACCTATTACAATTAGTTTTGATCTGAAATTAGTTAGATTGTAAAACTTTCTCAATGAATTAAATAAATAGGAGTCTATTTGCTTTATTTTTATTCAATGAGATGTGTTAATTATATAGTTTAATTTTAAACTAATAATAGTTTCAAATCGAACTATTATTAAAATAAATAAATTAAAGAACCATTAGTATATAAAATTAAGAAACTACTATTGCTCAAATAACTGATCAGTATCAGTTAAAACATGTTTATAGTCATTTGAAAAGACGATAAATTAATAAATTGTTGATTTATATTTAAAAAAAAAAAAACTAAATTAGTGGTTTCAACTGATATTTTATAAATTATAAACCTTATGTTGTCCACTATAAGTAGTAATCCGTGTTTTCCACGGTTTAGACGGATTTATCAGCAGGTAAATGAATATAATGTTAAATAAACATATGTTGGTAGGATTTGGTAATATATGTATCTATCAATGCAATAATCCCTAAATTAATTTGGGGCTATCTGCGGGTTACTTTCAATAAACTATAAAACTTTCATACCAATCAGATGAGTACTATTGAAGTTATAGGTGTAAATAAATGTATGTTTGTGCGCATGTGGAAGAGAAACAAATGAGCGCAGAAGGTTGAAACTTATATGGGACCAACAATGGGCTAATTATGTCCTACAACCCAAGTTTCATTAAAATTGGACGTGTACTTTTTAAGACATGTTGGCTCGCAAAAATTGAAAGACAGACCGACAGACATACACGGAACTAAAAATGTTCCCTGATATCTGAAACAGATTTCTGTCTTGGAATTTTTGGAATCGGAGTCCTAATAATTTTTCGTTCCACAGAACGATCACATAGCTTCCGTTACCTTCAGTAAGCTCGGAAGCAAAAAAAAAGTTAAAAAAATAAAAAAAAACTGTTGGCGCACTCCAGTATATTTTTTTGTAGTTTCGAATTTCTTATAATTCTTCATGGATTTTTATTTCCTCTCTTGTAGATAAGCGAAAGAAAAAAAAAAGGTTGGGACCACGTGGTTAGCAGTTGGGTTTTACAGAAGTAAAAGGTTTTGCAAGCAGGTAAGCCCTGGTCACGTCTGTATTAGTATTCTGTTCAAGTATTCACAAAGTCTTCAAGGAATCTACCTCCACTTCCAACAATAGATGTGCTTCAACCTTTTTTCCAACAACTCCCTACCTTTATTCTCATCTCGTCACACTTCTACATTCTTCAGGTAGAAGAAGTAAAAAGGAACTTCTATTTCCTTCTGACATATTACACTAATATAATTATACCTGCATTTTTTTTTTTTCAGAATAGTGTTAATTTTCGTTCCTTTTTTTTGTAAATACCGAACTATTATGTTCTAGGCACGAAATACATTAGCATCTTTCATATCTATATTTAATAGATTCCTAACACACTACAGCATATAAATAGCACGAGAGAAACCCTATAAGTAATACTTAGTCTCACGCAAGTAAATAATACGTATTGAAGAACTAGAAGATTAACATTCATGCAAATAAATAATACATATTGAAGAACTAGAACGTTGACACTGAAGCAAGTAAGTAATAAATATTGAAGAACTAAAAGGTTAACACTCGTGCAAGTAAATAATACATATTAAAGAACTAGAACATTAACATTCATGCAAATAAATAATACATATTGAAGAACTAGAACGTTGACACTGAAGCAAGTAAGTAATAAATATTGAAGAACTAAAAGGTTAACACTCGTGCAAGTAAATAATACATATTGAAAAACTAGAAGGTTAACACAAGCCACGGTAAACAATAAATAAATGTAAAATTACGTTTAAATTATCAATATTGTCCAAAAATAATTGAAATTGATAGAATCAACTAAAACAAGTATTGTAACAAATGAATTACCTTCTTGTGTTTAAGCTTGTACTTGTCTTCGTAATAGGGTTTCAACAAAACAATTTCAAGGAAACATGCTAGTAAATAATACATATTGAAGAACTAGAAGGTTAATACTCATAAAAGTAAACAATACATATTGAAGAACTAGAAGGTTAACACTGATGCAAGTAAATAATACATATTGAAGAACTAGAAGGTTAACACTTATGCAAGTAAATAATACATATTGAAGAACTAGAAGGTTAATACTCATGAAAGTAAACAATACATATTGAAGAATTAGAAGGTTAACACTGATACAAGTAAATAATATATATTGAAGAACTAGAAGGTTAACACTTACGCAAGTATATAAATAATACATATTGAAGAACTAGAAGGTTAATACTCATGAAAGTAAACAATACATATTGAAGAATTAGAAGGTTAACACTGATGCAAGCAAATAATATATATTGAAGAACTAGAAGGTTAACACTTATGCAAGTAAATAATACATATTGAAGAACTAGAAGGTTAACACAAGTCATGGTAGACAATAAATGAATGTAAAATTACGTTTAAATGATCAACATTGTCCAAAAAGCATTGAAATAGATCGAACAACTAAAACAAGAAGTGTAACAAATGGATTGCCTTCTTGTGTTTAGCTTGTACTTGTCTTTAATGGGGTTTTAATAACAAATTTGCAAAGACTCGTGCAAGTAAGAAAATACACATATTGAAGAGATAAGGTAGATTAATATAAAATTAATAATAAAAATTGCAAGATAAAAAGAACTTTTTATATACCTACTACGTTTTTAAATTTTCTGTCATTAATCCTACATTTGAAACCAGTCAAAATGAAGATTGTAAATATGGGACATGCCAAAACAAATAAAATAACTTACATACTGTTTTTTTAATTAACTTTCCATACAGCACAATTTGCTGAAAACTAATTAAATTTTGCTGAAAGATGGATAATAGTATTAAAATAATGAATTGTCATCGTGTTCTGAGCTAATCTAAAAGTTTCAAATGTCTAGCTACTCGGGAAGTTAGTTAAAAATCGATTGCAAGATTTGTACTGGACAAACAAACAAACAAACAAGAAGGCAAGCTAATAAAAACGTAGTAATAATAAATTAAAATAAAATTAGCTTGCCATTATCAACTTAAAGTCTCAAAAATCATTTTAATTGATCGAACAACTAAAAGAAGTAGTTTTACATATAGATCTTCTTCTGTTAAAGGTTTTAATTTTTCTTCGTAATGGGATTTCAATAAACAAATTTGCTAGGACCTTACCGTTATCAAAAATTCAGTCCAAAAAAACAATTTATTTAATAAATAATTCTTAAGTTGTGTGAACTTAGATTGTTTTAGAATTGTAAATGATTAAATTAAAGTTGGAATTAGCAATATTCTGATCGCTATATCGATTTCACAATGACGTTAAGACATTGTTAGAACATGTAATCATTTTTCTTAACTCAATAATGCAATTATTGAGCAAGAAGATTAAAAGACGACAAGACTCGGTTACAAACATCTCTGAATCACTTCTATAATTCCAGAGGCGTTTTGCGGTTTCAAGGAACGAAGTGGGGGTGGACAATTACAGGAGCTCCCTTTAATAACGGTGTGGTGAATCGGCGACGAAGCAGGTTCGACAATAGATGAATGAGTAGAGAACTGTGAGATGACAATGGACAACAAACCGCAATAGAGCAGGGCCAATGGATGGCCGTGGAAATGAACAATGAAGGCAAGACGGTCCCCAACTATATGGAGCTCCCCCTTCTAGCTAACGCTACGGGATCCCAAGCCCAATAACCATACAATAGACGTCGACGGCTACAACATCCGGAGGGGGATAGGCTTTTATAGTCAGACATCATTTCCTTGGAACGTGCCGTGCTTTCGAACCTGAGAGCCAGCGTTTTGTACAGCTCCCATCTCTAATAGGCTAATTTAAATTTCTTCGACGTCGCAAGTATAAAGCTACCACTACACAATAACACTCTATATATTACTTCACCATCATTGTCTTATTTATAGACAATAACCATTAATAATAATTGTACTACTTCAACCAAGTATTAGATTACCATGAATTTCTATTCATTAAGGCAAAATGCACAAGCATTTAAACAATCGATTTAATAATAATAACCTGACATATCGTTTTAATTTTAAATCTAATAGAAAGGAAAGTTGACAAAAGATTTGAAATATAACGAAGCAAGCAAAGGGTGACATCGTCTTAACAGGTTTATAATTACGTGCATTCTATTATATTTCATTTTAACTTGGATTTATATAGCTTTCCTTTGCTACTCTCACACTTATACTATCTAATTTAAGCATATTATGATAAGATATTTACCTTCATACAACTTTATAGAAGGATTACCTTAAACTAAGCATAAGGAAAGAAACCTTATAGAAAGGATAGGTTGCTTTTTCAAATAAAGGAAGGAAGGATCCTTATGGGAAGGATACTTACTATCTACTTTATATAGAAGGATTACCTTAAACTAAATAAGTATAAGGAAAGAAACTTTATAGAAAGGATAGGTTGCTTCTTCAAAGAAAGGAAGGATCCTTATGGGAAGGATACTTACCTTTAAACTACTTTATAGAAGGATTACCATAAACTAAGTATAAGGAAAGAAACCTTATAGAAAGGAGGTTGCTTTTTTAATGAAAGGAAGGAAGGATCCTTATGGGAAGGATACTCACCTTTAAACTACTTTATAAAAGGATTAACTTAAACTATAAGCACAAGGAAAGAAACCTTATAGAAAAGATAGGTTCCTTTTTCAAAGAAAACAAATCATTAAGATTGTGTTGTAAATTTGGGTTCAATAACCTAAAGCTTAAAGAGCAGGTAATATTTTCAGGATCTAGGCAACCAAAAAAAAAATCGGTCCGAGACAACTCAGACAAACTTTCTCATATACGAGTTTATAATTACTTAGCCCAGTGTTTCCATTTATTAGTTTTCAAATGTACATTTAAATATTATTGAACATTTCATCAAAATTTATCATAAAAATAACTTCTCCTGGGCGGGGAATCGAACCCGGGCTCTCTCCGTCCGCGTTTTAAGCTAATTTCTTAGGAACTAGATTTTTCCCGGGAAAACGGCTTATATCGTTGGATTCGTATTCAAATGGACTACATTTTAGAATTTTTTAATCAAAATAGTCGGAACCGTTTTCGAGAAATAATTTTTTTTCATGTTTTTTTCAGAGTTTTTGGGGGGTTGCGCCCCCAAATTTAGAGCTAAAATTCATTTCTCGATTTCGCCTCGGGGTATGATTTTTCTGAAGATGTATGCCAAATTTCGTCAAAATCGGCCCAGTAGTTTAGGCTCCAGGCGTCTGCACAGACGACAGACGACAGACAGACAGACATTTTTTAAAAACCACTTTTTTGGACTCAGGGGACCTCAAAACGTGTAAATCCAACAAAATCTCAAAATCGAATTTTTGCGCCATCACAATACTTTCTCTTTATATGAGAAAGTAAAAATATTTACACCACTTAAAAGGACCAGTATCGGATATTGTCGTTATAAGTTGTCAAAATCAATCTATTTTATCCAATAAATATGGTAATTTAGTTGATATTTAACTGGATTATATCTAGTTTGAAGCAACTAACCTAGTTATTTATGAATAAGCAACAACTAATTTATAAATAAATATATTACATACTTAAGTAAAGGAATTAAAGACTAAAAACTGTAAAATCAACTTTTTTACATATTAATATTCAATATTTATGTTGTAGTTATGCATCTTCTTTTGTATAGATTGCATGTAAGTGTAATATCCAACGATTTGCATTTTAACAGTGCTTAATAAGGTGAAGTAAATAAGGTGAATTATTTATGGGTTTTATTAAACGAGAATTTTAGTAGTTGTTTGATTCGGTTGCAATAAGGTGACTTTAAGAAAGAGATTGTTAACGTCCTTGAGTCATATAAGCTCTATCTAGGTGTAGAATGACGGTAAACGTAATAATTCAACAAAGACTAAAATATGACTTGTAATGACAATCGTTTTGAAATGCAGATAAATTTGAGAGAAAAAAAAGAACGAGAAGGAAATGGAATAGGGTGCTGCTCGGAAAATAATAATAAAATGAAGAAGACAATTTTTTTTTTTTTTTACAGAGCAATCGTACCCAATTTTATGATTGAAGAGAATCGATTCGTCAATCCCCAGAATCAGATTAGGTGGAAGATTCGAAGGGGAGACTTCGCCAGAGGGAGACCCTTATTGAATTGAAATGCTGTTACGGTACAAGAATAAGAGGGGAAGAAACGACAGGGGTCCTGGCATAAAGAGACAAAATAAATAAAGAATACTGTTGGAAGAAAATGGGAGGTTATAAATGGTTGGTGGAGGAAGGAGATGGCTGATAGGAAAAAATGAGGGAAAGAAAATGAATTCAATCAATTTGTTCGGAGTTTTGGAAGAGAGGAGGTTTACAAAAAAAGAGAATTGAGTAAGTGAAATTGAAGCGGAAGAATCAGTTAAGAGGACGGTGGAGGGATAATGGGTATTTGGAGGGGGGGAATTGAGAGGGTCAGAGGAGAAGGAAATGGCCCATTTAGTGTGGAGTATACAGTGGAGTCGGCAAACTAGGAGGGAGACTAGTAGGATGGAGATGTAGGAGGGTTTAGAACCTAACTTCCGCCCAGAACTGAAGGGAGAGGCAATCAAATGGACCAGAAACCAGAACCGTATATCTAAACACACCCAACAGCCACGAGACAGTATGGACACGGACAGCCTGGGGCTTGACACGTTTACACCTAGTCAGAGAGTCGGTGGGAACATGAGATAATACCTGAGTAAACATCTGTTTAACACATGCATCTCTCCCCCACTTCATATCGGTTCGAAAGGGAAACGACAGAAGGGAGGGATTCGCTGCCAGATTAAATTAGGTGCTCTCTAATCTCCCAGACATTAATAACCATCGAGAACTAAAGACCTTCGATCGATAGACCGGCACGGAAAACCCCCACTCAAATTGCTTCATCCCTCATCTAATTTGCAATTAACAAGAAAGAATGGGCCCGGTTCATTAGAGAACAAAAGAGTGTATGTGAGCTAAACTCCTGTGTAAACATGCTGAACGTGTTAGTAATGCTATAATGGAAACCACATGTGCCTTCTTAAAACATCTGTAAAACACAAATGAGTAATAACCGCATTTCTAATAGCGATCTTAAAAGAAAATATACAATTCAAAAGCTCTATTCAAAACACAAATTTGTCGCTTTTTTTTATTGTGTCTTTTACAAGATTTGTAAACTTTGCAATAAAGATTATTATTACTAAATTACTTTAAGATCATTATCTATAGTCAGAAAGAGAGAACCATAAACTTCATTTATCAGCAACAATCAGATAAAAATAAGTACTCGTTTGTGCTAACTCAACGGTAAGATTAACCGTCTGCTAATGAGGCTTTAAGCTTTAATAGCTGCAGTCTGCACCGCGAGTTAAAATCTCATCTAATCCACAAAGGCGGCGAGGAAATGTCGCTTCAGCGCTCTGTCAAATTGTCAATTAGCCGATCTGGTGTCGGAGTTTGTCTGGAAGAGATGAAGGGAAATAAGCTTGTTTAATTAGGGCCCTGTCGTCTGGAGACGTGTCCCTTAGGGTTTCTCTAGAAACCTATTAATCTCTTCTAAGTTGGTCTCGCAGAATAGTATCTCAAGGTTTAGCCCGGGTTCATCCTTTATTAATAAGTTACACCCCCACTGTTCCTATTCCCCTCGGCGGCGTTTCTCATAGTAATTTGGTGGAAACATCGCTTGCTTTATCTCGTCCTCGGTGGAACAGCGCTGGAAACATCGGTTGTTTCGTCTAATTCCGACGGAGTTCGCTCGGTAGCCGGTCGCTTCCTACCATGGCATCCTTCCCTTATTACCTTTACAGCGGCTGATGGATGTTATCCTCCTTGCCTAATGAATATTTCCTTCCTTTAGACATCCTGCTTCCAGCTTCTAACCCCGAATGTCTAATCTCCTTTAAACCACACTAAACTCTAATCACCTATTCCTCGTCTTTATTCCTCTATCTCTAAAGTCGATAAAGGCATCAGGATACGATGTTCTTTTCGAATATTCAACCTAGCTCATTTGTGAAGAAGGTTCCGATGAGTGAACATCAAGATTGACCACTTTTTCAAAACAAACAACCGTAACGCGTACTGCGAAATAGAATTACAAGCGAGATAAATTATTAAACACATGAGCCATTTCACATCTTAATTGTATTACAACTCGCTTTTATGCGTGAAACATTAAGAATGTCAAGGTAACAATTCAATAGCCAAGGGATTAAGATTTTATAAGAGATTGTTAAAGCATTAGAGCATTAAAACGGAGGAAAAAGTATGTTTTGATCTTCTTTAAATGTTTTTGTATTACATAAAAAAGGTTAAATCTTCAAACGAAAAAAGGACGAAATAAAAGAAGACAGGAAAAAAAACTGATAATAACCAGAACCTAAAAAAGTCAATTTGGCAGAGGGTCTTAAAGTTAGATAAAACGACAATACGGAACGGACGTTTTTTTTCTCTCTTCCTTTTATAGGTGACGTTTATTTTTTGTAGTTGTAAAACCGTGGAGGCAGGTGGGGTTGAAAAAAAAAAAAGGAAAGAGAAAAAGTTATAAGAAAGGGAGGGAGTAAAAATCCCGACAATAAATCACAGAAGCACCCTTCAGGGTATCGAGAACAGGGTAAACAAAAGAAGGGGAAGGAGCAAAAGCGTATTGTATAGGAGCAGGTATACAGTAAGGATACCTACCGAGGGACCTGGTACTGAGCAGAATATTTTTAAAAATACGAAGTATAAGGCTTTCTAGATGGGAGTTTTTCAAAGGAAATCGGTTGAAGGGGAAGGTTATCTCGTGTTACCCTACTCGTATAAAAAAGATGGAACTTTCTGAAGGGTATGAAATATAAAAAAAAGGTTTTTTAGGTCGGATAGGGTGGTAGGAAGGGGAAAAAAGGACCTCAAGAACCCAACCCTCAGACTGTAAATCAGATAAAAGAGAGGATCGAAGAGTGAAGCTTGTGGAACACCTCGACCTTTTAGAAACAAACTTAGTGAACCTGAAACGGTGAAAAGACCTGACCCTTTCCTTCATGGAAATATGTCACAGGGTGAGATGAGATATCACAGCACCGTGTCCTTCCAATTCCAACCAACCATGTCCTTAAAATATTTATGTATTAAATATGTGAAAACAAGTATTTAGAAAATAAAAGACACGTGTCAGCTGTGAAAACTTATACTCCAAACAATAAGTTCTTTATTAATATAACATTAAATTACGTTATCACTAAATATTCAAATCAAAGAATTTCAATATGTATACAAAACATCTATCTATGCACTTTAAAAGTATATATACATACAAAAATGTAAGGATAACAACTTATTCTCGATAATTTATACTAATAAAAATGATAAATTCATTAACGCATAACGATTATGAATTCAGTTCATCACAGGTCTGTGATGAACTGATAACCAATTAAGATTAAGAAAAACAATCTAATAAATAAAATAGATCATTTTAAACAATTACAACTTTTATCTCCTTTAATAAAATGTCGATAAACAACTACAACTTTTATCTCCTATAAATATAATGTCGATAAACAACTACAACTTTTATCCCCTTTAATAAAAAGTCGATAAATAGTACAACTTTTATCTCCTTTAATAAAATGTCGATAAACAACTACAACTTTTATCTCCTATAAATATAATGTCGATAAACAACTACAACTTTTATCCCCTTTAATAAAAAGTCGATAAATAGTACAAATTTTATCACCTTTAATAAAATGTCGATAAACATCTACAACTTTTATCTCCTTTAAATAAAATGTCGATAAAAAACTACAACTTTTATCTCCTTTAAATAAAATGACAATAAACAATAACAGTGGTTGCAAACAAATAATAAAAGTAAAGTTAAAAGCCGCAATAACATTTCATCGTTAAACAACGATAATAATAAAGTTAACAAATAATTTCGTTACAGACAATGTAACATCAAATAGAAACAAAAACTCTAACAATACTCTACTAGAGTAAGTTTCTTTAAGTTTATTCTTATTTATTTCAATTTAGAAATAAATAAATAAGACATAGCAATTACATTATTTGTTTCTCAAAATGTATATTAAAATTATTAATTGAATTAATTATGTAATATAAAAATCATAAATTAATTAATCTTTATAAAAAATTCAGAACAGATAGTTTAAAATTAAATTTAACCCGGTAATTAAAACAACAAATATTAACAGACCATTTAGTCCATTTAAAATTAAAGGTGAAATCTTGTATTTATTTAATTAGATTATAATGGTTTATTAGATTAAAAAAACAACCTTAAATGAGTCATAAAACTGTTAATTATTCTTTTTTTGTATTATCTGTTATGTGAATACATTAAAACCATTCTATACAAAATAAATAAATAATGATGGCATGATGCCATCACATTTCAAAACAGGTTTTGATGAAGAATATATTTCGGAAGAATACATTTAGAATACATTTCTAACTAAATTAATTAATTAAATTATCAAATCGAATCTACAGTTGAGAAACATTTCCTAAAAGATTAATTTTAAACGGCAGATCTAAAAAATTTAAAAATAAATTCTAAACAGTAACATTTCTGGGTTCAAAATTCTAAGGGTGAATGAACATATGATTTATATTACGACACTAATAATACATAAAATGACAGATTTGATTTACTAATTACAGAAATTAACGAAGCAAGAAAAAAATAGATATAGGTATGTGTGTATACATATACCTACAGTTCTATCTTTAGATATTAAAAGATGAAAGAAAATTAATATTTTTGCATCTTACATCAAAGAAGTAAATTATAGTATTCTATCAACACTACAAGCCACAAAGCTCAGGTTTTATTTAAATAAATAATTAATTTGTTATAGCTTAATTAGTCATAGTGTATTTTGCCTTCTAGTTTTAGCTTTTCTCATGCGTAAAATCAAAATAACGTCACATGTGAAATATGTCTAGTTCAATGGCCAAACAACGTCTTCAATTAAACTATTATTAAAAATGAATCACAAATTGACTTGATTGTTAAAAATTAAGAACTAATAATTATTAAATTAACTACCGTTAATTTTACTCCTGCTATTTCTGTTTATAAAGAATAAAGTAAGTGACTAAAACGTCATTAATCATTAAATTCTTAAAGCAAATAAAACAAAAATATTGATAAGCGGGCACAACTTATATTTTGTTTAGCAAATTCAGAGTACGTCTGAAGAAGTATACAACGTATAAGAAAGTGTACTGAATTCGCTTAACAAAAAGATATTTGAGTGTGGATATCAATTTAATATATATATATATAAATATATTTATTCAAAAAAATGTTTAACAGCTAAAATACAGAAAAGGAAGCCTATATATTAATAGTATTTGCCGATGTAAAAGCGTTAGTACAGAAAATAACATAATATTTACAAAAAATAACGTAAATGAAAAATTTAAATTAGGAATAACAATTAAAAAAAAGCTTAGACTATAATCGGCTTCAAGAATCGTAATTTAAAAAAAAAAAAATACATTTTATAAATTTTAAAATACACATAAAAGCGAGGCGTTGAGAATATTTTTTTCTGTTCTCTATATGTATGAATGACAAATAACATTTTTAAAATCTTTAGCTCAAAAAAGTATTTATTTTTTGTTTTTTTAAATAAATATTGTAAGCTTCTTTTTTAAAAAAAAGAAAACAAACAAAACAAAAACACATCAGACATCAGATAACATTTTACATCGTTCTTACTGAATATGTTATAAGATAAAGATTAGTGAGAGAGGAACAAATAATTCAAAAAAAAAAGAAGCTGGAAATAGTAGGATCTTATTAGCAAATAAACAAAAGAGATAAACGAGCAGTTCAGTTCGTTTTTAAAAAAAGGAATCTGAAAGAGTCAGTTTTAAACTGTCAGACAAAAACAACTGAACAAGAAACCACCATTATCCAATCTGTATCCGAGAGAGAGAGAGAGAGAGAGGGAGAGGGAGAAAAAAAAAGAACACAACAAACAGCACTGTCTTGTCAGTCTGAACAATAATAAACAACCCTGGCGCTTATAAAAACAACACTGATAACAGCTACAATAATAATTACCAATCTACAAACTCGGCTCCAAACTAGATGCCCCATGTCCATTCGGAATTCTCAAACAACCTTTATTTTATATTTATGTAGTGGCGAAAAAAAAAAGTTAATTAAAACAACTCAACTCTTTAAAGTTGTTAATAGAACGGAATATATATGTATAAAAGAAAGGATACGAATTTAAATACATCAAAGGCGAAGAATTGAGAAGGTATAGAATAATAAATTTTAAAATCTTTATACATGATTTTTTTTTCAAGTTTACAAAATAACTAAAAAAATTGAATGTTTCTTGTTTTGTTATTTTTAACATGATTTATGTAAATATTGAAGTTATAACAATATAGGGGTTAAAATTTTGAAACGCATTTTCTTTCCATTGCGATTTTTATACTCCCTAAAGTAAAGCCCCTCCTTAAATTTTACTTTACTTGCATTATATTTTGTAATATAGAGGTAATAGTACATTACGCGTCTAGTGCGGAAAGTAGCATTTTGCATGCGAGTGTGGAGTTTGCACCCGAGCGGTAGCGAGGGTAGTAAAACCACAGGAGCAAAGCAAATTGCAGTTTTCGCACGAGTTTCGTACCGTACTTTACCTACGGTTGTTGGATTTTGATTAATAAATACAGACATTTTTTTAATAAACTTCCTATATGTAAGTTCTTATTTCTCTTTTGATAAAGATGACATTAATTCATTAATTGTATTATGTGCCGAATTAATTATTTCGGGAGGCGTATTATTCTCCTCATTTTCTCGTCATAATGACATAAATCAATAATTGTTTTTCACTGAAAACTCGATATAAACAGTTACTTTAATTAAACAAACAGCGAATTAGTTTTGTTAAATGTAAACAAACTCGCTAATCGTGCGTTAAGTTAAGGTGAAGAATCCTTCAGTTTTACAGCACAAGGGCGGAAAAAAGAGGAATTATGAAACGCGCATGCGCAATGAATAGAGTACGTAAAGAATCACTTTCTACGCATCTAAACAGAGATACAATGTTTATATTTCGAAACAATCCTAGATAAAATAACTTTACATATATTCACACTTACTTTCAGAATTGAGATCAAAAATTATATATGTTTAGCCATTTTTTAAATATATTATTATGAAAGAACAACAAAGATTAATCCTCGACTGTGTTTTTCTCCAATGTGTGATAGCGACTCATTATGAAACAGGTGTAGTTCAATAACATAATAACGTCTTCACACAAAACATTGAAATTAAACAATTGGCCTGTTTCGGTTGTTCTAAAGCAGCCTTCAACAGATAATCTAGAATCAAGAGGTTATTTGGATAGACGTCGAAAGTACAAGTGCTTATAATAACAAGAGGAAACTACCAGTGCAAAAAAATACCATTTTTTGTTTGAAGAGGTGTTTGATTAATAATCTTATAATTCTTTAACTATATTATATTTCATTCCTATATCTATTGAGGAAAGGGGAGAGTTAGAGATACTCGTAAATGGAGAAGGCCTTTCGCTTTTATATTATAAATAATATAAATGTATATATAGTATATATTATATATAGTATATAGTATATATATATATATATATATATATATATATATATATATATATATATATATAATTCAAACAATTTAAACTGCGGGAGTATATATATATATATATATATATATATATATATATATATATATATACTATATATATATATATATATATATATATATATATATATATATATATATATATATATATATATATATATTTATGTTACTAAAGATATAAAAAATTGTGTGTTCCTTTAAGAGCATTTTTCTGTTTTAGAATGTTGAATGTTACAATTTGTTTCAGTTATTTATTTATTTATATTCGGAATGAAAAAAGTAATAAAAAAAACCAAAATGAATAAATTAAAAAGAAATAAAATACAAATATAAAAAAAAAGTTAGAATATATATACAAATACATAAATATCAAACGATATAAAAATATTTGTGTATAATTTAATAACAAACTAATAAATGAGATTTTTTTTATTACATTATATTTTATATATATTTAAAAGGGTAAAGAATTTACAGTATGAAAAATATCAAGTTGGAGAAAGACATATTTTTTTTACCCCCCCTTCCCAGAAGAATTCCATTCCTCATGAATTCCCCATTTTAACAGAGAAAATTCCTTCACACTAACACATTCTTTAAACAAGAAGCCGCAAGCAGTTTAAACATGAGGAAATATTAAAAGAATTTTTGTGGAGAATATTTTGAAATTCCAGACTTAAGTTTTTCTTCTTTTTTTTCGTGTAATGAAAATATTTTTGAGATAGGAAAGATTTTTAAAATAGAAGTGTTTAAATTAAATTAATAATATATAAAATGGAAAATATGTGATATACAATATACATGAAGACGTAATAAAAACTAATCCATAGCTAAGCATTTATAATTGGATACATGTTTAAATGTATTTTAGACGAACAGAAATATTAGTTTAAGAATAATTAATAATCTTATCAGATGTTTTGAATCTCGATAGCTACATATCGATTTAAGATATATATTTCGTCGCTTTTACATTGGCGGCAACTTTAATTAATCTTAAGTAGGATAAATATAATAATAATCTAATATTATCGTATATATATATATATATATATATATATATATATATATATATATATATAAATAAATAATATTATCGTATATTATTTAATGAATAATCATTTAAACTTTGATAGTTTATGATGTTTATCTTTATTATTAATGTATCGATTCTTAACATTTGATGTTTTAACTGGATATAAATAAAACGTATTTTTAAAAAACACGTACATACATTATTTGGGAAGTTTTTTAAAGTATCGACTTTTAGTCTTCCATAAAAAAAAGACATTGTTTATAAAGCATTAATGTATCGAATATTAATATTTGGTGCTATAACTCGATATAAATAAAATGTATTTTTAAAAAACACATACATACTTATTTGGGAAGTTTGAAGTATCGATTTTTAGTATTCAATAAAAAAATATGTTTATAAAGTATTATTGTATCGATTCTTAACATTTGATGTTATAACACAATATAAATAAAATTTATTTTTAAAAAAACACGTACATATTTGGGAAGTTTTTTAAAGTATCGATTTTTAGTCTTCAATAAAAAAAATACAATCTCGATAAATAAAATATATATAAACAACACAGTAACCCACAATTAAAAAACCTAATAGAAATACCACTTCTGTTTTTTATTCCATTAAGCCAAAATTGACCATTCAAAACAAAACCAAAAAAAAAAAAAAAAAAATCAAATTATTTAAACAAGTAATTACTTAAAATTGCCAGTTTACAACTATAGGTAGTAAAACAGGCGGATAAACTGCCCCAAGTCATTATACAGCTCCTACCTTTAAATTACCAACCTGTCAATTATATAATTTGCATATAATAAACCCTCTTGCGATACATCAACAGTTTGATATCGATTTTCAAGTCTCTCCTCTTTACTCCGGTATTAATACTGGCTTAGGTTTAAAGAGGGGAATAAAAGGGAAGGCACCAATCAGGAATAAATTAGCTATAAATATGTAGATCAACTAATAAACGGCTCAAAACTCTATTTTGTTCCTATATTAATGCATACATTAATAGAATTTTTTTAAGAGGAGAAAACTAAAAACTAAAAAACAGCTTTAACACAAAATGCTTATTTAAATACATATTTTTTTTTTTTATTCAAAGTTGGATAAAAAAAGATTTAATTTTTTTTAACTAGCAGTCACTCACACCATCCAATTTTTAAAAAAATGTTTCCTTAATAGTCAGTAATTATTAAACTGGATAAAAAAAATAAAATAATAACGACGGTGTAGAGAAATAGGTAAGAATATGTAAAATAGTTCGGGACAAATTGGACCCAATAACTTACAAGTTATTTCGTTTGAAAGAAATAAAGGTTAAAATAAAACACTGTAATTATAAATACTGAGTGTGAGAAACTCAAGAATATTTATATTTTAGAATCTTAAAAGAGAATTATTTAAAAGTGTTATTAAACATGAAAGGTAATTTTCTATTTTTTTTTTTTTTTTTTTTTTTTTTTCGTTTAATTAAAAAATG
The DNA here is from genome assembly GCA_951217055.1 of Gerris lacustris. NCBI lineage: Eukaryota > Metazoa > Arthropoda > Insecta > Hemiptera > Gerridae > Gerris > Gerris lacustris. Next base: position 61,621,882 of record OX578283.1, read on the forward strand.
TCTTGATATGAACATTAAATAATTAGAAAAAACGTTTTAAATATATAAACACGCTGATAAAGAAACAATTTAAAATGTGAAGGACGTTTACTGGTCTAAAATAAGTTATTTATTAGAAAATTATTTTTGAAATATGTAATTAATTTCTGATCAGCAATAAAACCAGTAGTCGGTGGTAGAGGTTTTGGGATCTAAAAATAAGAGGGGCAAATGGAAAATTATTGAAAATATTCAAGATATGTATTTATTAATAAAAATCCAAAATTTAGTTTTGAATAATATAAAATACATAATTCCTATCGTTCAATAACTTTTGGGCACGATGAAAGAACGGATTTAAAAAAAAAAAAAAAAAAAAAAAATATGCTGTAATGATAATTCAAAATTATAAAATTAAGACAATAATTAATATAACAGACATGACCAACAATGTAAACAAGACATCATACAAGAGACATTACCTTATAATGTGAACAAAACATCATATAAAAGACATTACCTTATAATGTAAACAAGACATCATATGAGACATTACCTTATAATGCGAACAAGACATTACCTTACAATGTGAACAAGACATCATACAAGACATTACCTTATAATGTGAACAAGACATCATATAAGACATTACCTTATAATGTGAACAAGACATCATAGAAGAGACATTACCTATTAATGTAAACAAGACATCATATAAGAGACAATATGTTATAATGGAACAAGATATCATATAAGGAACATTACCTTATGTGAACTAAACATCATATAAGAGACAATACCTTATATTGTGAACAATACATCATACGAGATATTACATTATAATGTGAACAAAACATCATATTATAAGAGAAATTACCTTATAATGTGAACAAAACATCATACAAGACACGCAATATGTTATAATGTGAACAAGATATCATATAAGGAACATTACCTTATGCGAACAAAACATCATATAAGAGACAATACCTTATAATGTGAACAAGACATCATATAAAAGACATTACCTTATAATGTGAACAAGATCATATGAGACATTGCCTTATAATGTGAACAAAACATCATATACGAGACATTACCTTATATATAATGTAAACAGTATTAAAGAGAGGAAAACATTATGCTTCAAGAAGAAAAGCTTTGATGGAGGTCATCTTAATAAAAAAAAAACTGTCACCACGTAAAAATAATACTTGTTTATTTATCAAAGCAGCTTTCGGATTTTACAAAGTCATCATCAGTGCTTAATATGGAAGAACTAGAGTTAGAGTAGAAGAATGAGTGTGTCATAAGATGTTAGTCTCCAACGTCATCATGACTCACCCATTTCATATTATTACATAATCTAACTCTAGTTCTTCCATAATCGGCACTGATGATGACTTTATAAAAGCTGAAAGCTGCTTTGATAAATAAACAAGTATTATTTTACGTGGAGTGATAATTTCTTTGTATTCATTCGATTCAAGTTAATTAAAAATAAAATAAAATAAACTTAAATTGACATTATTTCTTTTTTTAACTTAACTGATGAAATTAGATTAAAATAGTTAGCTATAGAACATCCGAAGTTTAATTCCAAAACCATACTCAGTACAATCAGTGAAAAAACAAAAAAACCTCTCCATATCACCACGCTTTTGGCAATTTTCAAACCTTTAATGTGGTGACACGGAAAAACTGATTAATTCATCCTTTGCTTTATAAATGAAGTGAAAATACCCTCTAAAATACAAAACCCCGACAATAAACTGAGAGAAAATGATAAAGAGGTAAAAACCGATGAAAACCGTACAGACAAAAAAGGTTAACACTTGGATAGAGAAACCGCTTTCTGCGGTTACTTTTTTTTTACAAGGAACACAAGGATGAAAGGAACTTTGTTTTAATCATCTACCCGACAAACGAAACAACATACAAATGTGGTTACTAAAAACACCCATCCACTTTACCTGCTAACAAACTTCGAGTTTAACAGCAGAGCCAATAGACCGAGCGACTGTTTCTCGAAAAGCAAACTGCTAGTCGGTTAAAAACAGAGCAACTGCGGTTTATTTTTGGAAATAAACCGTCTATACACCAAAGAGATAAACGACATAAAATAACTAATTTAAACAATGCTGTTTTGTTAATTTGGAGAAATCAAAAATCATTTAAGAAATGAAAAATAGTAAAAAAAAAGGATAAAATGAGTTACTAATTAAACTTTAATTGACGAAGAAAGAATAATAAACATTAAAAAAATTTAAAACTTGTTAGAGTTTTAGAATTCGAAGTACTAAAAACAATTTATTGGTTTCTTTATGCCGTAAAAAATTTAAAAGAGAAAATTTAACATTATTTACTTCATAATGTTTTAATTAAGTTACACGAAGCGACAGTATATTAAAAAATCTTTTAAGAATTAATTAAGTTTGTTCTCTTTTCTTTCCTCAATTATTTTAATATGACTATGGTTATATAGATATATAATTATATATAAATAAATAAATGATAATAAAGAAAGAATGATTATAAATTATAACATAAAAAATTATACTCAGACTATATTATATTATTTATACAATTTTTATATAGAGTAAAATATTTTCTTGAAAAAAAAATAAAACAAATAATAGAGGTCATATCATTTAGAAACAATAAATAAATGACAATATCTTTTATATTTCTTCATTCAATTTAATAATGTCAATATTAAGTAGAAACTATAATAATTCATTCAGAATTATTTTACCTTTATCTTTTGTTAATTGTATTGATATATAAATACAAATAGACTATCGTAACTGAACCAGATAATATTTATAAAATGTCATGTTACTATGAACTTGTTGAAACTTAGTATAATAAAAATCAAGGTTATTCAGAAACGCCAGATAGCTTTATTTAATCCTAGAATAAATATTTTATTATAAAACAATAATTATATGAAGAACAGTAGTAAACGACTCTCAGCATATAAGTATTAAATCCCTTGAGAATGATCCCTATAATGACTAATATATATATATATATATATATATATATATATATATATATATATATATATATATATATATATATATATATATATATATATATGATAAGTAACTCCCTTGAGAATGATCCCTGTAATGACTTTCATCAAAATTAACTCCCTTGAGAATGATACCCGTAATGACTCTCATCATAAGTAACTCCCTTGACTGTAATGACTCATCATAAGCAACTCCTTTGAGAATGATCCCTGTAATGAATCTCATCATAAGCAACTCCTTTGAGAATGATCCCTGTAATGACTCTCATCATAAGTAACTCCCTTGACTGTAATGACTCATCATAAGCAACTCCTTTGAGAATGATCCCTGTAATGAATCTCATCATAAGCAACTCCTTTGAGAATGATCCCTGTAATGACTCTCATCATAAGTAACTCCCTTGAGAATGATCCCTGTAATGACTCTCATCATAAGATAAGCAACTCCTTTGAGAATGACTCTCATCAAAAGTACTAAATCCCTTGAGAATGATCCCTGTAATGACTCTCATCATAAGTACAAAATCCATTGAGAATGATCCCTGTAATGACTCTCCATCATAAGTAACTCCCTTGAGAATGATCCCTGTAATGACTCTCATCATAAGTACTAAATCCCTTGAGAATGATCCCTGTAATGACTCATCATAAGTACTAAATCCCTTGAGAATGATCCCTGTAATGACTCTCATCATAAGTACTAAATCCCTTGAGAACGATCTCTATAATGATTCTCATCATGAATAACTCCCTTGAGAATGATCCCTCTAATGACTCTCACCATAACTAACACCCTTTAGAATGATCCCTGTAAAGACTCTTATCATAATTACTAAATCCCTGTAATCTGTAACGGCTTTGAACCTTCGCTATAGAATTATATGACACATGTAAGAAATAATTTAGGTACTATTTTTTCAATAAAATATGTACCTTAATACTGTAATGACAGAGAACTATATCTAAAGATATTTATACTACCTGTATTTATACCTTATACTACCATTATATTACTACTAACGCCAAAGAACTATCTTGAGGTAATTCAATCAGATTATCTTTCCTATTTTTTATTTTAATTTAGTAGGGTATCATATGTCAATATTACATAAATGGTTTCTGTCTTTTTTTATCACCCTAATCTATCAATTGTCGATGTTTACAGTTGAATCGTTAAGTTTATAAGTCCTACCTGAATTACTCTACTTTTAAATGTCAGGTAATTTATCTTTGTCGGTAAGTCAATCGTTAGATTCTTCCTAATCAGATCCCTTGTATCCAGTTTATTTCAGTTCGGACATCTTGTCTACTTTTTTTAGTCCGTTACGATTCTTTAAAAGCATTCTCTCTACTGTGTACCAATATAAAATAGTTAATTGGCTTATCTTTTAGTAAAGATCTTTCATCTCATCGTATATCTTTGTTTACAATTCATTCCTTTAACTGTCAATTGGAAAAAGGTGATTTATGTTTATAGAGCAGATAATCAGTTTAGCTTGTAAATAAAAAATGATAATTTATGGTTTTATTTTTAGAATTTATTGTACTAGTTCATAGGTCACAAACGTCAGTAGTTTCTTTATAATAAAAAGTCAATATAAAATTAAAATAATGGCCAAACATTATCATGAGATTATATCTCATTATCAACAAAACATCACAGTGTGGTAATATCCACAGACCAAACATCACAGTGTGGTAATATCCACAGACCAAACATCACTGTAATCAATGGTAATGGTAATATTTAGAAACAAAACATCAATGTGTGGTAATATCCGCATTGACAAACATCAGTGTATGATGTTTTCCAGTATGCAGTGACTCAACATCCCAGCATGGTAAGATCTATTGACCAAACATCCCAGCATGGTGAGATCTATTGACCAAACATCCCAGCATGGTAAGATCTATTGACCAAACATCCCAGCATGGTAAGATCTATTGGCCAAACATCCCAGCATGGTAAGATCTATTGACCAAACATCCCAGCATGGTAAGATTTAGTGACCAAACATCCCAGCATGGTAAGATCTATTGGCCAAACATCCCAGCATGGTAAGATCTATTGACCAAACATCCCAGCATGGTAAGATCTAATGACCAAACATCCCAGCATGGAAAGATCTAGTGACCAAACATCCCATCATGGTAAGATCTAGTGACCAAACATCATCTTATAGTACCATCTAGTGACCAAACATTATCTTATAGTAACATTTAGTGACCAAACATTATCTTATAGTAACATCTAGTGACATTTCATTATCTTATAGCAAAATCTAGCAATGAATAATGACAAAACATTATCTTATAGTAAAATCTAGTGACATTTAATATACCTTATAGCAAAAAATCTAGCAATGTTTAATGTCCAAAAATTATCTTATAGCAACATCTAGTGACAAAACATTATCTTATGGTAACAGCTAGTGTTCAAAAATTATCTTATGGTAACAGCTAGTGTCCAAAAATTATCCTATAGTAACATTTAGTGACCAATCATTATCTTGTAGTAACATCTAGTGACAAAACATCGTATAGTAATATCTAGGGATAATACATGATCTTATAGTAGAAGAGAGTTTACGAAACAGTTTTCACAACAATTTTGAAAACTATATTAACTCCCAGACTAGTTATAGACAAGTCAGGTTATAATACCTTCGGTCATCATACCTACTGCGCATGTCACAATTCTATTTTCAATTCAACACTCGTTTCCATGCTATTATTTTCATAACAGTTTCAATACAAAACTAAAAATTTGCAGTTGTGACTTTGAACTCAAAACGTTTTAAAATCACTGTTTTCTATGTGGTTTCGAATACCACAACGTTTTCAAAACTCATGGAAACTTAGTATTTATATGAATTACTTATGAATTAATTAGGCAAGAGACAAACTAGAGGTAGACAAGAGACAAGTAGAGACAGACTAAAGGTAGACAAGAGACAAGTGGAGACAGACATGAGACAAACTAGAGGTAGGCAAGAGACAAACTAAAGGTAGACAAGAGACAAACTAGAGGTAGGCAAGAGACAAACTAGAGACAGACAAGAGAAAAACTAGAGACAGGCAAGAGACAAACTAGAGACAGGCAAGAAAAAAACTAAAGACAGACAAGAGGAAAACTAGAGACAGGCAAGAGACATCAAAGAGTATACTCAACTTCAGTTAGATGGTCACTGCTTATACAATTTCTAAGTAGTACAAACAATAGTTAGAATAAGAAGCTCCAAAATCAAGATCTTACAACACAACGTTTTCAAAACTCATGGAAACTTAGTATTTATATGCATTACAATTAATGACCTTAACAATATAAAATACATCTATAAAAAATTCAAGATATATATTTAATTTAACAAACAATAAAATAATATTTAACTTTCCATTGATTGCAGCTTTTTAATGGTTACATTTTTATTTCATCTTAAATGTTTTCGTGATATACATTTGATTTGCTGGTTAATGTTTGCTTTACGTAAGTAATCTCCCTCTAATTATCTTTTATACGTTTGAAAATGAAAATATCATTTGTTTCTCTGTTTCATATAACATAAGACCAATAATAATATAATGTTAAATAATCATCCTTCATATCTTTATATTAGTCAAGGTAACCTGATATTCTTTTGATTGAGTACACTTTATATAAAATTAAGGTTAATTACAGAGGTTAAACACTCGACAGAAGTTTAAATCTCTTCAAATATAAACGAGTATTTTCTTATAATATCTTATTAAATCACATTATAAAACTATTTATTTGTTGAAACAGTTTTAAAGTAAAGACAATGAATAAAGTAAATGGTTTATTTAATTCAAAACAAACTTAGAAATAAGACAAAACAAAGTTAAAAGTAAATTATTCAAAGACTTACTTAGATAAAGGTAAATTATAGCTAACTTGGAAGTAAGAATGACTAAACTAACTTTTAAATATGTTAGTCATCATTTATATAATCGAATGCTGTCCTGACGACGACGCATCTTAAAATGATTTGTTATTGCTAAGCCAACCACATTTATTCCAATAAAAATAAATCATCGTTTTGATTTGTTGGTCTTTAAATAGATATTAATAACTAATCTATTATTAATTTACTTAATTTAACTTTTTTTTCTTAACGGCTCGTTATTAATAATACAGTAAATTATTGTGTGAATTTTACTTTTTTTTATTTGAAATAAATGATTCCTCTTATTGAATAAATAATTACAAGATAAAAAGAACTTTTTATATACTACGTTTTTAAAATTTCTGTTGAATCGTATGTAATGTTGATAATATAATTGTTATATATTATTTAATGTTAGTGAAAAAAAAATAGTTCCGAATTTATTTACTTCACATAAATGACAACCATCTAGAGAGCTGATCTTAAACCTATAAAAGGGCAAATCTTTGTACAACGGATCTCACCAACACCGAATCTAAACCGTGCCATTGAAATGCCCCTGTATAGGGACAGTAAGAGAAGAAAAATGCGTACAAATAAAGAAGTACAGATGCAGAAAAATTAAACCTATACCTAGGACATACGTGTGCACAAAACCAGGGTTTCACACGTCAATTAATTTATTTCTTTGTTTACTTTTCGCTGTCATTCAATGTTTACCTCTAAATAAAAAATCACAAATTTTAAACCCGTCAAAATGAAGATTGTAAATACTATGGGTTATGTCAAAACAAATAAAATAACTTGCGGATTTTTTCCGAACTAACTTTCCATACAGCAAAATTTGCTGAAAGATGGCTAAAAGTATTAAAATAATGCATTGCCATAGAGTTCTGAGCTATTCTAAAAGTTTCAAATGTCTAGCTACTCGGGAAGTTAGTTAAAACTCGATTGCAAGATTTGTACTGGACAAACAAACAAGAAAGCAAGCTAATGAAAACGTAGTAAAATAAGTGTGGTTCCTCTAGAAATCGAAACAAGTCTAAAAAAACAAAACTTTAATTACTACATAGTTATTAGTCCAAAAATAGATTGAGAGAAAAGCTATACGAGACATTTATTGACAGAGATTTTTTTTTTTTTTTTAAAAAAAGACAACCATTCGAAGGTATATTAATTTAATTTAGTGTAGAACTTTTTAATAAGTTATAATTAGTCAAAGAATAAGACACGATGATGCTATAACTATATGCCAAATTAATTGGCAGATTAATAAAAAAAAAAAAAAAAAAAAAAAAAAAAAAAAAAAAATTATAGATTTAATTTAGTGTGAGTAACCTTCATAACAAATGGACCAAAAAAACATTTGTTACAATTTTTTTAAATTTTTCTTTCCAAAATGACTGTCAATATTATTTATTTTATTTGTTTATATAAATATAGATTTGTTTTGACCTCTTTAAAAAATCACCAGTTTGCCTATTAATAGATATTTTTCGTTGACAATAGACATTATAAAACAAATTTTTAAACAGAGTGGCGCTTATATAAATTACGATTATATTGAAAATAAAAAATAAAAATAAAAAAAATCTATTGCCTAATCTAATCATAAATATTTTGATATAAAATTAATAGGGCGTTAAAAGAAAAAAAAATGTTAAATTATTATTATTTATTTTTTTTTTTTTTATCAATAGATATAAAGAATAAAAATCGATTTTTTTTTTTAACAAAAGAAGATAAAAAAAAAATTATAATACCTTCTACACAAGAGAAAAGGTAGTATTGTTAATTGTTAAATATAATTATAATTCAAAATATTATAATAAATTTTAATATACTTTTACATAAAAAAAATAATCAGATATAACCTCATTTTAAGATATTACATTTAATATTAAATGAAAAAAAACAAAAAAAAAAAAAAACTAGAATGTAAATGGAAAAAAAGGAGGTCATAATTAGAAGGTCTAGTAGGGTCAAGGGGAGGTCTAAGGGGGGGGGGGGGCAGTCTATCTACAAAATGAATGAGCATCAAAACGATAACATGAATTGAACCCATGTAACCTCTAACTGCTTCATAATCAACTAGTCAAACAATTTACAAGCTACAAAATAGAAATTTATAGTTCCTTTAATAAAAAAGGAAAAAAAAATATTAATAAACAAGTGGGAAGAAATACTTATAATAGTAACAATGCTGGTAGCTACTAACAGTATAATGTTATAAATGTACATATTTGTTTTTACATTATCATATATAGATTAAGTATTGTGATGGCGAAAAAATTCGATTTTGAGATTTTGATGGATTTACACGTTTTGAGGTCCCCTGAGTCCAAAAAAATGTCTGTCGTCTGTGCAGGCGCCTGGAGCCTAAACTATTGGGCCGATTTTGACGAAATTTGGCATAAACGTTTAGAAAAATCATACCCTGAGGCGAAATTGAGAAATTAATTTTAGCTCCAAATTTGGGTACGCTGCCCTCCCCAAAAAAAATCGAAAAAAAATATTTTTCGAAAACGGTTCCGACAATTTTGATTAAAAAATTCTAAAATGTAGTCCATTTAAATACGAATCTAACAATATAAGCCGTTTTCCCGGGAAAAACCTAGTTCCTGAGAAAATAGCTTAAAACGCGGACGGAGAGATCTTTTTGTGCAAGCACAATACTTCCTCTTTATTTCAGAAAGAAAAAAAGTCAACATACCCCCTTACTTGTAGCATTCAAACTAAAAATACTATCACCGTCTGACACTGTTATACGGGGAAAATCCATTTTCATAACACATGAAAAAATATATAATTTTTAAGTATTTTTAAAAAGTGACAATTATATTTTTTTTAAATTTAATAAATTTATTAATATATTATATGCAAAAACAAAAACAGACTGAAATATTTAGTGACCTATATTGAAGAATAAACATTAGGTTTAGGTGGAAAAGAAGAAGTCCTATAGCTAAAAAAATATACATATATTCAATATAGAGCTATTTATTTTTGAAAAACATGCTTAAAATTACGAGGCAATAAAAATTTAAAAGCTATTTAAAAAAAATAGCTTTTTATACACGTACGTATTTTATTTTTAAAGACCTCACACAACTTGAATTCTTTTTTTTGTTTGTTGTTTAAACAATAAAGAAAAAATATAAAATACATTTAAAATAACAAATAAAGAAGAAGTTAAAAAAGACAATAACAATATTATAAAAAAAATAAAATAAATAAATCCTACGATTGGTATTCAAGGCGCAGCGCCAAAACATCCTTTTTACCTGCTGACGACTTCTTGCTTCTTTTTTTTATATACATAATAAATAAAAAAAAAAATTAAAAAAAAAAAAACATGAGAGATGAGGTGTGGAGAGAAAAAAAATAAATATACATACTATATATATATATATATATATATATATATATATATATATATATATATATATATATATATATATATATATATATATTCAAGAAATAACGAAACTTAAAAAACAGAAAATGAGATTAAAAAAAAAAACGAAAAGAAAAATAAAATATTATCCATAAAAAAATAAATAATAAAAACAGAAGAAATGTTATGTATATAAGTCGTTAACTACTTCTACATCAAGGGTAACACTGAGAGCTTAAAAACAAAAAATAAAAAACGAAATAAAACAAAAACAAAAAAAAAACACCTGGATGCCTTCCTACTTAGACTCACACGGTGTTTGTGTGTTATCCCCTCCTTTTTTTGTGTCTTTTAATAAAAATATTGTTTTTTTTTTTTAACAACAGAATTTTTTTTTTATTTCTAGATTTTTTTATTTTTTCGGTCCCTATTACTCTCAGCAGGGAGAATAGTATAGAACGAAATAGTATATATACAAAATCTTGTAACACACACACATATATATATATATATATATATATATATATATATATATATATATATTATATATATAAAAGAGAGAGTGTAACAAAATGTAAAAAAAAATGTGGTATTCCACTAATGGCATTTTCTTTTTTTTTGCATTTTTAATGAGAATGAATTAAATACCAAAAAGAGAAAGAAAACAAAAAAAAAAACTTTTTCTATTTTACATTTTAAAAAACAAAAAGGGACTTTTTAAATGGGAGAAGCCTCAAAGTTATAAAAAAATCCCTGAGAGATTATAATAAAAATTAAAATGTGAAAAATAAAAAAACACACACAAGGGGGAAAAGAATAAAAAAGCTTGGAATTAAATTGAAAAATAAAACTTGAGTCTATAGTGGCCTAATAAGTGTTTTATTAACACAAAGAGAAAATAAAATTACTCAATTTAATAATGTTCTGATAAGTACTCTATATTATAATTATTATGTTAAAGTATAGTAATTGTATAATTTTTTTTTTTAGATGTTTTACGTTTCATATTATATAGATTTACAATAATTAATACGTAAGTAACGAATAATCTAAATAATAGTGAATTTATTAATAAATTTAAAATATAAATAATTATACTTAAATATATTTACTTTAAACTATGAAAAAATAATACTGTATTTTTTTACATTTATCTTTTTTTCTCTCTAAATAAAGTCCTTTAATATCTTATCTTAACCATATCTTAAAACAAAAATTAAGAATGCATTACAACTATAAGATTTTACAGCATTTTTCAAACAAGTTATTATATTTAAATAGAGTCAATTCACGATAGTTCGGTCATAGCCAAAAAAAAAAAAAAAAACATGAATGTTAAGCTTTAAAAATGTCTGGGTAAAGTGAGATTATGTGTACAAGGTAAATTTAATTACGTGTACAAGGTAAATTTAATTACGTGTACAAGGTAAATTTAATTACGTGTACAAGGTAAATTTAATTACGTGTACAAGGTAAAGTTAACTATACATACAATATACAATGGAGTGTAGCAGTGGCGCACCCAGGGGGGGGGGCACGGGGGGCACGTGCCCCCCCCAAAGCCAGACTAAAAATTTAAGTATGCAATTCCACAGCACGTGTTAAAGTAATAGTGTTGTGATAGTCAAAAAAAAAAAAATAAAAAAAAATAAGTATTTAATTATTACCTAGTTTAGCCCGACATTTTTTTTTTTTTTAAAGACGTGCCCCCCCCCCCCCCCCCCAAAGCCGAAGACTAAAAATTTAAATATGCAATTTCGCAGCACATGTTAAAGTAATAGTGAAAAAAATAAATAAATAAGTGATTATATACCTAGTTTAGCCCGACATGTTTTTTGGGCGTTTAAAAAGACGTGCCCCCCCCCCCCCCCTTCAAAGCCATAGACTTAAAATTTAAGTATGCAAATAAGTAAGTATTTTAAATAAGTCAGTGTCACAGTGTGTTTTTTTTGTTGGTGTTTAAAAAGAAGATGAAGAAAAAGAATAGAAGTAAGTTAAGGTATCAACCCGTGTAGGTTAAGGATCTATAAAATAGGGATGGAGCTCCTGGGTAAAAAAGTGTCGTCTATTGAACAAAGAAAAATCTGCATAAAATTACGACTGCGCATTGCGCATGGTAAATCAACTAAAATATTTTTAAAATGTACCAATTTATTTTTCTGGCTACTAAAATAAAACATTAATCTATTATATAATGTACAACTTTTAATAATAAAATATTATTAGTATGTATATAATTTTATTTAAATAAAATACCCCGGTCTTCATGTCCCGTTCATAAAAAACTTAAATTTATTTGTATATAATAACATTTTAGATGCTCTTAGAATAGGCTAAAAAAAGTTTTCAAGTAACGTAAACTATAAAAATTTTCCCGGGGGAGGACCCCCGGACCCCCCTAAAAGAGAGCCCATCCCCTCTTCAAAATTGGCTGGATCCGCCCTTGATATGAAGTAATTTAAGAACAAAGAAAACCAGACTGGTTAATTGTCTGTGATTATGCTAAGCCCACATTACATTACACCCCCCCCCCCCCCCTTTTTTTTTAAATCTGTGCCCCTCCCAAAAATAAATCCTGGGTGCGCCACTGGAGTGTAGTTACCCTTTATTTCTGAAAAAAAAAACTGAGGATGGCCAACAATACTTAAAAATATAAAAGAGAAGGCTTGTTTATTCTATTAAATATTCAAATTTACCAGAATTATACCAGGTGATAATAGAATCACCTGGTCTAAGTTGACCATGTGGAAAAATTTCTATAACTTTATTAAGGTGCCCAATTTAAAATCTAGTTCCTGAGAAAATAGTTTTAAATAAACGTGGACGGAGATAGGCCGGGTTCGATTCCCCACTGAGAAGTTATTTTTATAATAAATTTTAATAAAATGTTCAATAATAATTAAATGTACCTACGAAAACTCAAAAACTAATAAATGGAAAACACTAGGCTAAGTAATTATGAACTCGTATGCGAGAAAGTTTGTCTGAGTTGGCTTGGATCGATTTTTTGTCTTTTTTTTTAGTCGTTATTCATTAGTTATTTTAATATGTAAGCGAGCTAGAATAAGGTTGTAAAAACTAGACTAGAGGGGATTTTTGGCTTAGAGCCACGAAACGCAATTATCAGCTTTAACTAATTACAAGTCAAACAAATTACAACAGTCTTCTAAAAAAAAAAAAAAAAATAATAATTATTTTTACAATCCTAAACAGTTCAACCCCAGATCCCCTTAGACGGTTTATTTAAACACGTTAAAAACCCTGCTCTACAAAAGAAATAAAGACGTACAACCTAAAATAAAGCACATTCTAATATCTACTTTTTATGTATAGTAAACGTACGTCAATGTTTATAAGTAATATCAAAGCATTCGCACGAATGGGCGAGTCCAGCGGCAAGGCGAATGTTTAATCGGTTCATTCACATCGCCACGCGAGGCGCTCACACTAGGGGAGTGGATTATTTTGGAACGATTCAGTCGAAAACAGATTAAATAATCTAGCTAGAACTAAACTTAAAATAAAACTGCTATAAGTAATTTAAGTCTGTTAACTTGGCATAAAAGTTATTCAAAATTTTCAAATATTAATTTTTAACATTAAATAAACAATAAAATGAACTGGGATTCTTTATTTTAAATTTATATATATATATATATTGGTCCTATATTAAGTATACTAAAGAAGCATTTGAAATGTTTATTAAATTTACATAAAATGTAGTTTGTTTACGATATGAAAATAGATAGGTTTATCATAAGAGGAAGTCAATAATCTGTTATAAATAAAAATAAAACTTTTTTTTCTCTTCATTTTTGCGGTTAAACTACATTTTATTTCCCGCAATTGATGTCACATTTTTATAAATAGACAAATGTATATTTAAATTTACGTATTTTTCTATAATACAATTCAATTTTATTGTAAAAATACATTCTTATTTAAGTCAAATGGTGTGATAAAATAAACTCTTCGAATTTGGATTTCAAAGCAATTTCTAATACATATACGTGAGTGTAGAAGGATTTTTAATAAATTTTAAATGTAAAAGTAGGACAGAAAGAGAATACCGTAAACTAAGAAAATTTAAGTTACCTATATAATAGATTCAAGTTAGAAATTATAATGACATTCTGAGAATACATGCGAGCTATTTAATTAAGTTTCTGGCAAATCATTGACGTATTCGAATTCCACATGGGAATATCTGGATAAATTAGATTCGACGAATCGTATTTGATTGATTCTTTTGTGATAAGGAATTAGGTAGTCTCATGTATCTATAGTATAAACAAACAAGAAACAAACTAAGACAGACAAGAGACAAACTAGAGGTAGACAAGAGATAGACATAAGACAAACTAGAGGTAGGCAAGAGACAAACTAGAGGTAGACAAGAGACAAACTAGAGGTAGACAAGAGACAAAGTAGAAACAGACAAGAGACAAACTAAAGACAGACAAGAGAAGAACTAGAGATAAACAAGGGAAAAACTAGATACGGGCAAGAGAAAAACTATAGAGATAGACAAGAGACAAAGTAGAGGTAGGCAAGATACAAAGTAGAGGTAGACAAGAGACAAAATAGAGGTAGACAAGAGACAAAGTAGAAACAGACAAGAGACAAACTAGAGGTAGACAAGAGACAAAGTAGAGACAGAATAGAGACAAACTAGAGACAGACAAGAGACAAAGTAGAGGTAGACAAGAGACAAACTAGAGGTAGACAAGAGACAAACTAGAGGTAGACAAGAGACAAAGTAGAGACAAACAAGAGAAAAACTAGAGGCAGGCAAGAGACATCAAAGAGTATACTCAACTTCAGTTAGATGGTCACTGCTTATTCAATTTCTAAGTAGTAAAAAGAATAGTTAGAATAAGAGGCTCCAAAATCAAGATCTTACAACATCCGATGAACATTTATGTTCATTAAATGTTATATACATATTTATAATTTAAAAAATAAAAATAATTCAAGCATGAGATGGTTATAAATGCGTAATATATCACCCTCATACAATTTTATTATATATATATATATATATATATATATATATATATATATAATAAATTGTGTATTTTAAGTTAAAAAGTGAGTAAAGAAACATTGTGAATGTATGTATATAAAGAAAACGAAAAAGCTAAGTATTTTAAAAGTTGAAACCAAAAGACTATTTCAATATATTATTTCCAATGCAATCGTCGCAGAGAGAAAAAGTTGGCGGATATTCAACTGATTAATATATATATATATATATTAAAAATAAATTATATGTATTTTATTTTTCTTTTTCAATAAAAAAATTACAGAATTGTAAGGTTAAAATAAAATAATAAATACGATAAACGTTGAGAAAATTCCTAAGAAGCGGTAAACTAGTTTTTATACAGTATTATTATGAATTTAAGTGGGTAACAACATCCTGGAACGAACAAAAAAATTACTCATAAAACTTACTTTAATTTTTTTCTTATAAAATGACAACTTAAATAATAAAAAAACAACCATTTATTATTATAATCATAGTTATTAACAACTCTTTTTTTTATTTTAAACTTGTCTTAAGTATATTTAAACTGCTGTTTAAATAATTTAAAATAAAATTGAATATTGTCAATTTACACTTATAAATATATTATTTTGTTGAGTTGTTCCTCTTTCGTTTTATTTTTCATTTACGTACGATAATTTCGTCATTTTCAAGTCAAAAGTAGAAAAGATAATTTTTTTCATTTAATCATTAATTTATCAATGAATTATGAAGGTATATTTAAAAAGTATTTAATTACACAAAGGAGGGGGGGGGGGGACAAAAAACGTAAAATATTTAAAACATGTTTTTAAAAAACTAACTACCTTTATCTATATATTAAATTTGTCTTTTTGAAAATATATTTTGCTAAACTATTAAATATAAATATTTTAACTTTTATACAATATTTATATTGTATTCGAACACATAGAATACATTACAATAAATAAATAAAATATGATTTATTATGATTATTATAATCTTTTAAAAATCGGCTAAGATCATAGTTCTTATTAAAAAACATTTAAAGAAAATAAATTTAAAAAAAAAAAATATATACATCGGTCAAAAGATCAACGATAGCATTAAATATGAAATCTTAATTATACAGGAGGTCAACAAAAATAATTAAATCAGTTAACATTATTATATACGTAATGAAAAAGTTACAAAAAAAAAAATAAACAGAGTTGAAATTGAAGATAATTCATTTTAAAAAATAAAATTTTAAAGACATCTTAGTCAAATGACGTAAGATTTTGTATAAACAGTATTAAAACGTGAGGGGCAACTCATGATAATAAAACATAATACATTATTTTTAATGTTAATATAATCAGTAGATCAGAGTACTGAAGCATAACAATGACAACATGAAAAAATTCGGTCTGACTAACGTTCTCAGATATGGGGTATAATAATAATTTGGTCCATCAGTATTTTCTATTGCTTTCGAGCTTACCGAAGGTAACGGAAGCTATGTGATCGTTTCGGGGAACGAAAATATTTTAGGTCTCAGATTTCAAAAATTCCAAGACAGAAATCCGTTTCAGACATCAGGGAACATTTTTGGTTCCGTTTCTGTCTGTCGTATGATTTTTCCGAACTAACATATCTTAAAAAATACAGGTCCGATTTTAATGAAATTTAGATGGTAGGTCATAATTAGCCCATTGTTGGTCCCATATAAGTTTCAACCTTCTGCGCTTATTTGTTTCTCTTCCATATGCGCACAAACATACATCTATTTTCACCTATAGCTTCAAAAGTACTTATCTGATTTGTATGAAACTTTTACAGTTTATCGAAAGTAACCTGCAGATATCCCAAGATTAATTAGAACCGTCTGCGCTCTTTAACTTTTGCTAAATTGATACTTTAATTCATGTAAAAAAA
The DNA here is from genome assembly GCA_951217055.1 of Gerris lacustris. NCBI lineage: Eukaryota > Metazoa > Arthropoda > Insecta > Hemiptera > Gerridae > Gerris > Gerris lacustris. The sequence continues at coordinate 61,639,128 of OX578283.1, forward strand.
AAATTAAACAATTTTGACAGATTAAAAAACGGGGAAACAATTAAACAAATTAGACAATAATGGCTAAAAAAATTCATAAAACCAATACTGTTACGTGGATAGGATGCGAGGAAGCTATGTGCCACACCAATTGGCAGTCTATTTTTTAGTTATTTCGAGTTTTCGTGGGTGAATTTAATTATTATAAAATATTGTATTTTCATATTTTACCTTGTAATTTCTCCTTAGCTGGGAATCGAACCCGGTTCTCACCGCGTTTAAAGCTATTTTCTCTGGAACTAGATTTTGCCCGGGTGAAAAAGATGCTCTTTAGTTTAGTCAATTTAGCTAAATTTTAAAGAGCACAGACGGTTGAAATTAATCTTGAGTTATCTACGGGCTAATTTCAACAAAACATCAAAATTTCATAAATATAAATTGAGTTCTTTTGAAGATATGGATGTATATAAATGTATGTTTGTGCGCATGTGGAAGAGAAACAAATAAGCATAGATGGTTGAAACTTATATGGGACCAATAACGGGCTAATTATGGCCAACCATCAAAATTTTTTTAAAAACTGTTAAAAGCAGTTTTTTTTAGATATGTTGGTTCGCAAAAATTGACCGACAGACAGACACGGAACCAAAAATGTTCCCTGATGTCTGAATCAGATTTTTATCTTGGATTTTTTTTTAAATCGGAGACAAGAAATTTTCGTTCTTCATAACGATCACATAGCTTCTATTACCTTCGGTAAGCTCGGAAGCAATAAAATTATAATTTTAAAGAAAGAAAAAAACCCTTCACCTAAATAAAAATCTAACATGTTCAACTTAAAGAAACACATGTTTTGAAATAGGTATTACAACTTATAATATACGAAGAAAACATGGCCCTACTATTTCCATATTCCAGGTAGCTTTTTCCATATTATAGAAAGAAGGGGGAAAAAACGTTAAGCCTGGATAAAATCTCTTTTAGGGGAGCTTTAGCAACGGTATTTTAGTCCTTTAACCATTCCTTTCTACCTTACAAACATAAAAACCAGGTAGGAAAAATCAACATTCTTTTATAAAAAGTAAAGTATATACTAGTTACTAAATATAAATAACTAAATCTCCTAGGTTTCAATAAGTTGCTATAGATTAAGTGTATTATTATGTACAACTATGTACAAATTCTTAAGTTCCTTATTTTAGACTAATATTCATAGATAACTAATCTATTGATAATATATACATATACATATGTTAGGGCTAATGCTAAGAATTAGTGGCTAGGTTTCCTATTCCTATCATGTAGGTAAAGCGATAAAATAAAACGCCTAAATAGTTTCGTTTTCAAAGACTTTATAGAATAGACTACATTTTTTATACATAATTCATTCCGTTATAAAGATTATCGTACTTCTTTTTGTTACTCCCCTACGTTGTTTTAAAATATTAATGACTTTGACTAAATAACAATAACTATCAAGAAAAAGGCATGTTTAGTCCAATGTACTTTAGGACAAAGAAATATCCCACTTCATAAGAGGAGTAACAGTCTAAAGAAGAACATTTTGTACACCTTCTTTAGATTGTTACTCCCCTCTATTTTTTTATAAAGTAACAATCTAAAGAAGTGCCAAGAATAAAATACCCTGTGAAAAGCAGTTAAGATATATTTAGTTAAAATACATATAGAGGGAAATTATTTATTTTATATAAAGGTGTATAATTGGAGCGAATTTCATCTCAATTTGCGAAAAAATTCCGAAATTATTTAGCGTTTAAATTTCAAAATGGCGTCATATATCACAAGGTAATTCAGCGGAAATCATTTGCCTAATGACTAATGAAGGAAGTAGGTATGTTTAGTGCAAATTTTAGCGCTTATCAGAAAATGTTTTAATTTTTTATGATTTTTTTTTTTTTTTTTTGAAATTTTTACAGACGCAAAATGGGTTAAGGGCATCACAAATTTATGATTTTCCGGGAGGCATAATTAAATGTAAGGCCTACTTCTTGTAATAAATTTCAAAACCTCTAGCTTAAAAACTGTGAGGAGTAATGCGTAATTTTTGTTTTGATGTTAAAATAAATAAACGACATTATTATGAAAATCTGGTTATTTTTTTTTATATAATTGTTAATAACCGATAAAACCAAGCCTACGATATGCATAATATGTTGGCGCACACTTTCACGAAAAAATTAATCTATTTCTTTTAAAACAGTTTTGCGCCTATAAAGTGGCGGCAGGCACACATACATACACGAAAAAAGTTGACCGGATTCGGTTTTCAGAAAGTATAAAATGAAAAAGTACGTATCTAAAAATGTTTGCAATTTTAATCAATGACAGACAAAATTTAATTTTTTTATAAAATATAGATACATATACCAGTGGCGCACCCAGGGGGGGGCACGGGGGGCACGTGCCCCCCCCAAAGCCAAAGACCTGAAATTTAAGTATGCAATTCCGCAGCACATTTTAAAGTAATAGTGCTGTGATAGTAAAAAAAAATCAATAAATAAGTAATTATATACCTAGTTTTGGCAGACATTTTTTTTTTTTTTTTTCGTGTTTAAAAAGACGTGCCCCCCCCCCCCCCTACTACCCTACTATTTTTATTTTTAACCTAATACTATCAGCTAATTTCTGTTGAACTCAAATATTTGGCGTACTTATTTATTTTTTTTTTTTTTGTTAAATCACGTAACTAAAATATTTTTAAAATGTACCAATTTATTTTTCTGGCTACTAAAATAAAACATTAATCTATCATATAATGTACAACTTTTAATAACAAAATATTATTCCTATATAATTTTTTTTAAATAAAATACCCCGGTCATCATGTCCCGTTCTTAAAAATCTTAAATTTATTTTTATAAAATAACATTTTAGATGCTCTTAGAATAGGCTAAAAAGACGTTTGAAAGTAAAGTAAACTATAAAATTTTTTATAGGGGCCTCCCCCGGACCCCCCCAAAAGAGAGCCAAGCCCCCTTTAAAAATTGGCTAGATCCACTATTAATATGAAATAATTTTAAGAACAAAGAAAACCCGACTTCTTAATTGTCTGTGATTATGCTAAGCCCACATTACACCCCCCCCCCCCCCCCCCCTTCTTTATTTTCATCTGTGCCCCTCCCAAAAAAAAATCCTGGGTGCGCTACTGACATATACTATAGTATAATCCATGAAGATTTAATAAATACCTAGGTACCAATAAATAAAAGGAAATAAAATAAAATAATAAATAGAGTATCACAATAAAACTTATAAATAATTCAAATATTTATTATCACTTGCTTGAGCATCTTTTAAATCCGAACACTCAGGTTTGTAATTATTTACAAGTCATGTTCAGGTGTAAAGGTCTAACATTTAAACACAAATTAAAGGGGAATTGTAACATTAAAGGGAATAAGTAAATACACATGTATTTGAAAATAAAAGAAAAAAACAAAAACAATGAATAATAAACCTTCAAAAAGATAAAATATAAATTAGGGGAAATAATTATTATCAGTAAGCTGAGAGTATTTTTTAAGTGCTTTTCATTAAAAAAAAAAGAATGAATAATAAAATAATAATTTAGCTTTGACATTCAAGACTCCATAATTTAAGTACCATAAAAATTCTAGTAATTTTTTTAAAGATACATTATATTATAATAATAACTAAAATGTTATAATCAAATGTGTATATATGTATATATACACTGTACATAGCTTATAATGAACGACCTTTAAGAAAGAAAGATAATTATGTCACTATATCTGATCGTTGTTAAAATAAATGTCCGTTTTTCTAAATACCGCATGAATATTTCTGAAGTTATAAACGATAAGTTTTGTATGACCGATTTTGATATATTAAATAATTATTTATATAAAATAAATGGTCAATCAAAAAGTTGGAAAATACGTATTATAAGTATAAGGTGATAAATATGTATTGTTTAAATTAGGTATATAAATAATTATGGGTGACTTTGAAAAAGAAAAGTAAATTATAAAAATTAAATGATAAAAAAAGTTATTAAAAATATAGTTGTTTGAAGTTATATAAAAAAGTTATTTATAATAGGTCTGCCATTAAAAACATTTGTTAGAAGGAAATTTTTTGAATAAGTTCTCTTGAAAATTTAAAACTAAGTGTAACATTGGCTATATACCTAATATAAGAGGCAATTTACCTAGAGCATTTGCATACATTAACACGTTCAAAGATAATTCAGATATACATATACGTAAATAAGATAAAATAAAATGAGATAGGTACTTCAATAAAATAATACTTAATACCTACTACTAAATAATACTTCAGTAAAATAGGATACTTCGATTATATTAAGTTACAACAGCTTGAGAATACTAGGTTACTTCAAAATTAAGTTGAAAGAGGACTCTTTTAAGTTTTACAAGTGAAATAGAATATTATACAATTATTTAGAACTTACTTCTAACTTAATTAAAGTAGGATATTTTAGTCTATAAGATCATTTACGTACTATTAAAGTACGTAAATATATTATATAAACATTATTAAGAGCATTTAGATACTTCAAAACTAATGTAAATAAGTTAGTTAGTTTCTAAGAACATTTAGATACTTTAAAAATAATGTAAATAGATTAGTTAGTTTCTAAGAGCATTTAGATACTTAAAAACTAATGTAAATAGGTTAGTTAGTTTCTAAGAACATTTAGATACTTTAAAAATAATGTAAATAGGTTAGTTAGTTTCTAAGAGCATTTGGAGACTTCAAAACTAATGTAAATAGGTTAAATAGTTTCTAAGAGCATTTGGAGACGTCAAAACTAATGTAAATAGGTTAGTTAGTTTCAAAAAGCATTTGGATACTTCAAAACTATGTAATGTAAATAGGTTAGTTAGTTTCTAAGAGCATTTAGATATGTACTTCTAAATTAATTATTTTCATTATAAAAAGTACTAGGGTAATTTAAAATTATGTTAAGTATTATATTTGGATACCAAGAAGTAAATAAGTCGATATATTGAAATGATATAATCATAATGCTGTGTCACGACGTTAGTTTCACATTCTAGAGTAAATATGCTTGTTAGACAGGTTTTTTGGTAGTTTCCTTCCATTATAAATATTTAAATAACCCCTATTGTTTAATATTCAAAGTTAAAGTTTTGAAAAATTGTTTATACATCAATAATATAATGCGGCGTATGGTAGAAAATATACGTTTTTTTCAAGGTGCGTATTTAATAAATGTTTAACGTAGTATGGAAAGAATGAATTTTGTTGATAATGATTATTATAGAGTGGAATTATAATTTTTAATGTTATAAATGGTATTAATTTAATTAAAAATTAACATTTTTAATAAATTACAGACTTCAAAAAATGGAAGTATGACGTTAAATGAGAAACTAATTAAATTGTTTGAATATGGAGGTGTATTCAAAAATTGTTTTAAGAATTTAAAATAAAAAGAGTGAAATAAAGAAGATGGTTACTACGCAGATGATTCGTATGAACGGTATGATGACGCTATATAATACCACGTTGTACGAAATAACTATAAATTATTTAAGTTCTGGCGGATGTTTTTAGGAGAGTATAATATCCAAGGTTATAAATACATAAGTAATAATTAATTAATTAACTAATTATACTAACGGGGTGCCTTGAGGCGGCTGCGACTGCGGCTGCTGCATTCATACCTGGCGTCGGGTACATGTTACATCAGTTCATCCTAATGAAACCTCACATTCACTTACACACAGGGCACAGCGAGCAGAGCACATGCACTAACAAATAATATCACACGCGAGTACACAGGGTAGATCGTAATGTAAACACAATGACACGGGGCGGCGGGCCAACGTAATCCAGTGCGGGAGGCCTAGAGACGTAGATACGCACGATGTACACAGTAAGGCGTTCAGACGCTGACTGAACACTAGAGTCTATACACCTCTACCCCCACCACTCCACTCTACCCGCACCGTCTCTACTTCGACAACCACTTCTCTATCTTCCCTTTAGAAGGGTACGAAAAAAAAAAAAAAAATCGAAGTCGCTCTCCTCTCGGTGAGTGAGCCAAAATGGCCGACCCCTCCGAAGGGCTCCCCCTTTACACGAGGGGGGAGGGGAAACACGACACAAAAGCTTTCTCGCTCGCTCTTCAATTTTTCCCCTTTAAAAGAGGACGGGGGGAGAGGGTTTGCGGGGGGAGGGTGTTCCGTCGCAGTCGGTGGTTCAGGGGGGGGGGCTGTCGGTTTGCACAAATATGGCAGCCGTATCGCGGCCCACCCTGATTACCAGCCTCACTAACCCGCACAGGGGAGAGCACACAACACTTCCCTACACATTTTTCCCCTCGTCTCTTGGCAAGGTTCTCTAGTGCTCCACGTGGAGCCCGTGCCTTATACACGGGACTAAGGAACCGACCAATCACGAGCCTCGCTTCACAGTCACTCCGCCTGGGCTCCGTATAAAAGCTATACGACTCGACCTCTTCCTAGCAGCTACGAGCGCCAATAGAAGCCTTGTCTCTCGAACAAGCCACGCCCCCGGTACGGCTCCACGTGGAGCCCTCTGCTAACGAAAGCTACGGGATTTTCGCAATCTATTATTGGGGGGAGGGAGGCCCCCACGCCGAATTTAACAAAAGGTCTTACTCCGACGACATTTAATAGAAAATCACGTGCGATTAAATGATTAAATTCGATAATAATTATTTCCCCCTCTTTTAAAAACCGCCTCTTTTACCCGCAAAACCGCTATTGTTTTCGACGCCCGAGCTAATCGTTCCGGATTCGGGAAAACGCGGAAACGGTAAACGTTTTTCTCGGCTCGACGGGAAAAACGGATTATTTCTTTTTTAGAGTCTCTCCTCGTAGTGTTTGGCTCAAACTCAAAATGGAAGGGAGAGCAGCAGGGGAAAGAAGTTTTGTTTAACGTAAATAGACGGGACATACAGACAGACCTCCTCTACGAGATGCTCTAGAAACAATTTGTAAACACAACTAGACCTCCAGGAGGGACAGACAGACAGACACTCCCTCCAGTACACACTAACACCGGGCCGAACCAGATAAAAATAATCACATTACAACACCCGTTACACACTTACACTTCTTCACCCGTTTCTAACACCGACAAAATTACTTTTAATTTGATTAGCCAATGTCCTCCTGCTCAGTATATCATAAATAATTAGACATTTCAACGTGTAACCCTATTTATATATGTAATATGTTGTAAAATAAATAAATCGGTAGGATAAATTACTATTGAATATTTAAATATTCGTCATTATTTTAATTTACTTTGGATAACTTAATTTATTTTTGTTAAAACAAATATAAATAAATAGTGAACATTAAACCCACCTTGAAGCGTTAAATAACTGTGAAGTAGAAAATACATATTAATAATATAGAGTCAAGATTAAATTAATTATGAATATAATTTAAATTATTTTGCTTGATGCGATTTATAACTCTTTAGTTACACAGCTAATATAATATGTCTCTCTTAAATAAATTAATTGTAAAAAAAAAATACTAGCTCCAAAAATAGACTAGGTAATTCAAACTAATGTGGGTGTGTCAAATAAAAATAATAAATAAACAAAATGGCATTTAGGTAAATATTGAAACAAATTATTATGTTTAAAAAACTGACAATTATTAGAGTTGCACATAGGTTGCAGAAAGATAGGTAGCTGGCGTCCTAAAAGTAGACCAATATTCCAAGATATATAAAATGACAAATGCATTTTAGTTAAAAAAAATTTAAATATTGGGAAAACCAAAAAAAAAAAAACTACATTACGAATGCTTGCAATGCTTTCATTACCTTTAAGTTCAACAAGGAAACAAAAAAATCTTTCGATAATTCATTTAAATAAAAGAAAAAAAAAAATCATTTAGGTGCTTCCAAGTAAATCTAATTTCCAAAATAGAGGCACATATAAGAGATTAGATATGAGGACTAGCACAGAAAAGTGTAAAGGTAATGCTGATAGGTGCTGCAAAATGGTAACAGACTTAATAACAATATGAAGAGGAAAATATGCTATAAAATGTATCAAACATAATACAAATTTGTAGAGTAAAAGATGCTGCAAAATAAAAGCAAACATAATAAAAATATGAAGAGGAAAAAGAGCTGCAAATGGTATCAAACATAATACAAATTTGAAGAGAAAAGGATGCTACAAAATGCTATCAAACATAATACAATTTTGAAGAGGAAAACATGCTGAAAAATGGAATCAAACAATACAAATTTGAAGAGGAAAAGGTGCTGCGAAAAGGAAAAAATAATAACATTATGAAGAGGAAAAGATGCTACAAAATGGTATTAAACATAATGAAAATTTGAAGAAGAAAAGATGCTGCAAAATGGAATCAAACCTAATACATATTTGAAGAGGAAAGCATGCTGCAAAGTGGAAGCAAACATAATACAAATTTGAAGAGTAAAGGATGCTCAAAAATGGTATCAAACATAATAACAATTTGAAGAGAAAAACATGCTGTAGAATGGTATCAAATATAATACAAATTTGAAGAGCGAAACATGCTGCAAAGTGGTATCAAGCATAATGAAAATTTGAAGGGGAAAAGATGCTACAAAATGGTATCAAGCATAAGCATAATAACAATTTGAAGAGGAAAACCTGCTGCAAAATGGAATCAAACATAATAACAATATGAAGAGGAAAAGATGTTGCAAAATGGTATCAAACATAGTGAAAATTTAAAGGGGAAAAGATGCTACAAAATGGTATCAAGCATAATAACAATTTGAAGAGATAAAACCTGCTGCAAAATGGAATCAAACATACAATACAAATTTGAAGTGCAAAATGGTATCAAACATAATAATTCTGTGTAAATGTAAAATTGTTCTCGATTGATCAGTACTGACGGAGTTTTATAAGGTTTGCTGAATAAAGGGGTTTTAGATTCCCCTATTAAAACATGCTATTAACTTGAGTAGAATAACTGAGTGTAAAGTGTTTTGTGATAAAGCATCAGCTTTACACCGCGAGTCAACAAGACAGCCGTGAACTAATCATCGCACACCCTTCACCCGGGAGATAATGGACACGCTGGTATTATCCCCTCACCTGTTCAACCATATCCTCCCCTACGGCTTTAAGTATTCTTCTGCAAAATAAATAAATTAACCAAAGTCAAGCCACAATCGTTAAACTACACAACTATAATTTCTAAAAGAGAGCTTCTGTATGGTGGAAAAAAACATACATCTTAATATAAGTGTCACTATCACGATGACGTGGTTTTTTTTTACCTCTAACCGCAAGTCTAAGCAAATTTTATTAGGAGTTATAAATATTTTCTTTTTTTTTATATATTATTTAATAAAAAATAATAAGTTATGGTTGTCAGCAATTTTTCTGCGTTTTATAACGTTTCATTCATTATTTATTCTCGCAACTCAATTATCATTCAAAAAAGAATGAAGACAATGACCTTTTCTATATTGTTTCTTCATCGAAAAAAGCATACTGTGTCAAAACCGAAAATTCTTTTACTTTTCTTTTCATTATCCTAATGATGAATAATTGAAGTAGCGATTTAGCAAAAGTTAAAGTGCGCAGACGGTTGAAATTAATCTGGGACTATCTGCGGTCTACTTTCGATAAAACCATCCAAATTTCATAAAAATCAGATGAGTACACTTTTGAAGGTAAATAAATGTATGTTTATGCGCATGTGGCAGAGAATCAAATATGGGCACAAAAGATTGAAACTTATATAGGACCAATGGGCTAATTATGACCTACCTTAGTTTTTAAGATATGTTGGTTCGCAAAAATTGAGCGACAGACACGGAATCAAAAATGTTCCTAGATGTCTGAAACATATTTCCGTCTTGGAATTTTTAAAATTGGAGACATAATAATGTTTCGTTCTTCATATCGATCACATAGCTTCCGTTACCTTTGGTAATCTTGGAAGCAATATAATACTTAAACAAAAATTATAACAGGTAAGCCAAAATAATTTTTTTTTTCTAATAACTATTTGTTTTTAAATATAAAACTGCACATAAGGCGCTCTATGATAATATCTAATAATTCCTATTTCCTACAAAGATAAAAAAAAAGAATAAAAATAATAAATAAATATGATATGGGTAATCAAATTAAGGCGGGAGTTCTAAGGAGCAACACGTGGTTAGATAACCCTGCCCTACTAACAGCTGGGCATTCATAAAAGGAATTCCAAACACCTCACTACATTACTTCATAATAAAATATCATTATTATTTATTTGCACCTATCAAGTTATTTATATTAGTTAAATTCATTTAGTATTTAGTACTACATTTCGAAGTGAAATTGGTCTACTTGTAGTCCAACAACTTCGCGAAAAATAGTAATAACTAAAACATATATACTTAAAGTATTTACTGCAACAAAGATATGATTGATCAAATCGCCTGCTGTTTCTGCAGTTAAATTAATGGTTAATAATACATTAATAAGAGGTGACTATAGTCATTTTGAGAGGTAAAGCTTCTTTTATTCTTTTGTTCGAAAAAAAAGGGTGGAAATATATTTAGGTCGGGCATAGGGTCCAAAACTGTTATCCATAGGAAGGGAAAGAATTCAATGGTGTGGTGATAATTTAGTGGAGTTAAAAAAGAAAAGTCTGGTAACGTGAATTCTCACCCTTCTGACTACCAGACCTGAAGAGCCAGGGGAGAAATTACACAATTTTTTTTTACCCTAAAGCTAAAGAAAAAAGAATGTGGTAAAGAGCTATGAAAGGAAGATATAGTAGGAAAACCAGGCTGTCAAGAAAGCTGACTTTAGCTTTCTTTGGGATTGTAAAACATTCTATTGACTTGTAAAATTTAAATAGCGTCTGGGATGAGGAAATGAGCGACGTAGTATAATACTGAAAGTATAACAAAAATTTAAATAATGGTTATAATCTTACATAGAAACCTGATCCAATATAAATATATATACTTCAAGGTAACCATTGCTGGAACAGTTTGAGACATATAAGTTTTTTGGTGCAACAATTTAATAGGGGAGAGTAGATATAGAGATTAACTTAAGGGACAGGGATATTCTTAATAAGATACCTCTACATTTATCACTTAAGTCTCTAGGTGCAACAATATAATAAACTGGAAGAGTAGATATAGGGATTAACTCAATGGGCAGAGATATAGTCTTAATAAGATAGATTCCTATACATTTAACATTTAACATTTGTCTCTTGGTGCAACAATTTAATCAACTGGAAGAGTATAGATATAGAGATTAACTCAAGGGGCAGAAATAATCTCAATAAGATAATTAAATGAAAGCAAAAGTGACCGTATACTAAAAAATGTATGTAAACACTTTAACATGCAGTTCAGAATGCTCTAAACATATAAGGATAATCAATAATCTATAGGATGTATCTCTTGTGGATAGACCATGTGGAAAACAGAAAAAATTTGTAAACGGAATAAACAATTCGAAATACAGTATAGTAGAGCGTCGTTTATCCGAACTAATGTTGTTCGAATAGTAAAAAATTCGGAAAAAAAAAAAAAAAAAAAAAAAAAAAAAAAATATATATATATATATATATATATATATATATATATATTTCTTCATGTAAAAAAATCGGTCCGAGACAACTGAGACAAACTTTCTCATATACAAGTTCATTATTACTTAGCCCAGTGTTTTCCGCATTTATCAGATTTTGTAGGTACATTTAATTATCCGGCCGTCTGCACAGACAGACGACAGACAGACATTTTTAAAAGAGGTAACAGACATTCATTTTAAAAACCACTTTTTTGGGCCTCAAAACGTGAAAATCCATAAAAAATCGCGTCATCACAATACTTTCTCTTTATATAAGAAAGTAAAAACATTGCTGATCAAATTATCTGACTTTTTAATAAATATAGATTTTCCAGCGGAGATCAGGAATAATTTTCAATGGAGTTGCTCATGAGCAACTTCTAGAGAATAATCCCTGTAATGTGATCGAAAAGTAGGGATTCATAAAATGTAGGGATTCTCAAAATGTAGGATTCACAAAATGTAGGGATTCACAGAATGTATATAGGATTCACAAAATGGAGTACCAAATGTAGGGACACAAAATGGAGTACCAAATGTAGGGATTCACAAAATGGAGTGCCATGCCAAATGTAGGGATTCACAAAATGGAGAACATAATGTAGGGATTCACAAAATGTAAGGATTCACTGAATTTAGGGGTTCACAAAATCTCTGGCGTGGTCTTATAAGAAGGATCTATATTAATTATAGATCCCGCGGCCTCGGAAATCTATGCTATCTATCTATAGAATTAGCTAAAGTTTCGTTCTTCGTTCACATCGTTATTGCAGATAATTTATATACTTAAACTAAATTATTTTATAGATCTTAAAATTAAATAAAAATATTATATCCAAGGTTATAAGAGTTAACAATTAACCCAAGACTGTATAATGAAAAAATTCCTTTATAATATTATACATTATATACGTATATTTCTAGGTTAACTCTTACCTAATTTAATACTTCAGAAAATAATATCAAATTAATTTAAATATAACAAGATATTTTATTATAATTTAAATTATTGTTTTATAATTTACCATCGCTTATTTATTTTGTTATGAACTATTTCTATAATAATATGCTTCATAAAACAATAGATGTTTACAGTTAATTAGTGTTCATTTCATATTCATTGCTGTATTAATGTATTATTACAGTATTATAATCATAACGTCTTAATTATACAGTCATATCATTATCATTATCTCTGGTAATATGCTGCAACTAATTACTCCCAGAGGAGGGAAAAATCATAGACAGTAAGTTCCCAGAGGTTTAAGCTTGGACAATAGGGATTATAATATATTTTTTCCGTGGTAGGCTGTGAAATAGTAACTTTAGAGCCTAAAAAACATAGCTAAAATCCATTTTTTCATTACGTGGACTTAAAAAATCTTTTCATTACTCCTAGCTGTAAAGAAAAAATCTTTTACGTCCTAGGCACTAAAAGATTTTTTCTTTACGGCGGGTAGTTGTCGAAACTTCCGTTAGTAGTGCAGCAGTCTTTGTAGAAATGCTTCTAGTACGATAAAAATCCGCTAGATGTCAATGCGTTTTATTTATCTTTTCTTATAGAGTAACCTCATTTTAAGGTTTCTTTTTTTAAGTCTTAAGTATGTACTAATATTTGTTATTATTATATATTGATTAGTGATTAATATTTAATGTTTTTTCATTGTCTGCTACCTCGGAAAAAATAGCATATGCTACGCGACTTTGAAGTGTTTTTTCTTTACCTTGGCAATATTTACTGTCTCGCTTCGCTCGACAGTAAATGTAATTGCCGCGGTAAAGAAAAAACTCACTTCACAGCCTTGTAACATAATATACTATTTTTTGTATAATTTATTTATTCATTAAGCATTTTTTGAAAGCATTAAAATTTGAGCTTATCAACACCTTAATCAATTTTTTTTTAAAATATTAATCTACAATTTTAATCACCTCCTCAATCAACGACGAGTACTTGCATAGTTAAACATATTTTATAAACAAGTCAAGTAGGTCAGTACACAGCGAGAGTCCGTAGACAACACAGTATTGTTTAAGTAGTACCTATTGATGGTACTTTTTATAATGCTTAAAAGCCTTCTTTGAGCTATCTTTGGATCTGATATTCTAAAAACACATAAAAAAAATTAACGCTTAAGTTTTATACCCTTATTTTATTTTTTTTTTCTTTTAAAGTAGCTACATTATTAAAATGTGTGGGTAAGTACTATGCACATATTATGCCAAATTTCAAAGTGATCGGACTAAAGGTGCCACGAGAGCAGGCGACAGACGGACGGACGAGCAGACAGGCACACGCAGGAAAATTTAAGGGTCCTTGGCTTTGCCTACGAATCCTAAAAAATTGTATCAACAGGTAATTGTTTAAATTTTGTTTTCGATTTGCAGCAACAAAATCAGATTTATTTTCATGGGATATCTCGTATCGACTTTCTGCTATTGAAAATAGAAAGTTTTTGGAAGGCAACGCCCTAAAATTTAGAGCTAAAATTCTTTTTCGATGAGAAACATACCTCGGGGTATGATTTTTCCAAACATGTGAGTCAAATATTTCTTTTACATATACGTAAGAACATTTTTGGTTCTGTGTCTGTTTGTCAGTCTGATGCCTGACATATTTGCGAACCAACATATCTTAAAAACTACTAGTCCGATTTTTAATAAATTTGTATGTTAAGCCATAATTAGCTCATTGTTGGTCCTGGTCCCATATAAGTTCCAACCTTCTACGCTAATTTGCTTCTCTTCCACATGCGCACAAACATACATTTATTTTAAATCAAATTATAATTATTATTTACTACGGGAAACAGACAGTAAAAAACACATTTATTTACACCTATTGCTTCAAAAGTAATTATCTGACTCTGCCACATGCGCACAAACCTACATATATTTACACCTATATCTTCAAAAGTACTTATCTGATTTGCATGAAACTTTTATAGTTTATCGAAAGTAACCCGCAGATAGCCCCAGATTAATTTGAACCGTCTGCGCTCTTTAACTTTTGCTAAATTGGTACTTTAATTCATGTGAAAAAATTAAAACAATATTAATAGATTAAAAATACGGGGGAAACAATTTAACAAAATAGACAATAATGGTTTGTAAAAGCATAAAATCAATAAAGTGCGTAATGTGACGTGAGGAAGCTATGTGCCACACCAATTGGCAGTCTATTTTATAACATTATTAAAAATCTATTTTTTGGACACATACAGGGAACTTAAAAAGGGTAAATCTATCAAAATTTATGTATATCAAATTTTGGCGTCAATGTATTTCTTTTAACTAGGTTAGTATGTTATAATTGTAATAAAAATGAAAGTATTAAGTAACCATGATAAAGATGTCATTAAAATACTTTATCTTTCATACCCAACATTTTAAAATAGAACTTGCAATTTTTTTTTTTTTTTTCTTCAATGGACAATTGACAAATTTTTAACAATTACACAAAACCAAAAGAGCTTAAAAATAACAACTTATCTTAAATAAACTAATGAACAATTAAGTCAAAAGATTATAATAATTAAAAAAAACCATAAATGATAACAAGTTATGAAGTTTTAAATGTACAAACCAGAGCAATTATTATCATTTTTAAAATTCAAATTGTTAGGTTTTAGTTTTTTCTATTGGTATTTATGATGTGTGATAAGTTTTTACTTGTTTAGGGAGAAAGAATTAGATTTCGGTCAAATGATTTCGACAGCGAGTATATAATTATAGTTGACAAAGTTTAGTGTTATGTACCAACCAATTGATTTTTTCCAAGTAACATTTTTTTTTTTTTAATAATGCTTGAACAATTACCAATATTTATAATAGTTAGAATTTACCAATATAGAGGATATTCCCACTTTTTTTGTGTAAAATACAGACAAAAAAGTAATGAAAAACAACTATTGATTATAGTTATAATATAAACGATTGAAGTAATAAAAAAGAAAATAAATCAAATAAAAGGAAAGTTCGCTTTAATTACGAACGCAATTAAATTTTTATTTGCCATTAATATCATATATTTATAATTTGAGTTATCATGTTTCTAAAGTATATAAATATGCATCACCCTACTACACAATGTGGACTTCTGGTGTTATCTCTTTTACAAAGAAAATAATATTGGTTAATAAAAAATCACACTGCTTAACTTGTGCAACCGTAGTTATAAGGTCTTATAATAGTCCAGGAGATAACGTGCAAAATAGTGTCTGACTAACATCAAGCTAGAATTTTGTGTATAAGTTAATATTTTCGTGCCTTTTAAGAATATGTAGAGGGCTAAGTTCGTCTGCAGGACATAGCTTGGCAATAGGCATTTGAGGAAAACAAACCGGTGGAGAGCGACCATGTCCAGCCCGTTTTGGTGGACAATGTGATTTTCATGATCCTGATTACGAACTTAGTTAGTAGACTAATAATCAAGTTGATGATAGTTTGTCACTTAATAGGTTAGTTAGTCAAATATTGCTCCAAATCAAAGAGGTCTCCTATTAAGTGACAAACTATCATCAACTTGATTTTTGGTCTACTAAGTTCGTACTCAGAATCATGAAAATCACATTGTCTACCAAAAAGGGCGGAACATGGCCGCTCTCCACCGGTTTGTTTATTTTCAAATGCCTATTCCCGCAAGCTATGTCCCGCAGACGAACTTAGCCGACCACGTATTCTTAAATGGCACCAAATAATTAACTTAAGAATATGTAGTGGACTAAGTTCTTCTATGAGACAAAGCTTGGCAATAGGCATTTGAAAAAACAACCCGGTGGAGAGCGACCATGTTCCTTCCATTTTGGTGTACAATGTCATTTTCATGATCCTGACTACAGAATTAGTTTGTAGACCAAGAATCAAGTTGATGTTAGTTTGTCACTTGTTAAGTTATTCAAATTTAACTCATAATCAAAGAAGTCACCTATTAAGTGACAAAAACTAACATCGACTTGATTTTTGATCTACTAACTAATTTAGTATACTCAGAATCATGAAAATCACATTGTCTACCAAAAAGGGCGGGACATGGCCGCTCTCAACAGTTTTTTTTAAATGCCTATTGTTAAGCTATATCCCCCAGACGAACTTAGCCGACCAAATATTCTTAAAAGGCACCAAAAGATTAACTTGTATACAAAATTCTAGCTTGATGTTAGCCAGACACTTTTTTTAATGCTATCTCCTGGACTATGCTTAATAATTCAAACTTGATATTTTTTAAGCTAAATTAAGCAGAATTGTCTCAATACTCTAAATAACAAGCAAAATGTAAACAGGCAAATTACCAAAATTGTTAGATTTTTTACATGAATAAAAGTATGAATGTACAAAAATTTAAAGATCGTAGACAGACGCAATTATCTAGGGCTATCTGCGGGCTACTTTCGACAAACAATCCAAATTTCATAATAATCAGATGAGTACTTTTGAAGATATAAGTGTAAATAAATGTATGTTTGTGCGCATGTGGAAGAGAAACAAATGGGCAGAAAAGGTTGTAACTTATATGGGACCAACATCCAATTATATGACCTACCATTTATGTCCAATAATGACCTACCATCCAAATTTCATTAAAATCTGAGGAGTAGTTTGTAAGATATGTTGTTTCGTAAAAATTAAGCGCGTGACCGACAGACAGACACGGAACCAAAAATGTCTTCTGTGGTCTAAAACGGATTTCTGTCTTAGAATTTTTAAAATCGGAGACATACAATTTTCGTTCATCGGAACGATCGAAGTTTCCTTTACCTCCAGTAAGTTCGGAAGCAATATTGCTTCTAAACTGTCCCGACGATTTTAAATGGAAAATTCTAAAATTTATCCATTTTAATACAAATCTAGAACCATATAAGTCGTTTTGCAGGGAAAAATCTAGTTTTTGCATATTTTCAAAAACTAGATTTTTGAAAAAATTTTCCAAAAACATCCAACAATTTCATTAATTGATGAAATGAAAAAAAAAAAAAACAAACTTGAATTGCTGTAAATCGTAAACAAGTGTAAAAGTGTAAAACAATCACCTGTTTTAAACACAATTAAGTCGATTACATTAGATATTATTAGATTTAAATTCAAGTCTAACTACGCACATGTGAAAATTTTGTTTTGATGAGTTTGTTGTTATAGATTTATTTTATTTTAATTAAATCCGTATATTAACTAGATCTATATCTATAAAATAATTATATACAGCTCTAAATAACCTTCGAAAAGTCTAGCCTATGTAAAACAGACCCTTGTTTGTATTTGATTGACATGTTTCAGTGCAATATAAAGAATGATAATTGAATAATTACATTAAATATTCCATTTACTATTGTTATTGTTATTTGTTATAAAAATTAAAATTGCAGAACGGCGTTCATGTTAGTTTTTTTGTTTTTTTTTCACTGAATAATTCTGCATGTAAAATTAGCTACCCGCATATTAATTGTTTATGTAAATAAATGAGTGCATATTAAGCTATTATCTTTTTATATACATTATTTTTTTTTTTACACACTTCACAATTTCTTTTGTTATGTTTCATTTGTTTAAAAATTTACTTAATTTATTCATTGTTTATTTAATTGATTGTGTAGACCATATTTTAGTTTAATCACATTAATGCTATTTAATTAAAATTTAATTTGTGTATACAAGATACAAGGCCTTGTTTGAACTTAAACTAAAAATATAGACGATGAAACAAAGGCTTTATTAGTTTTTTAATTGAGATTTTATATTAATTAACAAACGCGTTTCAACATTTATATCATCTATAGTGTAAGTGATAACATAGTGAGTGAAAGACTATCTTGTAGTCTAGACTAGCGTTTCGACATTTATATCATCTTTAGTGTAAGTGATAGCATAGTGAGTGAAAGACTATCTAGTAGTCTAGATTAGCGTTTCGACATTTATATCACCTTTAGTGTAAGTGATAGCATAGTGAGTGAAAGACTATCTTGTAGTTTAGACTAGCGTTTCGACATTTATATAATCTTTAGTGTAAGTGATAGCATAGTGAGTGAAAGACTATCTTGTAGTCTAGACTAGCGTTTCGACATTTATATCATCTTTAGTGTAAGTGATAGCATAGTGAGTGAAAGACTATCTAGTAGTCTAGATTAGCGTTTCGACATTTATATCACCTTTAGTGTAAGTGATAGCATAGTGAGTGAAAGACTATCTTGTAGTTTAGACTAGCGTTTCGACATTTATATAATCTTTAGTGTAAGTGATAGCATAGTGAGTGAAAGGCTATCTTGTAGTTCAGACTAGCGTTTCGACATTTATATAATCTTTAGTGTAAGTGATAGCATAGTGAGTGAAAGACTATCTTGTAGTTTAGACTAGCGTTTCGACATTTATATAATCTTTAGTGTAAGTGATAGCATAGTGAGTGAAAGACTATCTTGTAGTTCAGACTAGCGTTTCGACATTTATATAATCTTTAGTGTAAGTGATAGCATAGTGAGTGAAAGGCTATCTTGTAGTTCAGACTAGCGTTTCGACATTTATATAATCTTTAGTGTAAGTGATAGCATAGTGAGTGAAAGACTATCTAGTAGTCTAGATTAGCGTTTCGACATTTATATCATCTTTAGTGTAAGTGATAGCATAGTGAGTGAAAGACTATCTTGTAGTTTAGACTAGCGTTTCGACATTTATATAATCTTTAGTGTAAGTGATAGCATAGTGAGTGAAAGACTATCTAGTAGTCTAGATTAGCGTTTCGACATTTATATCACCTTTAGTGTAAGTGATAGCATAGTGAGTGAAAGACTATCTTGTAGTTTAGACTAGCGTTTCGACATTTATATAATCTTTAGTGTAAGTGATAGCATAGTGAGTGAAAGACCAGTGGCGTAGCTAGTGTAGTGGGGGCCCCTCGCCCCCAAATTGATGAGCAAAAAAAAAAAAAAAAGCTTGCGGTGGTCAGATCTGAATGGGGCCCCCCTGACAATGGTATAGAAGTATGTATCCCAGGTAGTTTGCTTTATAGGGTCCCCTGTCAGCATTAGTACATTGGGTTTGGCGCCCTGACACCGTGGGCCCCCCACATTGCGGGCCCGTGCGGGCTCATAGTTATGCCACTGCTACAGTATATATACATTGGCAGCTTATGTGTATTTTTGACTTTTTGAGTTGGCAAGGCGGAATGCTGCTGCGTTCCTAAATCTATACGATTGATACGAAATACAAACATTTTATCTCTATTTAGATCCGTATAAAGTTATTTATTTCGTAGTTGTATTCATTGCGCATGCGTGTTACATAATTCTTCACATTATCGCACGATTAGCGTGTTTGTTTACATTTAACAAAACTAATTTGCTGCTTGTTTAATTAAAGTAAATGTTTTTTTCTGTATTTATTATTGAAGTCCAACAGTTGTAGTTACGAGTTGCGTAGGTACCTTACTTGTAGTTAAAGTAAGGTACCTACCCAACTCGTGCGAAAAATGCATTTTGCTATGCTCGTGTGGTTTTACTACTACTACCTTCGCTATCACTCGGGTGCAAACACCCCACTCGCATGCAAAATGCTACATTCCGTACCAGACGCGTAATGTATATATATATATATATATATATATATATATATATATATATATATATATATATATATATATATATATATATATATATATATAATGTATTTTATAATTAGATGGTATTGTTATAACTTATAATATTCAATTAATTGCAGTTTGTTTCCTCGAATTACAAGATATCTAAAAAATACCCCATTTTTCTATTATGTTTAAGAAAATAAACAAAATAGTTCAAATTAAACATAAAATATGCAGTTGGTTTTGTAATGGCTGATTCCTAGAATACTATAAATCTCCACATAGTAATGTTTCAACCTCTTTCTCCTCCTTTTTTTTACTAGAGAATTTGCTTTATTTGTTTTGATTTTTTAACTAAGTAAGTTGTCTATTTTTTTTTTTTTTTTTAACTCTTTTCTAGAATCCTTCCATTTCTCTTGAAAAACTTATAAAAGTGGAAGGGGGGGACTAGGTGGGGAGACGGATGTATTTTTTTCAAAACAAGGCAATAGACTAAAGACAAGACTTCTAGTCTTCCGTAGATGTTTCTTGTGGAAAGATCGTTCTAACGCTTCCGGTTTTAATTTTATTATAATTTTTCTTTTATTGTTAAATCTTGATTCACACAGTTTTTTTTTTATTGGTGATAATCAAAAGTAAAAATTAAATTATATCCTGAAAATTTCACCACCTCACAAAGGTAGTATGAATTATTTCATAAATTTAGGTCTAACCGTTATAGGGTGGTTGGGAGGGGTGGGGGAGCATTTTTTTGGGTGAAATTTTGACGTTAAAAACTCAATAATGGCGGAAAAAATTATTATAGTCAAAACATGTTTATATGTTTGTAATTTATTTTACCTCCAGGGGGTAAAATTTAGCAGGGGGCTTTCTTATATTAAATGACCAAAAAATCAAATAATCAATTAATATTGACCACTTAACTACACAATCTACAAGAATTTTTGAAAAACCATCCCCACTCCCCTTTCCCACCCCTAACCACCTCTAACCACCTCTAACCACCTCTTTAGAATTTTCGTACTCCTAGGTGAAATTTTGTACACTTGACGTTGTTCAAAATAAGACGAAACTCACTTTTTACTGGTCTTATATTACTTTGCTTTGTAAGTTTCATCGCACATTTCCGTTTCCCCAATTTTGAACCACTTCCCGTGATTAAATCTTCCCCAAATTTTGCACAAAACAAATAAGGTGAAGAATACAGAAACCAAAAAAAAAAAAAATTGGCGTCAAATTTATTTACTTTATAAGTTTCATCGCACACCTATTACCCCAATTTTGAACCACTTATCGTCATTCAATCTTCCCCAAATTTTGCACATAGATACAACTAAGGTGAAGAATACAGAAACCAAAAAAAAAAAAAATGGATTTAAATTTATTTGCTTTTTAAGTTTCATCGCACACCTATTACCCCAATTTTGAACCACTTCCCGTCATTCAATCTTCCCCAAATTTTGCACATAGATACAACTAAGGTGAAGAATACAGAAACCAAAAAAAAAGAATGGCGTCAAATTTATTTACTTTTTAAGTTTCATCGCACACCTATTACCCCAATTTTGAACCACTTCCCGTCATTCAATCTTCCCCAAATTTTGCACAAAAAAAATTTAAAAATAAGACCAGTTTTTAAAAATGGAATTTTTATATTAATTATTACGTCTGATTTTCAAATTTAATACTGTTTCTTGACTAATAAAATTGATCAACCTTTTTTACATCGAACTTTTGACAAATTTGAAAAAGAAATGAAGCCTCTTATCACTGCTTAAAGCCCGAGTAACGCCGGCTACTTGAGCTAGTTATTAAATAAATAAAGTGTACTAAAATAAATAGAAACTCATTTTCATAGGATAGACTTTAGATAATTTAACTTTTTTTAAAATGATTTTCTTACCTTCTGAAAATGTTGATATCCTCTAACATCCTTTTACTTGTACGTACGTTTGAAGAAAACATAATTATAGTGATCTTAAATCTAAACAATTTCACTTTCTTAAACAAAAACATGAAGAGAACTATGAATTAAAATAAAGTATTTGTAGACGAAGTTGTCGTTTTAGAGTAAAAACTTTCAAAAAAAATATTAACCATTAAATTAACTGTTTTAACTATCTAATACAATGAATAAATGAAGAAAAATCCGAAAGTTTTAAAACGAAGTTGCGGTGACGTGGTAGATTCGTCGAAAAATGAACAAAAAGAAAGCCTAACAGCTGATCCAAAAATAAGGGTAGACAACTCCTGCATGCGAAATATTTTATTTTCATCGATTATAAATATTACCTATTTTTAACAATAAAAATATCAGTGTGTTAAAAATATTCTTTATTTTTTAGGAAAAATATTTCAATTAAATAATGGAAAAGAAGAACTATTCTTGGAAAATTCAATTTTATTGTTGGCAACATTGTATTTATCATTGTGGTTATCTTATTGTAATGATTTTTATTCCTCAGTTTTCTTATCCGCCATTTTGTTAATGTACTTAATTGTACTAAGTTATACTATTTAGTTACTAAGTTATCGTTTTAAAGGTTTTGCCGGTCATATTAGTTTGCTGTTACTTTTCTAGCTGAACTAATGTTTTATTATGTATATAATACTAATATACATAATAACGATGTCAAAGTAATATTTATTCAGTGCGGTAAAGCCAACTTAAAGGAATTTTGCTTTAAAGGTACGTAGTAACTTTCGTATATTTTTTCACCATTTAGTTTGTAAGTTTTTATTTCATGTTATAGTTTAGTTCATATTCATAATGTGCCAAATTTTATGAATGTAGATTTGTTTAATCTGAACTCACATACTCGTGTGTTCGTAATCTATATTCAATAACTTCAATGTTACTGCCTCTTAAATTATAATCGATGTTAGATTCAAATTATATTTCATAGTTGTTTCAATGCAATCAAGTCGAAAGAACCGATATTTATTTGTGTACTTTATTTAAACAATTAGAAAAATTATTTTGAAGGAAACATTAAATATCATGGAATAGGTGAAACCAAGTCATGTATGTTAAGTATTTTCAATTACATTGGCGTGTAATTTTATAAAATGATAGGGTAAATATCGGCAATAGCGCACCCCTTCTCACTCCAACGTATTTTTTGACAAAGGCATATCAACTCTCCTATGAACAAACCATACATATATAATTATTATATACATATATTATTAAATACGAATGGAAGGGATGAATTGATATATCGAAGCCAACTGTACGACTTCGAAAGACATCGATTACACGGAAGGGGTACACTATTGCCGAGTTTAGCCTATTGAAATTTAGAATATTGGGTCATATGATTGTCAATTGTTTCCCCGCCTGTTGCTCATAGCAGGAGAACTACTCGCGCCTAGAGAGTGTGTTTTCATTGGTTCCCGCTCTTTATTTCCCGCCTGTTTCTTCAAATGGGAGAAATGTACGCTATCCAGAAGAGGGAAAGAACGTCTTTAAGTAAAAACGCTGGAAAATCAAAGTTTTCATTGGCTCCCATTGTTTCTTACTTCTGGTTTCTTCAAATCCATCATTCAATTGATGAAAAAGTCTTGAGTGTTGGTGTCGGAAACTGTAGCAATGTTGCTCCATTCTCCTTTATTGATAATTAAATATTTGTAAAATGTACTTTACTTGGGGCAAAGCTGCCCAGCCGGCTCGTGCCCAAGCATCCTAGCCAGTGGCGTACACAGGGGGGGGGGCCAAGGGGCCCTGGCCCCCCCCCCCCGAAATGATTACATATCTAAGACCCGCCATACACTTAAAACCAAAAAAACACAGTAATGACAGATGCATTCGAATTGGCTGTAAATATTTACCATTAAAAGGAATTAATTAAGTATTATCTTATGGTGTGTATACACTTAATCACCCCAAATAAGCTCGGCCCGGATTTGCCGATAGAATTAAATTCATTCAACACTATACCGGCCCGACTGTCGGCTGGGCCCGGATTTTGCCGATGGAATTAAATTTATTAAACACTATACCGGCCTGACTGTCGGCTGGGCCCGGATTTTGCCGATGGAATTAAATTTATTAAACACTATACCGGCCCGACTGTCGGCTGGGCCCGGATTTTGCCGATGGAATTAAATTTATTAAACACTATACCGGCCCGACTGTCGGCTGGGCCCGGATTTTGCCGATGGAATTAAATTTATTAAACACTATACCGGCCCGACTGTTGGCTGGGCCCGGATTTTGCCAATGGAATTAAATTTATTAAACACTATACCGGCCCGACTGTCGGCTGGGCCCGGATTTTGCCGATGGAATTAAATTTATTAAACACTATACCGGCCCGACTGTCGGCTGGGCCCGGATTTTGCCGATGGAATTAAATTTATTAAACACTATACCGGCCCGACTTCGGCTGGGCCCGGATTTTTGTCGATGAAACTAAAACCATTAAACCCTATAGCGGCCTGATTTTGGCTGGGCCCGGATTTTGCCGATGGAATTAGATTCATTGAATTAAATTAGGGTGCATGAAATAAATCGGCTCATTTGCCGACTAGGCCTTGATTTTTCCCAGTGGAACTAAAAACATTAAACTTGATCGACCCGATTTCGGCTGGGCCCGATTTTTCGCTAATTGTATTCAATGATTTTTTGTGGTTTTAGTCCAGTTCAATAGCATAGGTTGCATTATAGGACAGCTTCAATTTATTACGAATCCTAATGCAATGAATTGAATTTGGATTCGTAAAAATAGACTGCTCCAATTGACAGCTAGGCCCGGATTTTTTTCTATAGAATTAAGTGCAATGAATTGATTAGGATTATTACAATGAATCGGCCTGATTGCTAGTAGGCCCGATTTTGTCGATGGAAATTATGCATCAAAATAAATTGTGATGCGTTCAATAATAGACCCGATTGCCGGCTCGGCCTAGGTGTTAAGCACATTAAATTAAATGAGGCCCGAGTCAACTCGAACTTTTGCCGATGGAATTAAATTAATTGAATTAAAATATGCACACTAGACTGGCTTAAACGGGAAAATGATGGTTGTGGATTTCAGTAGCAAATTTTTGTTTTGGACCAGGATTGTGTGTAGAACGCTACGTGGGTCCTCTTGTCTATGCGGCATTCCCCTCTTGCTAACTCAGGTCGGACTAGTGTTCGTCGACATGTAGTAGGAAAACAGAGGCAATATAAATAAATCGGTTTATGATTTTGTGAAAAAACTGATTCATATTACTTAGTAATAGTAAATTTAAATCTAAAAACTCAAAAAGCGTTCAGAAAACATTTGATGTTAAATGTCCCATGTAATTACCCAGCGAATGAGCGAATGATTCTTTTGTTTTGCAATAGGTATTTAATTTTCTTAGAGAAGAATTCTCTTCTAGATAAAAATTTTAAATTCGTATGTGCTCCAAATCCACGTTTGCTTTTGCAGTATGGATCACGTTTTGCGTCCGAGCTTACCAAAGGAAATGGAGGATATGTGACAGTTCTGAAGAACGAACAATTTTTGTCTCCGATTTCAAAAATTCCAAGACAGAAATCTGTTCAACATCAGGGTACAGTTTGGGTCCCGTGTCCGCATGTCCTTCAATTTTTGCGAACCAACGTATCTTAAAAGCTATTCGTCCAATTTTATTGAAATTTTGATGGTAGGTCATAATTAGCCAGGTTATAACATTGCTGATCCCGTATAAGTTTCAATCTTCTGCACCTATTTATTTCTCTTCCACATTCGCACAGACATACATTTATTTACACCTATATCTTCAAAAGTACTCATATGATTCTTATGAAATTTTAATGGTTTGTTTAAAGTAGCCCGCAGATAACCCAAGAATAATTTCAACCGTCTGCGCTCTTAAAATATTGCTATATCGATACTTTATTCATGTTAAATTTACTCAATTTTCCCTCCTTCTTTAAATTAGTCAAAATTGGTTTGATTTTTACATGATTTAAAGCATCAATTTACCAAAATTTAAACAGCGCAGACAGTTAAAATTAATATGTGAGCTTCTATCAGATAAGTTTTATAAAATCTGATGACTATTTTTGAAGATAAGGTGTAAATAAATGTATGTGTGTGCACATGTGGAAGAGAAATGGTGGCAGGTGGAGAAATGTGGTGGAGGGAAATGGGACCAGAAGATTAGACCTTATATAGGACCAACAATGGACTTTTTATATGCTAATTAACTGCCATCCGAATTTCATTAAAATCGAAAGAGTAGTTTTTAAGAATTGTTCGCAATGATTGAGCGAGAGACAGACTAACAGCCAGAAACGGGATTAAAAATGTCTGATAACTGGAACATATTTCTGTCTTGGAATTATTGGAATCGGAGACTTAATCGTTCTTCAGAACGATCACATCACATAGTGAGGTGTTACATCATAGGATTTTAATTTAATTAAATATGAGGTTAGAAATTGAAATTAGAGTGTTGAAAAGGGGGATAAATTACAATTATACTAAATTATGGGGTATGCTAAACCCGCATATAAGTTAAATTAGGTTGGGCCCCCCCCGAAAAAAGTTTCTGTGTACGCTACTGATCCTAGCAATCATCTTCCCCAAATCATCACTTTACTCTACATTATTTAATAGATAAGGACAGGATTAAATAAGTCGCATTCTAATAACATATAGTGGAATCTGGGGGCAAAGTGGGTGGTTGCCCTTAAGCCGCGATTGCATGAAAACAAACTTCCCTTTACATGGTATGGATCCCCTAAGTTTCATTAATTTAACCGTTCAAAAGTTAAGAGGAGGGGGGGGGGAGACTTTTGGACCACCCTGTATATTATAAAAGTCAACGTATGTGTGTGTGTATGTTCTTTATACAAATCTACAGTTTTAGTCCGATCTCGATGAAAATTTGCACACTTGACCTTCAAATCAAGGTGAAGATCACTGTCTACATAAATTTTCGAAATTTAAATGTTGGTACACAGGGGTAGGGGTACAAGTAATAAATACGGGATCAAAGTAATGAATACTACTACTTCATGATGCATATCGATGAAAAGCTCTTTAAGAGTACAGTAATTGTTGTTTTGTACAGTTTTATCATATTTTCATTGAACGAGCGAAGCGAGGTCTCCGTTTTAACTCGACCGTATGGCATTTCGACCGTTCAGCCATTTTGATTTCGATTTTTGGCCACCATATTGAATTATAGCCGTCATCTTGGATTTATTCACATTCTATTATCTCAGCTTCAAGTGGACCTAGAGATCTGAAATTTGGTACATAGACTTATGGTAACTTAAGAAAAAATAAAAAGGTACTTTCACTTCAACATATGGAAGCCCGCTCGAAGCGCGGGGCAAATGCAAGTCCCGACGACGGCGCGACTCACCTTGAAATGATTTGTTATTGCTAAGCTAAGGCAACCACATTTATTTCAATAAAAATAAATGTTTGTTGGTCTTCAAATAAATATAATAAATAAATAGATATAAAAAATGCATTTATTTAATTTTACTTTCTTATATAAAATAAAAAATTGAAAATCACACCGTCCACCAAAAAGGGCGTTACACGATCATTCTCCACCAGTTTGTTTTTTTCAAATATCTATTACCAAGCTATGTCCCGCAGACGAACTTAGCCCACCACATATTCTTAAGGCACGAAATGATTTGCATATCACAAAATTCTAGCATGATGTTAGCCAGACACTTTTTTGCACGCTATCTCCTGGACTATATCACATTAAAAATCAAAACAAATTTGACATATTTAAAAAACAGTGCGGGAAATTTAATTAATTCGACAATAATAGGATGTAAAAAGTAAAAAATAATTAAATTATACGAAATAGGATTCGAGGAAGCTTTGTGCCACACTAATTGGCAGACTATTCTCATTTGTGCCATTTTGTTTGAATGAGACAATTATTTGAGTTGGAATTTTGCTGGCACAATTTGATTTTGGCATCAATCACATTGGGAATATTGGGATGAGCATTGTTATCTTTTGTTTTTGATGTATTGACTGACATGACTCAGCAGTGTCAAGCAAAGCATGTTGCCCTTGTTGCTAGCAAGTCAAGAGTATGTCTGTAGTGGATCAAGAGGCAGCAGGCATATTCCTACCTGTTGCTCTTTGTATTCTCGAGAACAATTTTAATCGAAATTAATAAATCCGTCTCTCAGAATATCCCAGTATAACACTCAAAAACATAATATTTTGTTCTGATGGGTAAATTAAAGAATCCGCATAAGTTCATTGCTGAACCATAACACCTCGTTTACACTGTATGGTAGTTGATATTAAAGTTAATGTCTTAATAGCAACAATCGTAACTATCTCCTTTTATACTACATGATAGATGATATCGCAATAGAACTATCAACTATCACATTATCTTTTGTTTTATCAATTTTGTCGGAGTACTCAAGCGGCAGATATAAGAACTATCATGCAAGATTCTAGATGCTGATTGGTTTATTGCTTGTTTATACTTTTATATCACATGATAACAGATTTTGTTGTTTATTATAATATAAATATTCTGTTTGCTATAATATATTAAATATATTTAATGCTCCGAATCCAAGTATCAAAAATCCAAGTCAAATTTGTTGGATAGGGATTTCACTTAGAGTATACAAGACAAGTTTTTACATATGTATGTTTACTCCCGCCGTGTAGACTTTAGCAGTGGCGTATCCAGGGGGGCACAGGGGGCACGTGCCCCCCCCCCCCCCCCCTAGACTGGCCCAAACTTAATAAAGTAAAAAAAAAAAAAAAAAAAAAAAAAAAAAATGCAGCCCCAGTTGTATTTTGTTGCAGTTGTATTTTTTTTTAAACGTATTTTCATAAAAGCGCTGTTTTGAGAGATCATATTTTCAAAATTTTCCGGGGGAGGGCCCCCGGACCCCCCGTCATAAATCCCCATAAATCCCCCCCCCCCAATAATTAACAGCAGGCGACGCCCATGACTTACAGTAAGATATTTTATCTAGGATTGATACGAAATATAAACATTATATCTCTGTTTAGATGCGTGGAAAGTGATTCTTTACACAGCTGTATTCTATGGCATCCGCGTTTCATAACTGAGCGATAAGTTGAGGAGTTCCTCTTTTTTACCGACCTAGGGCGGGAAAAAAGGGGAATTCTTTTATTAATTTCTTTATAGCGAGTTTGTTTACATTTAACAAAACTAATTTCCCGTATGTTTAATTAAAGTAACTATTTATATACAGTTTTTAGTGAAAAACAATAAGTGATTATGACTAAAATGAGGAGAATAATACGCCTCCCGAAATAATTAATTCAATGAATTAATGTCATCTAATCAAAAGAGAAATTCGAACTTACATACAGGAAGTTTATTACTTTTTTTGTTGTTGTATTTATTATTAAAATCCACAATCGTAGATAAAGTACGGTACACAACTCGTGCGAAAACTCCATTTTGCTTTGCTCGTGTGGTTTTACTACCCTCGCTGTCACTCGGGTGCAAACTCCACACTCGCATGCAAACTGTTACTTTCTGCACTAGACGCGTAATGTACTATTACTGCAGTAGGCACCAGCATAACATTTTCTTACGAATACGTTCTAAAACCGTTGTTGTTACTTGGGTGTGGAGATTTTTTTTGTTTATTAGTTGTACATTTCTTTTTGTGGGGGGGAGGGGGAGCTGCTTTGTTGAAAAGGTAGTTCCCTTTTCTTGTTACTACTAGGAATACCCCCCCCCCCCCCCCCCATTTAAACTGACAGAATGTGCCCCCTCCAGACCTGGCCGCTGGATACGCCACTGAGACTTTACACCTTCGCGAAAGTTCTATGAGGTTGACTGACATGAGACTTCTATCGTGAGAGAACCATATAATGCGTAGGCTTCCGCGGGTAGACTCGTAATAAACAGCTTGGTTTTCCGGTGAAATCCGCGTCACGAAGGGGATGAAGTCCGACGTTTCGCTTCCACTACTGGAAGCATCTTCAGGGGTGTGGTGCATTGTGATGTTTACTTGAAGCAACAGTATGTCAGTAAATAGTATGTCTTGTTGTTGCTTCAAGTAAACATCACGATGCACCATACCCCTAAAGTTGCTACCAGTATTGGAAGCGAAACCAAGGACTTCATCCCCTTCGTGACGCGGATTTCACCGGAAAACCAAGCTGTTTATATAAACGAGGCTTAATAACAAATGTTTATTCCTGTCTGATTTCAGTCCATTGATAAATAATTGATAAGCAAATCTTGCACTGATGATGAATTTTAATATAATTAAATTTGTTGCAAATTAAATATTTCCTTCAATTGTTCAATAATATAATTTTTCCATTCTTCAGTACATTTATTACACTTATTTCTTTTTCAAGATTCACTAAATATGCGGCATATAGTCGTTATTTACAACCAATGGAATATTAGGCATAAAACATTTTTTTGGAGCAGTAGTAGAAATGAAACGCCGGCATTTTAGTAAACCTTAAAAAAAGTTCTTCATCAGAAAAATCTACATTTTTATGAGATATTTTCTGATTCATAATTTTGTGTCAATTATTATTGGAATAATGCTTGGTGGAATATAAATATTTTTATATCATATGACTATTTTATCATATCGGTGGTTTCATTGTCCATTGACAGAGAATAATATGGGATACAAGAATCAACAGGTAAAAAAATGACTTCCTGATTTATTGAAGACGTAGCCCTTGTCAAAAGTCAAAAGAAATAAATTTGTTGACACTTGTTTGATGACCGAACATCAATTACCGATAACTTTGATTTCTTATTTTTTATACACAACTTTTATTGAAATACAATATCAGAGGAATCCAGGTTAAATCACTCGTAAAACATGAAACAATAATATTGCTGATTAAATAATTGAAGCACTAAAAGTCCACAAAGCACCATAATAAAGGAACTTAAAACTTTATCTAGATTTCAAAAGTTGAAAGATTTTATTTCGCACCTGTCTAAGTCCGTTACCACAGGAAGGGTCACACATTAAACTCTCAACCTACATAAACACACAAAAAAAACTTTTCCATTTTATAAAAGAAACCAGAATAAGGTTTACTGTATTTTTGCTGAACACTACAAAGATCCCCTCTTTTTCAAAAACGAAACCTTGAAAAATACTCCTTCTAAATTTTTAACACAAAAAAGGGGGGAAGGTAGTTTTTAATACAAAACTACACTTAGGACATACGATGAAAAAAGGTGAAGGTAGACTTGAGGTTCTTTGTTATAAGAAACTAGGGAGTCTGAAGAAGGAAAAAGAAAAAGAAATACTAAGAAGAAGAAAAAAAAGTTGAAGTGGTATATTTTTTTGTTGTTGAAGATTGCGTATAAACAGAAAAAACCCCACACGCATTTTCGTCTCCCTTCTTCGGCTTGTTCATGGGGACTGGACAATTTCACGGGTAATCGAGCAGAGTACCTTACAAAGAACAAGCTCCCAAAACAACTAGAAACCCGAGTTCCTATAAACTGAATTACAAATCACAAAGCCAAAAAACAAAGCACTGCACTTATAAACTTAAATGAGCTTTGCTGAATAAGGTATGCATTTAAGACCATTCTTCTTTTAGTCTCCTCCTTGGTGAATTTTAACATTGTTTGCTTTTAGAAGCTATACATATATAAAAAAGAAGGATTAAACGGTTGAATCCAAAAACAGTATTTGAGATTCTAAAGAGAATACGTTTTGGTGTAATGTCCATGCAATATGTTACAAGCAATAACTTAACACTTCTTTCTTTGGATTGTCAGTACTTCACTAAAGTGCAGTAAGTAAAATCACTTACAGAGAACTTTTTTTTTTTTAAATTTATGGTAATTCAGTAAGTACTAGACGTTTAAAAGGGATACTTTATCAAGTGGCAAAACAAGGATTAAATTCTAGATTCACACAAAGCCTTTTATATGTTTGTAACTTTAAAAGTGAAATAGCATAGTTTAAATTGAGTATTTTAAAGAATTTGTATTTTTAAAGATAATGAATAATTAAAACCATTATAGTTACTTCCCTAAGAGTTTTTAGAATGTAAATAATTGACTAAATAACTATTAAGACAAAGGAATGTTTAGTCCAATGTACTTTGGGACAAAGGAATATCTCACTTGTTTTTAAAAGGGGAGTAACAGACTAAAGAAGAACATTCTGTACATCTTCTTTAGATTGTTACCTTGTTAGCGTAGTTTAAATGAAGTATTTTAGAGAATTTGTATTATTAAATTGTTACTCCCTTAAGATTTTTTTTAGAATATAAATGACTGTCTCAATAACTATTAAGACAAAGAGATGTTTAGTCCAATGTACTTTGGGACAAAGGAATATCACGCTTCTGTTTTTATAAGGGGAGTAACAGTCTAAAGAAGAAAATTCTGTACATCTTCTTTAGATTGTAACTTGCCTCTTTTTTCTTAATAAGGGGAGTAACAGACTAAAGAAGAACATTCCGTACACCTTCTTTAGATTGTAACTTGCCTCTGTTTTCTTAATAAGGGGAGTAACAGACTAAAGAAGAACATTCCTTACACCTTCTTTAGATTGTTACTCCCCTCTGTTTTCTTTAAAAGGGGAGTAACATTCTAAAGAAGTGCCTCATTATATTACTAACGTATTAATATTAATATATGGTTATAAAGTTAGTACATCAAACTTTTTTATCTACTCGCGGCAGCAAAATTAAACATTACTTAACTGTTTTTAGGCTGGAAAGTACTATTTCCCTGATTTGTCAGTAAAATAGTCATTAGAAAGTAGTTAAAACAGTCAGGAAAATTCTTTCTCTGCCTAGGCAGGGAAATATTTCCCTGCCTAGGCAGAGAAAGTAATAGTGTTTACCACTGCGTCATAACCTCTTATTTTGGCAAGAACAGTTAACACTATTATCTCTATCTTATAACATTATATATTATAGTTCAATAAGTAATATTTAATAATAAATAAACGTTTTAATAATAAAATAATTTGTTTATATTTGTTAATTCTGTTAAATAAGTTCAATGATTAGTAGATCTTTAATTAAAGAAAATAGTAGAGTCACTGACTATACTGTAGCGTCATGTAAACATTGAACATCCATATTATTTTTATTATTGAAGTCTTTCTAGATTAGACTAGCTACTTTTCTTGATGTATCCTAGTTACTTCTTTTCTTTTAAGCAATAGAAGATATCTTTAACACTTTTATTAATTTTTTAGTAAAAATATAAATAAATATTTTATATTGCGTGCATTATTCATTCAGAAGTTATGTGTGTTATAAGCGTGTGTTTTGTATTTTGTTGTTATAGATTGAGTTTGCTTTTCACTTATTGTTATTATTCCCAAGTTTCTTATTTGAACATTAATTTTAGTTAATACATATGTTATTATCTTTATTAATATGACAAATAGTTATTAACTATGTTATATTAATAAAGATAACATTTTAGCAGCTTCATTTTTCTTCCGCAAGTAGATAAAATATTGTATGCAACAAGGCAGCAAAGGAAACATTTCTGCCTCGTTTATTCATTGCCTGCCGAGGCGAAGCCGAGGCAGTCAAATAGGTAAATTACCGGCCTCGGCTTCGCCTCGGCAGTTAATTATCATAGCCTGTCCTCGCCTTCGGCTCGGAGGCTAATCTAATCACTCGTCAGTAAAATACCATTTTGCTGCCTACTTACATAAATAACTATTAAAGTATTTAAACTTTCTTATACACAATCCTGGCTACATAGCTAATCGATGTAGCGCTTTAATTGCTTCAGTAGATCGAATTCCCATTAAGACGCTTAACTCAACATCCCAGAAGATCGTAAAATAAATGTTGTTCTTTAACCAAACAACATCTTCACACAAAATAAATTGTATTTAAAACAATTTGTCCACTTAATGCTCTTCTAATCGCCTTCTTTCAGATTATCTAAAAACAAAGTAACAAACTTGAATTTTTGGTGTACAAAAGTTAACATTAGATAGTAAAACTTGTACAAATATTCTGCCAATTAGTGTGGCACATAGCTTCCTCGTGTCCTATTTTGTAAAATAGGTAAATCGTTAATGATTATATACTTCTATAACCAATTATTTAATTTTCCCTCCCATTTTTTAAATCTGTCAAAATTGTTTTGATTTTTTACCAGAATTAAAGTATCAATAGAGGACAGAAGTGGGCTTGTAATGTTGGCAACTCTGTACGTCAACTGTGTTCGCTCTAGAATCCAAACAAACTTCTTATTTACGTTTCGCTTACAGGGTTCTTATTCAATTTAGTTCTATTTTTAATATTTGTCTTTAATTTTTTTAATATTTTTTAAAGAAATTGAATACTTCTTTGTTTCATCTCAGTCAAATTCTTTCTATTTTAATGTATTATATATGTATTATATTATTGAGTCCTCCGATTTATCTATAGATATTTATAGGTAACAAAAATAAAAACAAAAGATACTAAAAAAATTAAAAATACACCATAAATAATTAAATAATCATAAGGACTTGACTAGAGCACATAGGTTTTCAACTTTGTTTGGATTCTGAAGAAGGTTGCTGTATTCGTTATGTTATCGGTTAAGGTTACTGTTCTTTTGTGGTCTATTAAGCAACATATAAAGTGCGAAGACGGTTTAAATTAATCTGGGACTGTCTGCGGGCTACTTTGGACAAACCATCCGAACTTCTATAAAATTAGATACGAAGTTTTGAAGACATAAATGTATGTATGCAATGGATGCAAATGGACGCAGAAGTTTGAAACTAATATGATGCCAACAATGGGCTAGTTATGACCTACCATCTAAATTTCAATAAAATCGGACGAGTAGTTTTTAAGATATGTTGGTTCGCAAAAAATGTGCGTCAGACAGACGTACGGAAGCAAAAATGTTCCCTGATGTCTGAAACGGCAAAAATGTTCCCTGATGTCTGAAACGGCAAAAATGTTCCCTGATGTCTGAAACGGCAAAAATGTTTCCTGATGTCTGGAACGGCAAAAATGTTCCCTGATGTCTGAAACGGCAAAAATGTTCCCTGATGTCTGAAACGGCAAAAATGTTCCCTGATGTCTGAAACGTCAAAAATGTTCCCTGATGTCTGAACCAGGATTTCTGTCTTGGAATTATTGAAATTTAAATTTAAAAAAAATCGTTCATCAAAACGATCACATAGCTTCCTTTATTTTCAGTAAGCTCGGTAGCAAAATTTTAAAAGATAATTAAAAATTGAGTGAAATTAAACACTGAAATTCATGGAATGTAAAATACCTAATGGTTAACGAGTGACATTAAAACTACAAGTGAAATAAAAGAGGAGGCATGAGTTACAAACTGTAAGGAGATTAGGACAAATTGTTTCAAATACAATTAATTGTATGTGAAGCTTGGTTATTGAACTATATACACATCTCTTATAATAAGTCGCTATTACACATTGGAGAAACAGTCGAGGATCCCAGAAGATGTTTTTAGTTCTAGAAAAGGGAGAAAAACGTAGTTTCATTTAATATCCTTTGAAAATTGTCTTCACCGAATAACCTAAATAGTTCAAAACTTAATCTAAATTTTTAGTTTTTACTCCAAACAATGTTTTACTCAAAAGCATTTGTGAAAAAAAAAATATCATGTATTAAATTAAATCCCATTTTTAATACACATAAGTCAATAAAAGATTAACATTTAATCCACTTATAACTTTAACTGGTTAATGATTGAATAACAAATTAAATAAAACAAATATAATTTGTTCTCTCCCAGAACAAATTATTAAATGATTCGACACACATAATACAAAACTTAAAGTACTGCACAAACTGTGACGAAATATCAGTATTGACTTAAACTAAATAAACCAGAAATTCCTATTTGATTAAATGTATATACAGGTGGTTACCCCGACTATTTACTAAGCTAATACAATTATTGAAATGTATATTTTAAATTGTTAAATGAAGTGGATGTCAAACAATATTATAATATAGCTGGGGGGGGGGGGGGGGTACATGAATTTTGAAATTATTAATACATTAATTAATAAGTTTATAGAAACATTGTAATAATTTAGAATGAGAGTGTTTCAAATCAATTTTCCATTAGAACTGCTATAATTGCAGGGGCAGTAGTAGCGTAGTATTAAAGTAGCGGTATAGCACTCACCTGCAATTATTGTCCTCACATGGACATATCTGGTTCGATTAGAGTAGAAGAGAGTGTAGGCAGACATGTTTCATTCATTTCAGACATGTTTCGAGTAGAAGAGAGTGTAGACAGACATGTTTCATTCATTTCAGACATGTTTCGAGTAGAAGAGAGTGTAGACAGACATGTTTCATTCATGTCATTCATGTTTCGAGTAGAAGAGAGCGTAGACAGACATGTTTCATTCATTTCAGACAAGTTTCGAGTAGAAGAGAGTGTAGACAGACATGTTTCATTCATGTCAGTCATGTTTCGAGTAGAAGAGAGTGTAGACAGACATGTTTCATTCATTTCAGACATGTTTCGTGTAGAAGAGAGGGTTGAACTAGCCTATACGGGGCATCATTTATAGAAATGAAAAAAAACTGGCACATATAATTATATATGTGCTAAGTCTTTTCTATATATTGATAAAAAAAAATGCACCAATTATGGATTCTTCTTCATTTCATAAGTTTTCTCTTAATACAATTTCCATCTGCAGTCCTCTATTTTGAGACACAGCTGTATACAGGTTGATTTTGAGAATCTTGGGCTTATGTATCTGTTGTAGATTCCCTGGGCTTCGATGTAGCGTATCTGGTTTTTCAAGAGAGTATGAAATGAAAAAGAATTCATAAATAATGCAATTTATATCGATATACAGGAAAAAATTTAATTATGCATGCATTATATTTGTTAGTTTTTGCATTTCTATACATGATGCCTCATATAGGCTAGTCCAACCCTTTAAACTGCCAAAATTGTTTTGATTTTATACATCAATTTAGCAAAAGTAAAAAAAAAAAAAAATTGATTTTGTATATGAATTAAAGTATCAATTTAGAAAAAGTTAAAGAGCGCAGACGGTTCGAAATTAATCTGGGGCTATCTGTGAATTGCTTTCGATAAACTATAAAAGTTTCATACAAATCAGATAAGTACTTTTGAAGCTATGTAGGTAAAAAGGAGGTGTCAATAAATGTATGTTTGTGCGCATGTGGAAGAGAAACACCTTGGCGGAGAAGGTTGAAACTTATATGGGACCAACAATGAGCTATTTATGACCTACCATATAAATTTCATATAAATCAGACGTGTAGTTTTTGATATGTTGGTTCACAAAATTGAGCGACAGACAGACTCGGAACCAAAAATGTTCCTTAGTGTCTTCTTATAAAATATTTCCGTTCTTCACAACGATCACATAGCTTCCGTTACCCTCAATAAGTTCGGAAGCAAAATTGAATTATGGCTAATATTAATGATAAGATATGTACAAAAGCTGAATTTTGTATCTCAAACGGTTCCTGAGATATTGTCAAAAAACAAAATCATTATTTTGACACCCTGCATCTCGAAAACCTTGCTCTTGCGGTCCCATATGTTAATAGGATTTGTTTTGTTTTTTTAGAATTAGCCAAGGAATTACAACCTTTACTTCCGACACATGTTTTGAAACACCCAATAAGATATTAAGATCATGCTAAACTGCTGACACAAGCTTTACATCAAACTGAGCTAAACACCTTGACATAAAATTTGAAGTAAGCGTATGTAATCTTACGCATTATCCCGAAGTTCGATGTAGAGCCGGTATAAGATCATGTATTAATACCATTTGCTTAAGTTAAGATGGGTTTTTCGTTGAAGAAACCCTGAAATCTAAAGGTACGTTGCCTAACTTCTTATGCGGATTTATAGACGTTACGTCGCCTGGTTAGCGGATTATCAGAACCCTTCTCGCTACTAAGGATCTTAAAACGTAAGCTCTGATTAGGTAGTTTAATGCGACTAAAAGCAATGTAAGTACGTAGTGTAGTATTAAAGCAGTGTTCAGAAAGGCATCAATATGGCAGCAGAATAACTGTATTAACTAAAGTATAATCTACCATAGTCACATTTTCGAACATACCATCTATATAATGTTGAGTTAATCGTAGTTTAGGCTATACCTATAAAGAAACAGTATTTAGTGATAAATAAGTAAGTATAAAGTAGTATTTGATTATAAGTAATGCAGAGACGAAGCTAAGGTTTGTATCGCCCATGGACAAAGTCAGTTTTCCCGCCCCCTTCATCGACTCTGAGAAACCAAACCAACTCTGATCGATGTGCAAAAAAAGTTGAATTTTCAATTTGGCGCTCCCACGATGCTGCGCCTGGAGATAGCTGCCTCCTCTTGCACCCCATAAGCCTTCTCCAGACTGCCGAACCGAACAGAAGAAACGAGCCTAGCATTAATGTCTGCGCATGCCCAGTCTAAAGTGCGCCTGTGCATCTCACTCTGAGCATGCGCAGAGACCAATATTCGGCTCGTTTCCTCTGTTCGGTTCGGCAGTCTGGACGAGGCTTTAGCTACGCGACTGAAGTAATATTTGATTATGAATAGTATTTCGGTTAATCAAAGTAATATTTGAGAATATAAGTCATCAATATGAATAATTTATACGTCTTTAACTCATTTTTTTTTTAAAAAATTAAATTTTCATATTAATAAACTCAAGCTGAAATTAGAAAAGAAGACAAAATGGAAGAAAAAACAAGTATTTAAATGAAAAAATAATAAATATAACAACATGAAATAAATATTTAAATGATTCGGAAAATAAGTTTTTGCATTTTTATACAAATGCAATCATCATTTTAAATAGGAATAATTATTATTATAACATATAATTCTCCCCTATTCAATTTTATTCTTTATTAACGTTCAATTCTCATAATATTTGCTTTAAATATTATAATTTTATAATCCCTATTTAATTTCATTCTTATTATTATCATTCTTATTAAATAAAACAAAAACTATTAATTCTTGGAAATAAAATATAATAAAAATGCAAAATATCCTGCAATGAGCACATT
Source organism: Gerris lacustris (assembly GCA_951217055.1). NCBI lineage: Eukaryota > Metazoa > Arthropoda > Insecta > Hemiptera > Gerridae > Gerris > Gerris lacustris. The sequence goes on from OX578283.1 coordinate 61,678,283, forward strand.
GATAAGAGATATATAATAATTAAGGTTGGTATCAAATATTAAAAATAAACAATTATATATATATATATATATATATATATATATATATATATATATATATATATATATATATATATACATATATATATATATATATATATATATATATATATATATATATTATAAAAAGAGAATTCAACTCTTTTAACCTTGCAAACAAGCAATAAAGAGTAAATTTATCCCACTTTTAAATTCTTTAAATAATTTAAAAGTTATTAATAATTTAACATTTAAATCTACTCTCTAATTGTTACAGTAATGATTTTAGCATTTTTCTTTAACTGATGCAATATTCACTAAGAATTAATGCATCTTTCTGACTGAGTAGGAAAATGTTATGTTTTTAAGCAAACATTAAATGTTTATACTCATATAATAAAATTAATATAACACAAAATGCAATTCTATTAGTGGGTCAACACCAGATCACTAAAATTTTATTCCAAAAAAATATCATTAAATATCATTTGAAAACGAATAGTATATTTTCATTTGATTTCAAAATGTTAAATTTTCTTTATAGATATTTTCTAAATTGAAAGAGATTTGTTCAGTAGTTTTGACTCGAAAAATATTTTATCTTTTGTTAAAATATAGATTAGTGGTTGTATTAATTTTGTAACTTGTCAATCACTATAATAAACTATTGAGCTACCTAGATTTGTGTTAGTTTGTAAACTATGTATCACTAACAGAACAGAGCTTTTGAACTACCTACCTAGATTTGTGTTAATTTGTAAACTATGTATCACTAACAGAACAGAGCTATTGAACTACCTACCTAGATTTCTGTTATTTTGTAAACTATGTATCACTAACAGAACAGAGCTTTTGAACTACCTACCTAGATTTGTGTTAGTTTGTAAACTATGTATCACTAACAGAACAGAGCTTTTGAACTACCTACCTAGATTTGTGTTAGTTTGTAAACTATGTATCACTAACAGAACAGAGCTTTTGAACTACCTACCTAGATTTGTGTTAATTTGTAAACTATGTATCACTAACAGAACAGAGCTATTGAACTACCTACCTAGATTTGTGTTATTTTGTAAACTATGTATCACTAACAGAACAGAGCTTTTGAACTACCTACCTAGATTTGTGTTAGTTTGTAAACTATGTATCACTAACAGAACAGAGCTTTTGAACTACCTACCTAGATTTGTGTTAGTTTGTAAACTATGTATCACTAACAAAACAGAGCTTTTGAACTACCTACCTAGATTTGTGTTAGTTTGTAAACTATGTATCACTAACAGAACAGAGCTTTTGAACTACCTACCTAGATTTGTGTTAATTTGTAAACTATGTATCACTAACAGAACAGAGCTATTGAACTACCTACCTAGATTTGTGTTATTTTGTAAACTATGTATCACTAACAGAACAGAGCTTTTGAACTACCTACCTAGATTTGTGTTAGTATGTAAACTATGTATCACTAACAGAACAGAGCTTTTGAACTACCTACCTAGATTTGTGTTAGTTTGTAAACTATGTATCACTAACAGAACAGAGCTTTTGAACTACCTACCTAGATTTGTGTTAATTTGTAAACTATGTATCACTAACAGAACAGAGCTATTGAACTACCTACCTAGATTTGTGTTATTTTGTAAACTATGTATCACTAACAGAACAGAGCTTTTGAACTACCTACCTAGATTTGTGTTAGTTTGTAAACTATGTATCACTAACAGAACAGAGCTTTTGAACTACCTACCTAGATTTGTGTTAGTTTGTAAACTATGTATCACTAACAGAACAGAGCTTTTGAACTACCTACCTAGATTTGTGTTAGTTTGTAAACTATGTATCACTAACAGAACAGAGCTTTTGAACTACCTACCTAGATTTGTGTTAATTTGTAAACTATGTATCACTAACAGAACAGAGCTATTGAACTACCTACCTAGATTTGTGTTATTTTGTAAACTTTGTATCACTAACAGAACAGAGCTTTTGAACTACCTACCTAGATTTGTGGCTATGGATTACTAGTACTAGTACAGTCACTGAAATACATTGGTGGCTGAGATAGTTTGTAAACTTTGTATCACTAACACACTTATTGAGCTACCAAGATTTGTGGCTATGTATTACTAGTACAGTCACAATAGTTATTTATGCACCTAGGGAGTAAAGTAAGCCATTATTCCCTGAGCGAAAAAGTTGTTTTTTGAGGCGAAGCCGAAGGAACCATGGTCCCTAAAACCCGAGGCGAAGGCGAGGGAATTGGACACTTTAATTCCCGAGGTGCAGCCGAGGGAATAATGGCACTTTACTCACGAGGTACATACAATATTTTATCTCCAGTAGGAAGAAAATGCACATTTTCGTCCATTGCACAGTTTTTTTTTGTTTTTTTTATTATTTTAGTAAATATCAATAATTATTAGCACTTTTAATAGCAGATATAAGAGATTCAATATTAAAAACAAATAAGAATTAGAATGAAACTTAAAAGAAGGTTATTTAGATGCAGGTTATAAACAAAGATAAACATCAAGGGTATCCAACTCCAGTATTCTAGAGGTGTAAGAGCACTAGCGCTCCACGAGAATATGGTGGTTAAAATTGTAAACTACTTATGATCTTTTGACATTTGTACTATTTTGTAAATAAACAATACAAAAAAATAAACAGCCTCGGTGGCCGAATGAGATGCGTGATAGCTCAGAATGAGAAAGTTCCCGGGTTCGAATCTAGTAAATTGACAAATTAATTTATTTATTTGAATTAAGAAGCTCGAAATCTTTTGAATGGTGTAAAAGATTTAGTTACAATATTAACCGGAATTCCCGTGGAGCGCTAGTAGTCTAACACAGGTAGATAAAGAGGGGAGTTGGAAATCTTTCCGTTTAAGGATTCTATGATCGCTGATAAACATGTTCGAAAAACCAGTGTCGCCAACCTGATTTCAAACATTTGCCATTCATTTTCTATTATAAAATAATTAAGTTGCAATCTTTACTTTTTTGCCCTTCTTTACTTTTTCGCCCTACTTTTACTTTTTTTCCTACTTTTTGAGTTCAGGGAAAAAAAGACTTACTTTAGTCCCTCTAAACTAATTCAAAATCATAACTTCTTCTCCCTACTGGAGATAAAATAGATTTGTAGCTGCGTTAGTTTGTAAACTTTGTATCACTAACAGAGCTATTGAAGCTACATTGGGGGTTTTGTTAAATTATAATATACCTATCTACATATATTTTTACACATTTTTGTCTGTTAGATTTTCTAAATAAATATTTATCATTCTATATTTTTTTTTAATACAATAATATTTTTAAATAAAGTAGGTTATGTAATCATAGCAAAAATAATAATAATGCAGACAAAAAAAGAAATTTTCATATATAAATGACAATTTTTCTAAAAATGTATATAATTTAAATAATTAATATGACTAAAATCAATTTGTAGGTAAATATAGTTTTAAATTATTCAGCACATCATTAAAAAATATATATATATATATATGTATGAATATAAAAATGCTTAGATAAACATTGCAATTAATTTTTTGGATATAAAATCTAGGTAAAGTAAAAAATAAAATTGTATAGCCGCAAAGAAAAGACACAACAACAAGTATTTAATATATTTTTTCATACCGTCATCAGTTTTCTGATTGAGGGAAAGGTAACCAGATCAGGTCATCAGGCCATCAGATTGAACATGCCGTGAGAACAAGAATTATTTGTTAACTAATTAAAATAAACTAAATTCAAGCGTTTGAGTTTTTTGATAGTTTTGTATGTTTTGGTTTTCTGAATCCAAAAAAGTAGTTTTTTAGGAAATGTTTGTCTATAGTGTTTACAGAAAATCACAATTAATTTTCATCTTTTTTTCCCCGGGAAAACGACTTATGTGATTAGATTCGTATTTAAATGGACTAAGATTTAGAATATTTAACCAAAATCGTGGTAAACGTTTTCAAGAAATATGTTTGATTCACGTTTTTTTTTTTTTAAAGAGTTTTTGGGTGGTATTATACTTTTTCAGGCATATGCCATATGCCATGTTTTTCGAAATCGGGCCTGTATTTTAGGCTCGACATATTTGTACAGACTACAGAGATCTGACAGTATTTTTAAAAACTCACTTTTTTGGACTGAGGGGACCTCACAACGAGTAAATCTATCAAAAATTTTACGCCATCACAATACTTTCTCTTCATACATACCTACTAAATATATGAGAAAGTAAAAATATTAAACATTAAAAATAAAATTAAGATGATATTGACTAACAAATCATAATCATTATTTTGAAAAAAATTATGTTTTGGCGGAAATTTGGCAAATCACTGAATGAATAAGTTTAATAGTAAATTAATTAAATTTGATTATGTGGAATTTAAATTCTGTGTCGCACTTTTTATAAGTATGTATGTAAGTTTTTTTGAGTTTATCGGACCAATTTTTAAATAATAACCCTTAGAATCTCTAAGTCTGTCCCACCCTCAATAAATGTTTAACAAATAAGGGTAAGAATCATAAACACATTTTTGATATGGAGGTCACCTTAAGGAATAATATATATTTTCTCTCTGCTGGAGAGAGAATTTAAAATAAATAAAAAATTATTACGCAAATTAAGAAAAAAAACGAACCAATTCGTTCAAATTTAATTTTTTTTATTGTACCTTATAAAGAGAGAGTAGGGTTGTAGAGCAGTTATTAAAAAACGGAAGTAACGTGGTTCAAGCGAAACGTTTTACTCCCACTCCTTCCATGACGTATTTCGTAACAATTCGATTAATTCCTATCGTTTATTAAATGTTTGGTTTCAATTTCAGTTATGTTCAATTACTTTTTATTGTATCCTTTACAATTTATCAGTGAGAGTGCATCGGATGTGTTATTTTTCATTGTTTGAAGGTTGGTATACATTATTTGATTAGACATGTTTGTGATGAGTGTTGTTTGTTTTGTTACTTTGTATGTATTGTAGATACTTTGTATATGGTACATTGTAGACCTTGTTTTCAGACCTATGTAATATTCATTACATGTAATAAAGTGATTGGCATTAAGTGAAGAACTTAAACTTATTGTTAACTTGTTCTTTTAAACAAAGAAGTCATTGTTAGGACTTTAGTAAATGATGTTTCGTTTCGGAACTGCTTTAACATTTTAAGTGGCGACATTTTCTTTTTTTCGAACCTAATTCAATTCTTACATGTTTGAAAAAAAAGTTTACATGACGATTATTCTTTCTTATTTTTCCTCAAAGAATGTGTTTTGACAGACAAATACAAGAAGGGAAACAACATTTTATAATACAATAGCAAGTAAACTAAACATTGAAATATATTTCTGTTTATTTTTGTTCAATGTAATTAATTATGATATAATAATAATAATAATAATAAAGCCTTTATTATCTCTTCATTGCACAAACAATTATTGGTTACAAATTTAAATAATAATTCAAACACTAATAACTCTAGTTACAATAGTAATAATAATAATAATAATAATAGTAATAGTAATTAGGATAATAGGTACAAAAAAAGAAAAATGGTACATTTCGACTTTTACAAACATAAAAAAATGCAATGTTTTAAAATTATTGTTATTACCTTTATACATATATTGTTTTATTTATTCATCAGTACCTTTTAGTTGATACCCCACTCCAAATTTAAAAAAAAATAAAACATTTTGGCACACTGCACATGTGGGCGCACACAAATTTGCAATTTATAAAAGAGGAGAATTATTTTTGACAATTTTCATCGACTTATCATACAGATTCTAGAACGATTAATTTTAAAATTATAGAACTAGCCCGGTTAAAGACTGGTTGCAGTGGGGTTTTTTTTTTTGAAAATTTTGGCGCTAAAAACGAAACATTGGAGGTAAAAAGTACAATACTCATAAAATGTTATATGTATATGTTATATTTTTAATCTACTCTTCAGTAGCTGTCTTCTGATAATCCATTCGAAAATTAAAAAAAAAATAAAATAAGCTTACCACATTAGTGCGCATCGGGCATGCGCAAATTAAATTTTTAACTTCTCTACATTTTCCTATGTGTTGGCCAAAAAATTTCGCCTTTGTTTTAAATTTCACATCTCTAGCATCAACGATTTGGACGACAGACAGACATCACCCTCAGCATAAGGGTTTTGAGGAAGACCTACAAAACCCTAAATAAAGATCTTAGTGTAGGGTTGTCTTAGCTAAGATTATAATATAATCTCAGACATACTAGTAACAAATTCCTCAATACGTGAGCTAAAGAATATAAGGTTTGCAAGGAAGGCGTTATAATAACGATAAAATGTGTATTTGACGATAAATTATTAATACATTTTTGTAAATTTCGCATAATCTTAATCAAAAATAAAAATTATTTGAACAAGTACTCGGCAATAGAGGTGATGACAAAAACCGCCTGATCCAGTTGAAATGTTTGAGGATCCAATTTATATGTAGTCTCAAATGAAGAACTACAGCAAGATCTGCCTATTAATGAAGAACTACATCAAGATCTGCCAATTAATGAAGAACTACAGCAAGATCTGCCAATTAATGAAGAACTACAGCAAGATCTGCCTATTGATGAAGAACTACAGCAAGTTCTGCCTATTAATGAAGAACTACAGCAAGATCTGCGTATTAATGAAGAACTACAGCAAGATCTGCCTATTAATGAAGAACTACAGCAAGATCTGCTTATTAATGAAGAACTACAGCAAGATCTGCTTATTAATGAAGAACTACAGAAAGATCTGCCTATTAATGAAGAACAACCATCTACGCCGAATCCTGGTACGGTAAATGAGTCTATAGAGACTATACTCGATACACCGATTCAGGAAGAACTACCTACATTATTACGTTACCTGTATGTATTTTCTACACTACATGTATTATGTTATTATACCTGAACAGAGAGATGGTATGGGGGATAGGGCTGACACAGGGACGTGTCCTCAAAAGGAAGGGGGCTGTGTAAATGTGTCAGTAATATAGCTAACATAAAAAGTATGTTATTAATTATTTTTTATTAGATAGATGTTTCATTTTTTTTTTTTTTTTTTGAGATTTAGAATTGTACATTAAAACATAAAATATAATAATATTCAGAAATGAATCCAAGTTTACCATGTTCTTTCAATATGTATAATAATATAATAGTACATATTTTTTTTATTAAATAAAGTAATTTTTAAAATTATAGTAATTAGAATGATATATTAATTTGTAAAATACTTTTAGCTATTGGTTATTAATATTATTAGTTATTTTAAATCATGAATAAAACATGTGTTTTATTAAAAAAATAATGTATTCATATATATATATATATATATATATATATATATATATATATATATATATATATATATATATATATATATTTACTTTCAACTTTATATACATTTAATACAAATTAAATAAATAAAAAAATAATATTATAAATCATATAAACATATAAAAATATAAGATATTTTCATTTTGTTATGAAATTTAAAAGTAATTACTAAATTTATTGAAAAAGAAATAAATAAAAAATAAAATGATATATATGTATATTTTTTAAAAAAAGAAGAAAAAAAAAAAAGAATCAGGCTGTAAATAAAATGAAATTTGTACGCTCTAAATACCATAAAAAAAAAAACAAAAAAAAAACGTAGGTGTAAACTGGAGGTTGAAAAGTTGGAATAAATAAATATAAAATTACTGATGAAAAAAAAAAGATGAAAATATAATAAAACATACGCGTATATAAAAACCGCAGGTATCACGAAATTACCTGTTTGTAATATAGAATTGGCCCCCGGGGTCCTACAAGGCAACCGAACCTAATCACGTCCAGTGTGTATTCCACATTTTGAATTCCAAAACTGAATATTGAATCCGATTCGAAAAACCCCCCGAGTTCTTCATTGGTTATTCAAACTGATTGACCCTAACTTATACGTGTACGTTGTACTCCGTCTATCCTCACTTTATAACCTGCCTCATTTATTTATTAAAAAAATGAATCGTAGTTGAAACGAATGTTATTTGGACAACCAGACAAAAATTATTGGTAATATCTTTTCACTATACTGTAAGGAAAACATTACATCAGATTTATTTATCAGAATTGGACCGTTAAAATAATTTATAAATATATTTTTCAAATATTTAAAAAAAAAAAAAAAAAAAAAAAAACGAATAATGAATAAAGATTTTGTAGGAATATATTTGCATTCAATCTCTATATTGGCTAAAACCGTACTTTTTTCTTTTTGTTTTTTACCAATAGTTTATTTCGTTATTTGAATACCATCATGATCCGAATTGAAACAAGTTATTGTTGGATGTAAGAACTAGCAAATTTTTGCATTTTTTTAATTTGATTCACCCAAAGAGAAAAATATCTTACTTACCTATGCATTCGAACCAAAATACTTGTGAACGTTTTGAATTTGAATCAAGGAAGAACAGAATTTGAATTAAGGGAGAACTTTAGAATTTTAATCAAGGAAGAACAGAATTTGAATTAAGGTAGAACTTTAGAATTTGAATCAAGGAAGAACAGAATTTGAATTAAGGGAGAACTTTAGAATTTGAATCAAGGAAGAACAGAATTTGAATTAAGGGAGAACTTTAGAATTTGAATCAAGGAAGAACAGAATTTGAATTAAGGGAGAACTTTAGAATTTGAATCAAGGAAGAACAGAATTTGAATTAAGGGAGAACTTTAGAATTTGAATCAAGGAAGGACTTCAGAATTTGAATTAATGGAGAACTTTGGGATTTGAATCATTGAAGAATTTTACATTTGAATCAAGGGAGAACATCAGTATTTGAATCATTGAAGAACTTTACATTTGAATCAAGGGAGAACATCAGTATTTGAATCATTGAAGAACTTTATATTTGAATCAAGGGAGAACATCAGTATTTGAATCATTGAAGAACTTTATATTTGAATCAAGGGAGAACATCAGTATTTGAATCATTGAAGAACTTTACATTTGAATCAAGGGAGAACATCAGTATTTGAATCATTGAAGAACTTTATATTTGAATCAAGGGAGAACATCAGTATTTGAATCATTGAAGAACTTTATATTTGAATCAAGGGAGAACATCAGTATTTGAATCATTGAAGAACTTTATATTTGAATAAAGGGAGAACATCAGTATTTGAATCATTGAAGAACTTTATATTTGAATCAAGGGAGAACATCAGTATTTAAATCATTAAAGAACTTTATATTTGAATCAAGGGGGGGAACATCAGTATTTGAATCATTGAAGAACTTTATATTTGAATCAAGGGGGGGAACATCAGTATTTGAATCATTGAAGAACTTTATATTTGAATCAAGGGAGAACATCAGTATTTGAATCATTGAAGAACTTTATATTTGAATCAAGGGAGACCATCAGTATTTGAATCATTTAAGAACTTTATATTTGAATCAAGGGAGAATATCAGTATTTGAATCATTGAAGAACTTTATATTTGAATCAAGGGTAATCTTCAAAACTTGAATTAAGGTAGATCTTCTCCTATTCTAAAAATGTAATCCGCAAATGTAGGCAAAACTGGAGATGACTTGGACGAAATTATAAGCTCATTAACATGCCTATTTATTAGATCTTTAGTATTAAATAGTACCTCTCTGGAATTGCTATTAGATCCTCTGTCGTATTCCCTTCCAGAAATCGAAATCTAATAATTGTTGGATGGCTTTTCACACAACAAAACAAAATGGTTCAGTGAATTCAGTGAACTTTGTTTGGGTATGTTTTAACTCATTTAACCAATAAAAATAAATAAAAAAGCGCATAAATATTGGTAACCTACACAGCGGCAGCTTTCATTTGATATCCCACTCGAACATATATTCAAGTTTGCCACAGTTTTGCACATTGCGCATGCGCATATTAAATTTTCATCTTCTCTATATTTTTCTTATGTGTGGGTCACGAAGTTACGCCAGTATTTCAAATTTTAACTTTTTAGCTTAAACATTTCGAAAGATATGAACCAAAGAGCGACGGACAGACAGACACATCATCCTCATCGAAGGGTTTCGAGAAGGATCTACAAAACCCTAAAATATTAACCAAATGTTAAGACGCAAGGAAATTGTTTATGTATGGTATGTATGGTGTTGTAGATATAAATGTGGTTAATAGAATATAGACTGAAACAGGTTAGAATGCAGGTATGTTGACTAGAAATTTCCCCACGGATATACATACTAATGCATAGTATGCGTGCATCGGCAATGGCTTCAACGCTTTTAAGAATCCACCTATATAAAGCAAATGATATGTATGAGGCCTAACTTGCAATTCATCCTTTTTTGAAATTTTACCACCGACCTTGCACGTTAGTTTTAATCATGAATATCGCATCGGGAAATAAACAATTCTCTGTACTCTTAGAAACTTATCCTGTCTTCATCGGACTTGCTGATTGTTCAAAGCCGAGTGAGCCTTCATCTGTATTCAACCGAACCAGAGAAGCCCGCCGTAGTTGTCGAGTTTTCAGAACACACTTAGCCGGTCTCTCTGTATTCAGCATAAAAATAAATATATCATTGACAATCAGTTGGCATACAAAACATTCTAACTCAAGCAAATTACGAGACACGAATTACATTTTTATTTACAAACGTTAACCTTTTATAACTATACAAAACAACAATAGATTTTCAAAGTGAAACTATATTAAAACCCTGTTATTGTGTGTGTTTGTAAAGTAGGTTTTTATCTATTGTAGCGTCGCATTTTCTCTTTGAAAAGGCCAAAGTTTTTTTGTTTTTTTTTAAAGGTAAGAGAGTGGCGCGCTGGGGTAACCGGAGGACGGACACGAAAAGGCATGCGAAACGTTTTTCTTTGGCACCGGAGACAATGCGGACACGCTCGCCGCATAATTTCAACATGGCAGAACAATAGGAACCCCCGAACCTCCGGTACCGAGTTGCTCGAACCTCTGCGGGACCGTGTACACCCCTCAGCCTCGATTCCTTTACTCCCGCATTCAATAGCTATGTTTCACACGAACTAACAACTCGAATTCCAAACTTTAAAAAAACGAAATTTAAAAACGTAATTTAAATAAATCAGATTCAACAAATAAGCACGTAACCTCTTAGTTAAGCAGGTTTTATTCAATCAATCTACTCAAAGAAAGTTATCTCTCCGGAGAATGTGAAATTTATTATAGGCATCACCTATCTACATTAATCAAGCATCACGAATTTGAAATATAAACTTAACAAAAACGATTATTAGATGCATGAAACAATAATTTCTAATATTACACGAAACGTATCCATACCACAATTTACCCTATTTTTATTCTCTTCAACTATTTCGTATATTATCCATACCACGATTTGCCCTATTTATTCTCTACAATTATACCGTGTTATCCATACCAAAATTTGTCCTATTTATTCTCTTCAATTATTTCGTTATATCCATACACTATTTGCCTTTTTATTCTCTACAATTGTACAGTGTTATCCGTTATCCATACCATTATTTTCCCTATTTATTCTCTTTAATTATTTCGTGTTATCCATACCACTATTAGCCCTATTTTTTCTATTCAATTATATCGTGTTATCCATAACACTTAAACTGTCTTCCCTTGTAAATTGAAATTACATATTAATAACAAAGAAACGTTCAGCCTTCAAAAGACAATCATCAGTGCGTTATAATAAGAAACAAGAAATTTCTAACTGAGCAAAAACTTCACACAATAATTAAAACTAACACAGATAAAGAACAAGTAGGAATAACAATTAAAATAAGCAATTAACATGACAAAAGACTAAACAAAAACAAAAAGTTCGTTTATTCATGTATAGGGTTTCGTAGATTATCTTCGAAACCCTTATGGCGAAGGTGACGTTTCTGTCCGTCCGTCGTACTTTGGTTCATATCCCCCGAACCGTTCACGCTAGAGAGCTAAAATTTGAAACACTGGTGTAACTATCTGACCCATACATAGGAAAAATATTAAGGAGTTAAAAGTTTAATATGCACATGCATAATGAGCAAAAATGTGCTATGATCAAAATTTTTAATTTTTTTAATTTTCGAGTGGGGTATCAAATGAAAGCCACTGAAGAGTAGATTACAAACATATCTATAACTTTTTATGAGTACATGTTATGCTTTTTACAGCCAATATTGTGTTTTTAGCGCCGAAATTTCACTTAAAAAATGTCCTTTCCCACAACAACCCTATAACGGCTAGTTCAAAATTTTTTGAAATAATTCATACCTGCAAATACCTTATGGTAGGGCGTAACATTGTGACATTTTGATCCCCCGGGGAATCGAATCAAGGACTCTCCTTACTTTTTGTTTTTGTTTTTTTGAGGCTATCCATTTAAATTTGTTTATTTTATTTTTTATTTTCATATAGGGTAGGATGGGGAAATAATCAAATTTTATTTCAGCATATAATAACGTATATGTCTAATAACCAACAAAAACCCTAAAAAGTACTTGGATGCAAGTACTTCCCTGTGATTTTTGACATTTTCATGTCTTGGATATGGCACATAACCTCGAAAAGCGTTACCAAAACCTAGCGTTACATCGGGAGTTAGGAAGATATAGGAGGTGTTCAATCGAGTTTGCCCGCTCTCGGTAGGTATAGTGTCTCCAACTACCGCGTTTAGTAGGGCCTACCCACCCCTGCCCTCCCGATCGGCTACCTACCACGTCTCACTCTCTTCGCTTCTCGCTACCACTCCAGTAGTCGCTCACGAGCCCCAGGGGTGTCTTCCCAACTAGAACTTCTGTTCTACTGGTCCGATTTGCATCGGACAAACGCCATAACCCTTAGAATTTTATTCCTAATAAACCTACAAACATAAAATTTATTTTTTTGCATTATTATTTTTAATTTTTGCTAAACTATAATTTTTTGCATTTATTATAAAAATATGGGTGAAGAAGCTAAAAGATTACTTCTTAATAAACTAGTAAAGTCGTGCACTACATATGTTCGATTTAATTCCTAATTTACAAACGCAAGAATCTGCACACTAGAATTTTTTTACATTTTCATGTCTTTACTTTGGCACATAAACTCGAAAAGCGTTACCAAAAAGCGTTACATGAAAATGGCTCACTGTGTTGTAGACTCTTATGCAAGCAATTTTTTCGTATTTATTGTTGCATTCCGTAACTTTATATTTATTTAATAAATTGGTTTTTAAATTTAAATAAAAAAAAATAAAACTATTTATTGGTCCCGATCTTAACAAAAGTAACGGAAGGATTGTGATCACAAATCAAAGAGATTTTCAACAAATCAAAATTCTTAATTCTTAAAGGAAAATTGTTTGTCAACATTTTCTTTAAACCATCATAAAAAAACTAATCAATTTTAATGGTAAATCATAATATTTAAAGCCAAAAATGTTTCCTGATGTCTGGTCCAGGATTTAGATAATATTCCGAACCTATGATATACTTATAGAAAATAAAAAAATACATTTCCTTTCAAATTTATACTTTTCTCTTAAAAATACAATATGACGCCCCCCCCTCCAAATAAATAATACATAGTAGAGAGAGAAATATAAAAAGAGATGTTAAATAAACAAGTAGTTAAAAAAAAGAAGAAAATAGACTAAGTACTAAAATTCGTTGAAAAAAACAACAAAGAGACCAAAAATATATAAAATAAAAATTGCGGGTGTAATAAATTATACTTCTTTTTCAACTCTACTAAAAATTGCAGAAGAGGGGGAGATTCTGATTTTTGTCGTAGCGGTTCATGTTTTAGTGAAAAAAAAAAAAAAAAAAAATTGCTCGTTGCATGTTTATTAAAACAAGTTTGCATGTTTACACCCTTTTTCAAAATAACCCCCTGGAAGCCTCGTTTTGAATCCAGTTAAACTCCCTGAGTATTGAAAAAAAAAAAAAAAAAAAAAAAAAATTGCCAGAGATTTAAAATAAACATTTTCTAAAACGCTCTTTTTTTATAACTTGCCGATAATTGCTCTATAATTATATGTACTGTAGTAAAAGATGGGGGGGGGGGGGGGTATATAAATCATGAATAAAAAAAATGAGAAATAACACCCCAATTCACTTTGGAACACTTATTAAAAGAATAACAACAACTTATTTTTAACAAATGCAAAAAGTCTGTAATTATTTTTCCACCTTTATTATACTTTTTTTTACTTTTTTCCCCTAACAGTATAATTGACTTAAATTTGAATTTTATAACTTTTTTTCAGTGTTTTTAACTGTTTTAAATATTGCTTTTTAATTAAATAGCATTGAATAGAATATGTTAATTATATTTTTATTTTATCTGATTTTTAATTGTTATATTGTGTTTGTCATAATAGTTAATTTATTATTATTATTATTATTATTTTTTTTTTTTATTGTAACGTTATAAACAACACAATATAGAAAACAGATACGAGACCAAACTTGTCTTTGATGTCTGAAGCATAATACAGAAAACAGACACAAGAGCAAAAATGTCCATGATGCCTGAAACATAATATAGAAAACAGACACGAAACCAAACATGCCAATGATGTCTGAAACATAATAAAGAAAATAGACACGGGTCCAAACATGTCCGTGATGTCTGAAACATAATACAGAAAACAGACACAATACCAAACATGTCCATGATGTCTGAAACATAATACAGAAAGAAGCCACAAGACCAATCATGTCCATGATGTCTGAAACATAATACAAAAAACAGACACAAGACCAAACATGTCCATGATGTCTGAAGCATAATAAAGAAAAAGACACGAGACCAAACATGTCCATGATGTCTGAAGCATAATAAAGAAAAAGACACGAGACCAAACATGTCCATGATGTCTGAAACATAATAAAGAAAACAGTCACGAAACCAAACATTTCCATGACGTCTGAAACATAATAAAGAAAATAGACACGAGTCCAAACATGTCCATGATGTCGGGAACATAATACAGAAATCAGACACGATACTAAACATGTCCATGATGTCTGAAACATAATTAAGAAAACAGACATGAGACCAAACATAAGCTCAAAGACCCCTGTGACCCCCCCCCCCCCAGCAGGGAGTGGAAGCATCGTGATTATTCTGATGTAAACTTTCATTTATGTCTCTTATTTAAAAAATTCCTGGACAGAAATCTGTTTCAGACATCAGTTACCGAAGTCATTTACTTTCTATTAACCTCTTTAGTCATACTTATTATCATTTAACCTCAATCATATCATTTGAACCCAATCGAACTAGTAATTTCGTAATGCTGTCCCTATTAAAGTAATTAGTTAAAACTAACATGGTTATTTTATATGAATTAAAAAAAGTCACACAAGCATTTAATGAGTTTTCGTGCAAATGGTAACACTTATGAAACAAGTCGTTTGTATCCCGTGGCTTTTCTTAACCGGTTATTAATTATTTAGGGGATGTAGTTCGTGCATGGAAGCGGAAGAAAGCTATTTCGATCTTTATTTAACTTTACAGATGTTTGACAATTTAGTTAACTGTTTGTTTTATTAGTAAAAGAACCAACTTTCAAAAACTGTTCTCAAATATATTTAATACTGACCTGTTAAGTTAGTCACAGTTCCTTAAAATCCTGATATAAAAATGTATTTTTAATGTTCCCTCCAAATCTCGTCAGTTTTGAAAAATATATTTGTCTGAGGCCCTATAAACTTAGGGTTTTTTCTGAATTATTATTTAATTCAGCGATACACAAATTTCGTAAAAACTTTATCGAAATACGATTAAACATAAATTCCTTTAACATTGATTGCTTAAGATCTTTATCAATTTTAATTTTAAATAATTATTTTTATCTACACGCTTTGCTCTCTTTGCATTAGTTGACGCTTAAGAAATGGTTATATTGAATTTAATTGAAAAATAAAATATTTTCATAACATTTTAGCGAAGAAAAAACATGAAAACAACATTTATATATATTCTATTAGTATAATGTAAATAATATTATGCTTATATACCAATTCTGTGTTCGAAAATCATCTACCTCCGTGGTGCAATGGTTAGAACTTATGCCTGCTGAATCAAGGGTTGGTGGATCGAGACTCGTCTATGTGAAAGATTTGTTACAGGTAAATCAACTGCCGGATTAAGTTGGCAGTTGATTTACCTGTAAAAAATCTTTCACTTAGACGAGTCTCGAATCACAAACTACGTTTCATGCAATTTCGTTCATCCAAACAAATTTACTCTTCCGCGCCTAAAGAAGTTTCACTACAATAAAACATGCATGTTTAAGGTTTTGTCATTTAGGAAATAAGAGTGCATAATTAACTACTGAAATTATAAAATAACACATACATAATAAAATGTGCTATACTTATTCAGTACCTATAGGTTACATTTCGAGGAAAAATTAAGTTATTAATATTTTCTTTAAATTTAAGAGTGCTTCACTCTAACATAACAGGCGCAGTTCTTTTTTTTTTATCATTATTGTAAGGGGGGGGGGGGGGGGGGGACTGTAAACAGATGCTACAGGTAGTTAGCAAGCTAGACATGAAAAATGTACCCCCTGTGGGCAAATCTTATAACTAACATTCCAATAGTGGCATTCCGATCGAATATGAAGTGGGGATAGTATCAAATTTATTATTTTTTCCAACCAGCTACAAAAAAAAAAAGATTTAAAAAAATTAAAAATAAAGTATTCAACTTTATATCTCCGTATAACCTATCATTATTTAATTTAAGATAAATTTGATTTACACTAAAAAAAAAAAAATATTAAAATTGCAATATAATTTATCAGTTTTTTAAACCTCAGAGTTTCCTGTGCAAATATTTCTATATTTAAAAAATCACATGCTCGCCACTTTATTTATTTATATTTATTCTTTATTAAATAATCCTTAATTAGTGGATTACATTTTATATACTTTTTTAAAAAGCATTTTTCAAGCTTTATTTTTAAAGGTTTTTAAAATAATAAGATAAGTGATTAATATTATGGATAAATCGTGCAGTTGATTACACCTATATAACGAGAACAAAAACATGATTGTGAATTAACATTTAAATTTACTTTAAATACTTATTATTTTTACGAGTGTAAAACATGCACGTAATACAAAATATGATTTAAATGTATTTATATATGTAGAGAAAGAAAAAAAAAATTAAATACAGACCTTTTTTATATTTTTTATTTTTTATTATGTTTTAACAAATGAAGGCTTTAATTTACTACAAAATAAATCATTAATAATTTAACTTAATTATAAATATTAAACGATATTTTTATTTTTATTTAGTGAATAAAATTTCTTAATAAAAACTTAGTAGGGGTATTGACGATTTTTGGATCTTTGTTTAACGAGTTAAATGTTAGAATTTGATAAGAGTAGTAGGGAGATGAGAGTTCTATGATGATCTAGCCTGCCTGGCTATTGTTATTTTGGGAGCATGCTATTGTTAATTTGGGACCCTGGCCGTTGCTTGCTCAGAGCCCCCTGCTTCCTTCTAGAGGGGTCTGTCCCTTCACCTGTTGTTAGAAAGCCCACCCCCCCGCCCTCGGGTGTTTTTTTTTTTATTTTTTATTTTTTTTATTTTTTTTTTCAACTATGCCGCCACCTTCTAGAAAGATCCTGGCCGTTCATTGTTCGGAGCCCCCTGGTTCCTTCTAGAAGGTTCGGACCCTTCACCTGTTGTTAGAAAGCCCACCCCCCACCCTGTCCTTCCTCTGCTACGCTATTTTGAATTCCCCGGGTGTTTATTTTTTTATTTCAAATATGCTGCCACCTTCTAGAGTTGAAATATTCGATAAAAAATCTATGCCTTGGCTGGGTTCCGATCCTTCGACCTTCGGATCGTGAGTCCGACGCCTTAACCATTCGGCCACAAGGGCTGTTGGGTTCTAACCACTCAGAGTTAGTATATAAGTAATTTTTTTCAATGTACCTCCAAGCTATAATATTTTTTATATTGATAATATAATATTATTATATTTTTACCATACAGGTTGGTGTATTGATGCCACTGCCGCAACCGACATTGCCCATTAGCGATTGAGGGAGAACCGCCCTTTCAAATCGATAACCAAAGGATGAAGCCTGTCTAATGTTTTGCATACGAATGATTGAACCCTTTCTAATGGTTAGATGGATCCTTTTTATCCTTTGTTTACTTCCACGGAGGCTGTTGGGTCTATACTACACTGAGTTAGTATATAAGTAATTCTTCTTAGACCACGAGGGCTGTTGGGTTTATACTACACAGCGTTAGTATTAGGATGTAAGGTTCTAAAACTAATATAAAAAAAATGAAAACAATTGGCAATTGGTTTGAATAATATATATATATATATTTTATGATTTTTATTTTTCAGCAAATGATTATTATTAATATATTATATTTATTTTGTTATATAAGTACCTCTTTAAATTATTATTATTATTATTTGTATTATATTATTTTACATATTTTTAAAGGTTGCTCTACACCAACATAATTTACAAAAATAATTTAAATAAAAAAAAAAAAAAAAAAAAAAAAAAATATGAACATTTTATTTAAATATACCTACTAGGTATACATGGGAGAAAATATTATTAATATCTTTTTCTAATTAGTTATTTCCAAGTAACATTAATTTTTTTTTTTTAATTTTAATATTTACAAGTATTATTAAATTATATACATAAACTTTGAAGTTGAAGTTATCCTATGACTTATTCTTTATTATTATTATTATTATTATTAGGTATTATTATTATTATTATTATTATTATTACTATTATACTTATTATTATTATAATTTACCCATATCAATAAAATGACAGACATGTTCAATATGAGTAAACACATCAACCGGATCTTCTATAAAGCCGTAAGGTCGGGTAGTTATACCATCGGGTAAAATTACCCTTTTGTTATCTAAGGGGGATAATGAGACCTTATTGCTCTCTATGCTGCGGACTATATGATTTTTTGATCGTATATTCCGCATTATAGAGAACATGGTCTTTTGCTCGTGTAAGCATTTAAGATAATCATTGAATGTTATCCCCCTGAGTGTAGACCTATTCACACCTTTGGCTCGCTTCTTGGTTTGACCATCCACCTTCAGGGCATATAGTTTGGGTTTTAAACCTATAAAGGCAGATATTATTTTCCCATTCATTTCATCCTTAAATTTCCCCAAGACCTTTTTATTTGCCAAGGAGAAATTTTGGTGATCGGGTGGATAGTCTGAAAAGTCAAAATGTTCACTCATATTGAACATATCCCGGAACAGATCATCCGTCTTGATAGAGTAAATCATGGAGTCCGTGTCAGTGTAGAGCAGCTGAAGGCGTTCCATACCGTAGCGGGGTTGCATGATATTATAATGGAATCTGTACATAACCGTCTTCGACAAGTCTAATATAGACATCCCGACGTAACTAGGCTTATTAAAAAGGATTTTTTTCTTTTCCATTTGAAATATAACCACATTCTCTGACATAATTGATCTGTCCTTAAAATTAAATTTGTTAATAAGCCTAGTTGCCTGTTTTTCTGTGGTCACAAGGCGGATACTCTGACGCTTGCGTACAGATTCCATTGTTTTCCCGAATACGCTGTTATTGTATAGCTTAAATTGATCTTTCTCGAACGAGTTCCGGGCTTGCTTTCTAAGGGAAGTGTTGAATTTAATGTACGGCTCTAACCAACGAGACTGTAAAAATTTTACAGCTCGATGGATTTTGACTAGGACTAGACCGTGACTTAGGGCTTGTTTTAGAGCCATATAGTGTACAACATAATTATTTCTTTTGCCTAAGTGCGGGATTAATTTGGGGGTTGAATTTAGTTCTTCAGATGGGGGGACAATGGATTCAGGGAGAAACGGGAAATCGGAATGTAGACGATGTAATTTTGAGGGGTATTCGATGTCTACATCTAAGATGTAGCCGTATGTATCCTCTTCGTGGAGTGAAAGGATATCAATTTGTTCCGGGTAATCGACCCATTCAAACCCTCCACTCGGAAGCGGACGAGACATCGCATCACCATATAAATTGTTTGCGTCAAGGTAAGATATGTATGAACTAGGCTTATTTGAATCGTAAGATTCTAGATGTTTATTATTAGCACTAGCATACCTATGCATGACGCTACACATTCCTCCTCTAATACCCCTCTCGATTAACATTATCATGTCGTAGTCAGTGAGGAGATCAAGTCGGACACCAGTGAATTTTAACATAGCATCCCACGTCATACCAGGGGCGGTGTAATACCACGCAGGATCGAGTTTATGAGTAGCCAGAGTTACCTCTCTAAATGTTTCGAAAACGTCACTTAGAAGAAGTACATCTGACTTCACATAATGATCCGCGTAGTTGCCAAGTGTCTCACACTGGAATGCTGTCCACACATTTTGTGCGTGACTGTAATCTTCCTCACTACATTCCACTTGATTTAATTTATTAAAAAATTTTTCTCTTGGGGGGAGGGATGGTTCGTTTAGTTTCTCCCATGAATCCACAAAATCATAGGGGTAGACACCCTTTTTCATCATGAGCTCTAGTCTCTCGCCCGAATAATACTTCGTCATGTTTTTGAAGGCGTCAGACGGTAAATTATTTACTAGCTGCTCGAGACTAGTGGACATGAATCTAAAGGAGTCGAGAAAACGAAGGGTGATACCATAAACTTGTTTTGAGAAAGAGACATATTTTTCGGATGTTTGCGGGATAATATCAACTCGTCCTTCGACACCTTCACCGAGTTCACGGATCAGGAAGTGTGAGTCATATCCGCTTAAATTGTGCATGAACACAGGGAGGAATTTAGGGGATTGAGCGTTGACATTACATTTACTATGGGCTGCCCCTCTGAAGCGACCTGTTAAGTGGTCATGATCTTTAACAGCAGGGTCATCATTCGAGAAAGGTTTCAAACAAAGCCAACAAGTAGTTGCGGCATGGAACGCTAAATTATCGTTATTACTCATACTTAGAGGTACTATTTTTTTATAAATTGGGTCTAACCCCTTTGCCACCTCGGTTAAATACTCCATAAATTTACCAGGAGCATCCTCGCCTCTATACACATATGGTTCCGTCGAGAAGGGTAGTGATAGATGTTCTACCTCAACTGACGGCTTCACATAGGCGCAAAATGACATAGGAGTATGCACCTGGTATGGACTTGAAAATGATGTAGACGGAGAAGGTGCACATCCATTAATGGGAGTAAGAATACTCTCAAAGTCAGCGTACACAACAAAGGGTATACGAATCTGTTTACCGTAGTTGCAAAATTCCACATAAGGTTTATTAAATGGTAGGTCCACTCTTATGGGTTTGTGGAGGTCACACAGATTTGTATGATCCCTAAGCTGAGCTTCAGCCGTTTTCGAGTCCGTACCCCTAAAATGTGTGAGACATCTCTTACAGAACTGTAATTCCCCATTGTGAGCAGATATTTGAGAGCTTACGAGGCGAGAGAGACTGGAAATATAAGTGAAATGTTTTTTAACCTCGAAATTAGGTGAAACTGACATAGGATTTTCACATAGTTTCTCGGTTATTAAAAGCAGATCCCGATGATCCACCCTCTCCCTTCTCGAGAGCCTTAGATGGCATATTTGATTATTTTCAAGCCCGAAAATATTTACGGAGATATTATTTTTCTCCTCGAAGTTATCAATATCCACGGTGGAAGGAGGGAATTCAATCCCACTGAAATCATATGTATGATTTAACTGATTGAATTTATTTATACTCCGGGGAGCGTCGAGGAGCGGTGTAAGGATTGCATACTTAAAACACATGTTGTCATCATTGTTAAAGTTTATGACTGCTTTTTTGTCTGAAATAGATTTGGGAAGTGGAAGGTAGGATGACCCAAGTAAAGGTTGGAATTTGTTTATTTTAATTCTTAGGCCATCCACCCCATTAAGTGTCCAACTACTTTTTTGTAGTTGTCCCTCCTCCATTTCTGACGTCATTTTTTTAAATTGCAACCTTACAAACTCACCTAGAGGTGTACTCATATCCACCGGAGTATTACTGGTTTTAAAATTAAACTCCATCCTTTCACCGTGGATATTGGAAAAGCTGCAATCTACCACAAAGTTTACTTTTAGGGCTCTAAGTTCAACCAGAGCTTTCCTTAAAAGTTCTACTACTCGATCTAAAGCCGAATCAAAAAATGTGTTCAGGCTTTGGTTATCATTAGAGCGAATAAAATAGGATTTTATTCGCCCCTGATACGCACTTTCATATTCCTGCACTAGATCGAGGTTGGGTCTTACTGAAACTAGCTCACGAGTTGATGGTTCAACACGTCTTGAAGTAGATGGAACACCACAGTTTTCCTCATGGTTCAGGTGTAAATACCTGTTTGAAAAAGCATGATGGCATTTACTACACTGACCATTATACACGGTGTTACATCTCACTGCATGATTTGATCTACGTTTTAAATCGGTAAACTTCTTACCACACTTCATGCACTCGAATACGTATTTACACACAGCTTCGTGGCGTTTCTTGTTCTTATGAAGTGTAAAAACTTTACCGCATTTAAAACAAATCGGTTGAGAACACAACAACTCATGAGCTTGTAGATATTTTAGAGTTTTATAAACACGCTCACATTTAGAACATTTAAGGAGAGGTCTGGGAGAAGAAACCCCCCTACATGATTTCTCATGCTTTAGGAGGTTTTGAAGAGTGATAAAAGTCACTCCGCAGCGATTACAATGCCTACTTGAGGTCTCCCTTGGTGGGGATTTCCGTTTGTTAGATGGTTCAGAGGTTAGACCCTCCCCTATTTGACGGTTGTATGTTGTGGTTGCGAGTCCACCGCTCTCGCAAGTGAGTTCATGGAGGGAGAGAGAGTGTTCCATCCACAGTCCACAAGAATGGCACAATCCTGTGAAAAATAAACAAATAAATAAATAAAAATAAATAAACAAAAAAATATATTAAAAAAATAAATTAAAAATAACCAAATAAATTGAATAATAAATACACCGAGAAATATATTGTATGCCGGTTAAAAAATAATTAAATATTTAAAATTAAAGAAAAGAAAGAGAAAAACCATGATCAATTGATGGGTTCACAACGAGATTTGAACACTCCCTCTCATGACTCCGGACGTCCACTGCCCTCACGCCGCAAAAGATGCATAACCCTACAAAAATAAAATATTAATATAATGTTAAGTTGCGTCTAAAATAGCGATGGAAAAAAAAAAAATAATAATCAAATAAAAGTACAATGAGACTAACCGCTACAAACCTCATCCTCACTTGACAAGGGCATTACTACCGGGTTGAACAGCTGGTTGAAGTCTTCTTCCAGACTTTCTTCTTCTTCCCGCTGCACAACCGGGTTTATCATGAGGTGGAGGTCATCCTCAAAACTTTCTTCGGGTCCTACTACCCGGTTGACCCGGAGGAGGATATCTTCCTGATTTTGCGATGGTGGGATTATATCCGGTGAGCCCCCCTCAAACAAGTTTTCGTAAGAGGGAAACATTAAGGGACTCATGTTTCCTCCTTGAAAAGAATCGTTTGAGGGGAACAGCACCGGACTCGCCGTTTGACTCCTAGCCTCTACAACACCCTCGAATAAATAGTCGAGGCCATCGTAGAGGCTTACACCCTCCAACCCCCGAAAAGCATCCACACAACACTCGCAGAATCTTCCCTCACATAGGTATGTATGTCCGCTCATGTCTGAAATAAAAATGAGAGTTAATTGATGTGTATGACAATTATACTTATTTTAGCCCCCTCCCCTTAACTAAAACTCCTCCTCCTTCCAATGCCACTTTTCATATATATATACATTGAGGTCTATAGTTAAGATATGACTTTTTCTCCCCTTTTAAATCAGTCGTAAAAATGTCTATGAGCTGGAAACATCCATTTACGTCAATTATAGCGGGGCCAACCGGAAGTGGGAAGTCATTTTTTGTTGCGAAATTTTTGAAATATCTCAGGGATATAGTCGATGGGAGTATTAGTGAAATTGTATGGTGTTATGGGGAATATCAGCCCCTCTATGATGAAATAAGAAAATCTGTAACTATTCCGATAGTATTTAATAAAGGGTTATTAGACTTAGAGGAGTTTCCTATTTCGAAAACAGGAAAACTGGTCGTCATTGACGACTTAATGACTCAATCGAATGGTTTAGTTGATTTTTTCATAAGAGGCTCTCATCATCGAAATCTTAGTGTAATATTTATATCTCAGAATCTTTTTAACCAGGGTAAAGGAAAGCGGGATATCTCGCTGAACGCCCACTATATTGTGTGTTTTAAAAACCCTCGTGATCGCGGGCAAATAATGCACTTTGCGCGACAAGTGTACCCAGAAAACCCTACTTTTGTTTTAGAAGCGTTTTCAGACGCTGTCTCTCAACCTCATGGATACTTGTTATTTGATTTTAAACAGTCAACACCCGATGAACATCGTTTGAGGACAAATATATTTCCAGGGGAGGCATGTGTTGTCTACACTCCTATAAGAAAAAGTCAGTATAAAAAAATTAGTCAGTGGTAAACATGAATCAAGGCGA
Organism: Gerris lacustris; assembly: GCA_951217055.1. NCBI lineage: Eukaryota > Metazoa > Arthropoda > Insecta > Hemiptera > Gerridae > Gerris > Gerris lacustris. The sequence goes on from OX578283.1 coordinate 61,702,897, forward strand.
GCATCATCACTTATTGTCCCTTCTAGAGGCCGATGCTAAAAAAAGAAAAAATATCATTAAGTCGGCAGATCGTGATCTTGTGATACTACTTTGTAACTGTGCATTGAACGTTTTACGTGGAAACGTTAAACTAAAACCACATCAGAAAGAATCACTTTCTAAACATTCCAAGCTATTACGACGAATGGTTAAAAAGGGGGAGTCATGGAATAAAAAGAAAAGAACTATACAACGAGGAGGCAGTTTATTCCTACCACTCCTCCTGGAACCAGTTGTTAGTGTAATTACGAGTTTTCTGGAAAAATGATAAACACAAGGAAAATGATCTTAGTCCCCGCAGAGAGTGTAAACAGGCTGAATTCAGGTACGAGAAAACCCGATTTGATTCAAAATCTTGACGAGCAAATGGAAAACATTATAAAAATGGGTGGGATATCTGATTTTGAAAAGTGGAAGCTGTTTCAGGGAGTATTAGATAAATATTTAAGACTAAACAAGGAGAAACGTGAGCCTATGTCTATTGAGCTTTGGGGCAGGGAGGAACCACCGTCATCTCCACATGATAAATCGACCCACGAGGATTTTGAAGTAAGACGCCCGTTAGAAGATAATGACGATATCCCCGACATTAGAAGACAATTACTAAATTCTGTACCGAAAACTTCTAGAGGACCAGCGAGTGTGCTGTACAAAAAATTACAAAATTCCAATATAATATCTTGGAACACAAAGGGTGAAGTGTATATTGAGGGTAAGAAATTTTCTAACTCGAATATTATTGATCTAATATCAGATACAGTAAGAAACAAGAAAAAGGCTAGCTCACTCGGTCAGTTTAAAACTGTTTTAGCGGAGTTAAATATTCCACGAGAAATAATTAAAAACAACGCTCTTTATCGGGAGGTTCGAGATATTCAGAATTCATCTTTTGAGCTAGAACGTGATCTCGGAAAACCTTCACTCCATAACAGACCTAACACACCGTCAATTAATACACCGACTTGGGAGCGATTAAGTTTCTAATGGAAAATATATATTTTAACCCTCGTCACCCTGCTGGACTCACTTCTGTTAGAAAACTACAGGCTGCAAGTAAATGTACGTATAAGGATGTAAATGACTGGCTTAGTAAACAGGAAACTTATTCATTAAATAAACCCGTCCGAAAACGCTTTTTAAGAAATGCATATTACGTTAAATCAATAGATATGGAATGGCAGATCGATCTGGCCGATTTTAGTTCTATCTCGTGCTCTAACAATAATTATCGCTATCTTTTAATTTGTATCGATATTTTTTCAAGATATCTATTTGTTCGAGCTTTAAAGTCTAAAAAAGGTAGTGAAGTCGCAAACGCGTTAGCAGATATTTTTACCTATAGGAAACCTACAATTATAATGTCAGATAAAGGTACCGAGTTCTTTAATAGAAATGTTCGAGAAATATTAAAGCAGATGGGGATTGAACACATGTCGGCAAATAACCCCGATATCAAATGCTCTCTTGTAGAAAGGGTAATCAGGACTCTACGGGAAAAAATAGCTCGGTACTTTACTATGACCAGATCTAAGAGGTACATAGATGTTTTACAGGATATTGTTAGTGCTTACAATGAGTCTAAACATTCGGCTTTAAATATATCTCCACGGGAGGTGAATAAAAACACTGAAGATGTAATAAGAATGAGGCATTATAGAAAATGTTTGAAAGTTCCTCTTACTAGACCTAAATTAAAAAAAAATGATTACGTAAGGATATCGAGGGAGAAAGGTAAATTTGAGAAATGTCATGAGTTTAACTGGTCAGTAGAGATTTTTAGAATCATAGAAGTTATACCAAGACGACGTCCTGTATATAAACTCGAAGATTTGGCACACGATGAAATACTAGGAACCTTCTACGAAGCAGAATTACAGAAGGTTCATCCACCTGAAATCCATCGCATCGAACGTGTAATTAAGACTCGAGGAAATAAACTATATGTCAAATGGCTTGGCTTCCCCGATAAATTTAATTCATGGATAAAAGAAACCGATATTCAGTAGTAAGACTAAAACATTGTTGTTTTATATAATTGTGGTAATCTTAAATTTAAAAATTATTTTTAATAAACCTTTTTATAAATAAATATATATGATAGTTGTTGTTTATATATATACCTACTCTCGCATCTTACTTGATTCAGTTGTTTATGTGACATCCAGCAGAATGGAATCATTCTATTTAACCCTGCCAAGTAATTCTAGTCTAGGGATATTTGTAGATAATAAAACATCTATGTTTACTACCAAGTTAGCTAACCACATTAAGCTTGAGGGGGACTGGGTAGTCGCGCTTGTGGAAGTTCATTACCCCAACTCTTTTTGGAGTGTTAACCATACAAATCAAGATATTTGGTATGCTAAAGAAGATGAGATGAATAACATTGAGATTGAAGGATCCCTAGTTAAAGTTAAAGCCGGGAATTACTTATCCCCTCATGAAATTATAGTTTCCATAAACTCTACATTGGGGCTTAAAGGAAGAATTCACTTAGATTATAATTTTACACACAAAACGGTATTACTTAAAATATTAGACGAGGATATCGGTGCAATTAAATTTTGTCCTACACTCAGTTTAATCCTTGGATTCGATGCAATGACTTTAATTACAAAGCGGGTAATTGAATCACCTTCCCCTGCTAGCGTCCAAAGAGGTTTACCAAAAACCATATTTATTTACACCGATATAATTACACATCAACTGGTCGGTGATTCTTCTGCTCCACTTCTAGGAATAATTAATATTGATAGTGGTTCCCCCGCCTATGGTAGTAACGGTGTAATCTATATAAACGCCCCACATTATATTCCTCTTTCGAAAAAGTCATTTGAAACCGTAGAAATAGAATTACGAAACGATGTAGGTGATCCCATTCCATTCGAGTTTGGTACATCAATAATAAAACTTCATTTTAAAAGGGTCCGGTCCTAGCCTAAATCAGTCATTTGTTATTGAGAGCTCTTACTATGCACAACCTATACGAAAAATATTATATGGACCAGGCGGGGGGAGGTATAAACTCAGTGTACAGGGGGGGTTACAATCAGCGAGGCCATGGCTTTGGGTCTTTCTTTTCGGGGCTTTATAAATTTTTCAGCCCAATATTTAAGAGTGGTGCTAAAAATCTAACACGGGAAGTTTTGAACACGGGGCTAAATGTATTAACGGATTTAGATGAAGGTAGATCACTGAAGGAATCTGCTAGAACCCGACTTACTGAAACGGGGGGTAATATCAGAAATAAATTACTTAAGTTCACAGGAGGGGGGAGAAAAGCTCAGTATGCTTCAAGAGTCAGCATCGACAGGACTAAACGGATAACTAAAAAACAAACTAAAAAAAAAAAAAAAATTCGTAAAGTTTTACGCGATATATTCTCATCTAAAAAATAACAATTATGGCCCTTATCCATCATCTGAGTCCTCTTTGTTTAAACTCAGATTTGGACCTATTCTGTCTGCCCCCAACTCAGAGTTCTATTGAGGCAACTGACTGGTTCTTAGCAAGACCTATTAGTGCTATCTCACACGGATCACCTATAGAATTTGTAATAACCGGGAGTGGTGATAATTATACCGACCTCGCTCACACATATTTGAAACTGAGTTTAAGAATTGAGAAAGAAGATGGTACATCTTTGGCTGCCGGGAGTAAAATAGGACCAGTGAATAATTTTATGAATAGTATTTTCAGAGAAATAACGCTAAGTCTAAACCAGAAGTTAGTTTCCACGTCTTCGCATCTTTATCACTATAAATCTTATATTGAAAATCTCCTTAATTTCGGGAACGAGGCAAAACAAAGTCATTTAACCTCAATGCTTTGGGTTTCAGATAAAGGTAACCTCGATAGCTTGGATGATAATCCTGGTCTAACAAAACGACGCTCGTTTACAGAGGAAAGTAAAACGGTTCACTTGATGGGTAAATTAAATTTAGATATGACAAATCAGGAAAAGCTCCTTTTAAATGGAATTGAAACAAGATACACTTTAACCCCTAATAAAGAGTCATTATGTTTGATGGGGAGCGCCGCGGATAAATGTAAAATAAAAATTCTAGATTGTTCACTATATGTTAAACGAGTCAAGATATCTCCGACAATTCTACTAGCACATAGTAAAGCGTTAAGTATAGGTAACGCTAGATATCCTATAACTAGAACAGATTTAAAGACTTTTACTATTCCTAGTGGGGTTTCTAGTCATCACTTAGATAATACATTGATTGGACAAATACCAAAAAGGTTAGTCTGTGGGTTCGTATCCAACAAGGCTTTTTGCGGCGATTACTCTTTAAACCCTTTTAATTTCAAACATTACAATTTAAATTATTTAAATCTTCACATCGACGGACAAATGTTTTCTACGAGACCCTATCAACTAGATTTCTCCAAAGACGACTATATCGAGGCTTACATGGGAATGTTTCTTGCTAGTGGTGTACACTGTAGAGACTCTGGTAACACGATATCGAGAGACCTGTATAAAGCCGGGTATACCTTATTCTGTTTCGATCTGTCGGTGTCGAGAATTGAAAATACTTGGGAATTATTACGACAGGGATCTGTGAGTTTGGAATTAAAGTTTAAAGAAAGTTTACCCGAGCCTGTGACTCTAATATTGTACATTGAATATCAAAATTTAATTGAAATTTCCAAGGAACGTACTGTTACAACCGATTATGCTTCATAACTTCTTTAGCTTTATAAGAAGGGTAAATTAAAGCAATATTCACAGTTGAACACCGAACACGGAATGGATAATATACAAATCGAAAAAATCTGTCGAAGTGAGTGCTTCGTGAAAATTATTTTTCATGGCGTCTATCCATGCAATAAAATACCCCGATTAGTTAAACCTCCTGTAGCTCTCGTAATAAATGATGAACCAGATTCCCGACCAGGAAGACATTGGTTAAGTGTTTATATTAATCAAAGTGGAGAGGGATTTTTTTTCGACTCCTTTGGACGATTCCCACAAATTGAAATATTAAATTTTTTAACAAGAAATTCAAAAGTTTGGAGCTTCAACACTCAAGTTCTTCAAAATTCTTTTACTTCCGTGTGCGGATTCTACGCGATCATTTTTTTATGTTATGTTTCAAGAGGAGAAAACCCGAGTAATTTTCTTAGACATTTTAATAAAAATACTCTATTAAATGATAGACATATTACAACTGTATTTATGCGTAATTTTAAAAATCATATTTCAAGCGATGCAACGTATTTAGAATTTAAATGTAGTAAATATTTATTTTAATATTGTTTAATTATTACTATAAATTGAATTTTTTTACTAATGTTAAAATTTAAACTATATTCCTCAATATTTTGTAATAACAGAAATTTGTAAAATAAATAAAGCAAAAACAAATGTAAATTGTGTTGGATCTCTTTTAAAACATTCCCCGACTTATTGTAATAACTAAAGAACAGTTTAATATATCTAATAATGAAAATATTATAATAAATTCCACTTACTTATTTGGTTGATTGTAGCTTTCGTTGAGGAAAGAAGACTTGAAGTGGAGATAGTAAGCACTTTCACAAAAACACTTGTTACTCACGAAAAAGAACTTAAAGAAATTGTATAAACTGATGTAACTAGTTCTTTAAGGTATGTGAGAATGAACATACACAGTTGACGGATAGTCAAATAGAAAAATAGGTGGGGGATAGTTTCACCCCTCCTATGTGGAAGCGGGGTTTCTCCCCACTATAAGGGGGGATGGGCCCTTAGACGTCACATATGAAGTTTTCTCTTTTACCCCCTCCATTTTTTTTTCTCCTCCCACGTCCTGTCACTGTTTACTTTATTTATTATTTTTCCGAAGGGAATCCTTAAAAGGTTTTTTTTTATTATTTTTTTATTTTTTTTATTTTAATTTTTTTTTATTTTTTTATGGAGGTCTATCTACCTAAAAAGTATCTATACAATTTTAAAAGGTAAAGGTTAAATTAGATAAAAGGGTAAAAGGTAAATGCCTCCTAGAGGTAAAAAGCTATTTCAATTATATTTGAACCGAAAACTAATGGTGAATGTTATATTGTTAAAAGTTGAATAGAGGTATTATATTAAAAAACTCAGGGCGATGTCCCAAATGTCAAACTGATTTGTTACTCACTTATTAACTGTTTCCTTTTCTAAAAACACCTGTACAATTATGTCAATCACAACTTTCTAAAAGGTTAAAAGGTGAGCCTATTTCAATAATATTCAATAGCCCTGCCGACTAATGGAAAAAGGTTTTTTACCATTAGACGTTGCATTGTCACATTATGTTGAAGACTCGGGTATGTCTCTCAAATGTCAACCAGATTTATTATACCCCCAAACCGCCCCCGACTCGTACCTTCTGGGCGGGTCACCTGCACTCATGTGAAACTTCTTAAACATTTACCGAATTCACACAGTTGTATTATTTTATAAACACGAGAAACTTCAATATTTTAAGTATATATTTTCGGCGTTATAATTTCAAAGTGAGAATGAATTTCACTAAAGACCTTATTATTTGTGCATATGACAGTTCACATATAGTTAAATTAACCAAATATCATATACATGTAGCAAAGTGTCATTCAGAAGAATCGCTCAGAGCAACAAATAAACAAATTAGCAAATTAAATGTCAACGGTAAAATTATATATGCACAAAAAAGAAATTTCCAGATGGTAGATACACCCTCCGAAGAAAGCTTCTCCACGCACGAAAGGCGTTTAAAATAGGGTGAGTCTCTATTATTTAATAAATAACTTATTTACAATATTATTTAAAATAAACTTTAACTATTTTTATATTCAATGGGAAGGGTGGAATTCCCCCTAAACCTCCAATCCCCTCCCCGTTCAGACAGGGAGAGGGAGTTGAAAAACATCTATAAAAGGAGTTACTTTCCTAATTTTACCATTCAGAAAGTTATTTTTGCTGAAGCTTCAGAGTTGTAGTTCATCCCAAGACCCTACTCATACACAATTTCTTGAAATATATCAGCATTGTAAGTAACTCCGTTTTATTCAATAATTTGAAAAACAATATTAATATTTATAATAATGTAAAAAATAATGCATTTTCCTCAGACTCACACATTTGTTTATTTAATTTATTTCCAGATGTCTTTTCTTCAAGTTTGTAAAGAGGCATCAAAACAGCGGGAAACCATCTCATTCGCCGATCTTAAACCTGGGAATTACACTTTGAAGACTATGATTAGAACTGCTACATCCTTAGGCCCGAGTGTAGCAGTGGAGATTGAGACTAATGATTGTGAAACTAAACGACTCTACCTTCCTCACAGGCTAGCCGATAAAATTTATCCAGAAATTCCAGTAGATGTACGCGAGGTCCCCAACATCCTTATATATCGTGGAAGAACTACTAAAGGTGCATTTATCATTGATTTTGATAACGAATAAATAATCTTGTAATATGTGAATTTAAATGTATATATTTATCTACTTTTAAATAAATGTTTCTTTAAACTATAATACCAATATTTTTTGTATTTCTTTACTCTTTAGTTTTAGAACCTTATAAGTTAAATTACTTTTAGTTTGATGTTTGGAAATTACCTGCTTTAGGTATATAGTTTTTATTTTATATTATTTAAAGTTTTAAAAATTCGTTAAAAAACGATATGGTCATATATGATGGCAATATTTAGAAGTATAGAATAAACATCATAAAATTATCAGTTTAAAGAAGGATAAAAGGTAAAAAGGAGCCGCCCCGAATAAAGTCACAACCGGAACTACCTCAAACAAGGTGAAGATATTACCTGTTTACCAGAGACTGGTTTTTTATTTTTAAACATTTTTAGGATTCTTTAAATAATATGTTTATGTTTATACATGATGGAGATATTTAGAAGTATAGGATAAACATAATAAAATTATAATGTTTAAGACTGACAAAAGGTAAAAGGAACCGTAGCGGGGTAGTAACTATGGTACATCTAACAAGGTAAAGATATTACCTGTTTTACAAAGACAGTTTTTTTATTTTTTATAAAATTTAAAGAATTTGTTAAAAGGAGTAAGAAGTAATTTTTTGTAGGGAAAAATAAAAATAAACTGCCTACGTATAACAGGTAAAAATTGTCATCTTTTCAAGTGGACTTTCTTATATGTCTCTACGAAAAGGTAATAACTCTCCATTGAAGTTAAACCGATCCACCCCCTTAGCCCTCTTTCCAACTATTCTAAACCCCTGTAATATAAACCCAACAGCCGCCGTGGAAGTAGACAAAAGGTAAAAGGATACGGCTCCTTTTACCTTTTTTTACCTTTTTCCTGAGTAAGATTACAACCGGTCTACATCAACCAAGGTAAAATATAATAATATTATATTATCGGTACTTTTTTACTTTGTTACCCACCCTAGGGTGGGGTTTTGACATTTTTTTTTTTTTTAATTTTCAAATTAATTGACAATCTTAACTGCGGAATGTTCAAATATTCCTTTGAGGCAAAGGAATATCAAACTTCTGTAAATAAACTGACAATATCCATTAGTCTAACTATCTAGTAAGGCAAAGTAACCTTTAATCCAATAAATTTCGAACAAAACTATAGTTCACTTTAATTTAATAATTAATAAATAAATAAATGGTGGGTAACAAAGTATAAGAGTACCATATTATCAATATAAAAAAATACTATAGCTTGATGAAATACTATAGCTTGGTGGGACATTGAAAAAAATTACTTATATACTAACTCTGAGTGGTTAGAACCCAACAGCCCTTGTGGCCGAATGGTTAAGGCGTCGGACTCACGATCCGAAGGTCGAAGGATCGGAACCCAGCCAAGGCATAGATTTTTTATCGAATATTTCAACTCTAGAAGGTGGCAGCATATTTGAAATAAAAAAATAAACACCCGGGGAATTCAAAATAGCGTAGCAGAGGAAGGACAGGGTGGGGGGTGGGCTTTCTAACAACAGGTGAAGGGTCCGAACCTTCTAGAAGGAACCAGGGGGCTCCGAACAATGAACGGCCAGGATCTTTCTAGAAGGTGGCGGCATAGTTGAAAAAAAAAAATAAAAAAAATAAAAAATAAAAAAAAAAACACCCGAGGGCGGGGGGGTGGGCTTTCTAACAACAGGTGAAGGGACAGACCCCTCTAGAAGGAAGCAGGGGGCTCTGAGCAAGCAACGGCCAGGGTCCCAAATTAACAATAGCATGCTCCCAAAATAACAATAGCCAGGCAGGCTAGATCATCATAGAACTCTCATCTCCCTACTACTACTGATAAGTATGAGGGATCTTGACTAAAAGACGAGTTATAAGTTAAATGCTAAGCAGGTGGCGCTTTTAGTGACTTACACATGCAACATTTGACAGTTTTTAGATTAGAGAAATAATTTTTTTCATAATATATTTTCCTACCTCCATGATCTCAATCCAATTTAACATCTGTCAAACTTTATTTAATTCACTCAAAGCCGAGTTAAATATTAAAGTGATATAACTAGTTATTTGTTAAAAATTGAGGGTCGTTTAACAAACTTAACTGACAACACAGTTTGCACGTTAAACTAAAGATCGTGAACCCCTAGTATTTTAGGAACGAAGTTCCTTATGGCATGTTACAGCGTCTGAAACCCGGGAGTGAATTCGAAAAAAAACTCACGAAATCGACCGATGACGATAACTTTAGTGAACGATGACCGATTTAGTTGAAATTTGGTACATATGTTCATTTTTACCAATGCCCAGAACGAGTTCGTTTAACAACGTTATCCGCCTAAGCGTTCACGCTTTACACTCGCGTAAACGTAAGCTTTAAATGTAAAATTAGAATTTTAGGACGGAAAAAATACCGAAAAAAATTCGTCTATTAGGCCAAGCGCGAGAGAATTTGAACGAGAAAAAATTCCGATAAAGGTTTATGGCTTTATTTTGGTCCCCTGATGAACATATTAATTTTTCCCCCTCGAGGGAGGTCTGCTTGGCAAATATCTTCGTTTTCATCGATGATACGACAAAAATAGATATTATCAAATTTGTAGGACTTTAAACTGTCAATAAAAAAGGTTCAATGTTATTATACGCTAAAGTCAATAGTTTCGAAGCTATAGCCCTGCGAAGTGCGACATTTTTTCGATTTTCAGACGAAAAATAGGTACATTGACACTCGATAATAAATAATGTACCCCGTGGTTTGAATCTATATAGAAACTCGATTTTAGCGGTGCCGCGAGCGAGTCATGGAGTAGAAAAACTCCCATTTCATGCGGGTGCAGAAATATGTCGCACTTCGCAGAGCTATAGCTTTGAAACTATTGACTTTAGCGTATAATGACATTGAACCTTTTTTATTGACAATTTAATGTCCTACAAATTTGATAATATCTATTTTTGTCGTATCATTGATGAGAACGAAGATATTGGCCAAAAACCGAATTTCTGTCCCTTTTTTTCAAAATGGCGGCCAAAAAAGACCTCCCTCGAGGAGGAAAAATTAATATGTTGATCAGGGGACCAGAATAAAGCCATAAACCAAAATGCAGCTTTATCGGAATTTTTTCCTGTTAATGGCCTTTTTTGAGCTAACGCTCTTGGCCTATTAAATAATTAAGGGAAATAAATAAAATAAGAGTAAAATAATAAATAATAAAAATGTATAAAGAAATATATATATTTGTGTATGTATGTGTATTTGTAGTTATTTATTTTTGTTATTTATATACTCTCTTGAGTTAGATAATCTTGATATGATTGTGTTATCTTTATATTAGAATTATTATAATTTTTTGCAAGCTTGATTTATGTAAATCTTTAATAAGGCTGAACGGCCACTCCCGCGCACGAGTATGCAGGGGTTCACCATTACCAAATTAACAATACTTATATAATTTATATTTTTTACTTTCTCATATAAAGAGAAAGTATTGTGATGGCGAGAAAATTCCATTTTGAGATTTTGAAGAATTTACACGTTTTGAGGTCCCTTGAGTCCAAAAAAGTGGTTTCTAAAAAGTCTCTCTGTCGTCTGTCGTCTGTGCAGACGCCTGGAGCCTAAACTACTGGTCCGATTTTGACGAATTTTGGCATAAATGTTAAGAAAAATCATACCCCGAGGCGAAATCGAGAAATGAATTTCAGCTCTAAATTTGGAGCACTACCCATTAAAAACTTTGAGAAAACGTGAAAACAAATTATTTCTTGAAAACGGTTCCCCCACGATTTTGATTTAAAAAAAATTCTAAAATGTAGTCCATTTAAATATGAATCTAACGAAATAATCTGTTTTTCCCGGGAAAAATCTAATTCCTGAGAAAATAGCTTTAAACGCAGACGGAGAGAGAGAGTTTCCCTGCCGAGGAGAAGTTTATTTTTTGATACATTTTAATATTTCAAGAATAATTAAATATACCTACGAAAACTATAATAAATGGAAAACACTGGGCTAAGTAATTATGAACTCGTATATGAGAAAGTTTGTCTGAGTTGCCTCGGACCGATTCACAGCCGTCGTTGAAAATTTTTTTGAAAAAAGAAAACAAACCCCTTACAAACATGAAAGGGAGAAAACTGAATAAATATCAATCATATAACGTGATCAATAATTTCTAGAAGTTCCATTATTCTATATTTAATAATGAAAGCGTCACGAAGTCTTATTGCGTTTCAAAGCCCAATTCAGCGAAGGTTTATGAGCTTCATTGAAGCGTCGATTACTGCAATAAAGTCGTGGATTAAGCTTGAACAAGTAAAGATAATTAATTATTAGGAAAAATCAGTGTCAATTATTCAGATATCTTTGTGTTTTATAACTCTCAGAACCACATTACTATGTTTCATATGTAATTAACGGTTAATTCTTTAATATCCCCTATTAAGGTGGCATTTAAAGTTCATTAGATTTTTCTGTAAATTACAAACAGTCTAGCTGCTACTGTTTAATAATTACTTAAAGAGTTCTAATTTTAAGTAAATTAAAACTTTTTTTTTGTTGTTTAGTTGTTTTGAAACAAAAAAGAACTTTTATACGATTATTGTAGTTGTAATGAGAGTATCTGAATAATAATTGGTACATATATAATTCTTTTTAATAATAGACCGTCATGGAATTCCATTTCAATGTTTTCCCACAGATAAAATTAGAAAATAATAACAGGATATATAACGCTGTTTTTCCGACCCCTATTATTATATGATAATGGAATCTAGAGAGTAAGTTTTCCGAGGAAAATGGTTTGAGATCATTTTAAAATTGGAATTTCGTGGAATATTTAAAGCTTAGGTGAGGGGGGTAGCTAGAGAGGGAATATTGTGGTGAGTGGCTGACCACCTCAGTTCGATCAAGCCACATAGATTCTGTGGCCTAAAACAAAACCGCTAGGAGGACCTCGGGAACCCTAGCCCCTGGCAATTACCAATAAATAGCTGGTAAGCGTGCGGTCAGACTAACCCTGAACCAGGGCGGACCCTGACTTCAATATGAACACCAATCTCTCCTTACTTTATCTTCTAACTTTTAGCAACAGTCAGCTCGCCTATGCACTCTTTATAGAATCGATTACAACCCTATTTTATAAACAATCAAATTCTAACTATAAACATTTATTACACTATAGTACTCTATATACTCTATAGTCCAGGAGGTAGCGTGCAAAAAAGTGTCTGACTAACATCAAGCTAGAATTTTGTGTATAAGTTCATCTTTTAGTGCCTTTTTAAGAATATGTGGTCGGCTAAGTTCGTCTGCGGGACATAGCTTGACAATAAGCATTTAAAAAAAAAAAAACCTGTAGATAGTGGCCATCTTCCGACAATTATGGTTGACAATGTGGTGTAATTTTCATGATCCTGACTACCGAAAATCAAGTTGATATAAGTTTACCACTTGATATTTGACCAATTTGATTTGGAGCAATATTTGAATAACTAACCTATCAGGTGACATACTAACATCAACTTGATTTTCGGTCTACTAACTAATATTGTACTCAGGATTATGAAAGTCTTATTGCCCACCATAATTGGCGGGACATGGCTACTCTCCACTGATTTTTTTTTTTCAAATGCCTATTGCCAAGCTATGTCCCGCAGACGAACTTAGCCGACCACATATTCTTAAAAGGCACCTAATAATTAACTTATATACACAAATTCTAGCTTGATGTTAGTCAGACACTTTTTTCTGGACTAGTAGCAGTATTTAATTATTATTATTATTATTTTTTTTTTTTAAAGTTTAATTTTGATATGACAGGAGAAAAGAATAAAAGAAACAGTCTCCCAGTTAGTGTGGCACATAGATTCCTCGCGCCTATTCCGTATACTTTAATGAGTCATACTTTAAAAACTTTTTATTTGTCACATTATGTTTTTTTTTAATCTGTCATTGTTTTGATTTTTTACTACGTTTTTATTAGCTTGATTTCTTATTTGTTTATTTGTTTGTTTGTCCGGTACAAATCTGGCAATCGATTTCTAACTAACTTCCCGAATAGCTAGACATTTGAAACTTTTAGCATAGCTCAGAACACGATGACAGTGCATTATTTTAATACTTTTAGCCATCTTTAAGCAGAATTTAATTTGTTTTCAGCAAATTTTGCTCTCCTTAAAGTTAGTTCGGAAAAAATCCGCAAGTTATTTTATTTGTTTTGCCATGTCCCATATTTACGCAATCTTCATTTTGACGGGTCTCAAATTTGTGATAGAGAAACATTGAATGACAGCAAAACAGGAATTATCGATTATACTATTTATCGATTATATTATTTATATTATTTCAAATTTATCGACGGCACGCTTTAGATTTGGTGTTGGGGAGATCCGTTGTACAAAGATTTGTCCTTTTATAGGTTTAAGATCAGCTCTCTAGATGGTTGTCATTTATGTGAAGTAAATAAATTCGGATATTTTTTTTTTCACTAACATTATATATAACAATAACAATTATATTATCAGCATTACATATGATTCAACAGAAAATTTAAAAAACGTAGTATATAAAAAGTTATTTTTATCTTGTTATTACACGAATTAAAGTATCAATAATTTAGCAAAATTTAAAGAGCCCAGAAGAATTTAAATTATTCTGGTGCTATCTTCGGGATGTACTTTCGACAGTCAATCCAAATTTCATAAAATTCAGATGAGCACTTTTGAAGATATTGGTGTAAATAAATGTATGTTTGTGAGCATGTGAAATAAATGGGCACAGAAGATTGAAAATTATATGGGACTAACAATAGGCTAAACCATAAACCTACCATCCAAAATTTCAATGATATCAGATGATTAGTTTTTAAGATATGTTGGTTCGCAAAAATTGAGCGACATACCGACAGACAGACACGGAACAAAAAATGTTTCCTGGTGTGTGAAACAGACTTCTGTACTCGAATTTTTGGAATCAGAGACATAAAAAAATGTTCGTTCTGAAAAACGATAACTTAGCTTCCGTTACCTTAAGCTCGGAAGTTTAAAGTCAATATAAAAAGTATTAAAAAATATAATCATAGAGATACAATGATTAATAATACACATATGTAATATGGTGTAACTGAATTAAAAAACAAGTTACTACCTGCATAATAGCATAATTTATATCAAGTACTAAAGCTGTAATGTATTTATTACTGACCAAACAAGACAAAGGAAATGTATTAGAAAAAAATTAAAAAAGAAAACATAAAAAACATTTCCCAATGATCATAATATCTTGTACAATTAAAGTAGGCTGTTTAAAATTATATAGATATGTACATCTGTTTTATGTAAATATATTTTTACTCAGAAATAAAAACAACTGGTGTTTAAAAGCATTTTGAAAAAAAAAACGAACTTAATATAAAATTATTATAAAAATTTATAAAAAAATAGCTTTTAAAAGTGTAGACACTTAATTGCATTTTAAAAGTCATACAAACAATTCAATCAGAAAAACAAGTGAAAACAATTTACTCATTTTAAAGTAATAGCTTGGGGTGGAAAAATATTATAATTTTTCTATTGAAAAAAAAAAAAAAAAAACCTACAAAAATAAAAATACTACAAAAATACAAAAACAAAAAAAAAAAAAAAACAGACAGAATTTGTTTTTTTTCTAAAAAACAAGTAACAGAAAAAAACCTTTATTATAGTGACAAGGTTGGTTTTAAAAAAAGTGGGGGAGGGGGGGAGTTACAAGCGACTAACAATGAATGTAAACACAAGGTAGTTGTTGGATTGTTGTTTTCTGTTCAGTAGCTCGGTCTTATAGCTTTAGAGGCATCTAATGGCCCTCTTCTGAGGACGGTAATTGAGCAGGGTTGCAGGGTAAAACACAGGATACCTCGGGCACCCTGTGTATTCTACTACATGTTACCAACCTTCTAGTTGTTGTTCAAGTTCTTTTTTTTCCTACTCTTTGTGTTTGTGAATGCTTTTTTTTCTTCTTGTTGTGCTTTTTTTTTATTTTTTTTTTTAAGCCGCCTGTCTAAATTACAGGTTATCTTGAAGGAGTACAAGGGCCGGACATGTTTCTATTAAGTGCCCCCCTTCTGCTATTTTTTTTTTTTTTTTTTATCTTCTTTCTTTTATTTACAGATAAAAGTTAATGTTTTAACATTTTTTTTTTTATCTTAGGTGTCGTGTTTTAAAACGAGGGTTTTTTTTTGTTTTTAAAGTTTTTTTTTGTTTTTTTTGTTTTTTTAACCACAATAATAATAAATGTTTTACTGTGATTGCAACGTTAATAATAATAATTAAAGTAAATATTCAAGTAAAAATAACACAGATGTACCTAAAATACTTTTAAACATAACACTTTTATACACAGTGGCTTTGGTTCTAGATTTATTAAAGTATAATTATTAAAAAAAAGTATATTTATTCATACTTATATTGCACTTGTATTTCATTGAGTCAATATTCATTATATTATGTTTTATATCAAATATTTATATTAAATATTAATTATATTATCTACTATAATATACGTCTAGAAGTTGACGCTGTGTGTAAATAATAATTAAAACAATATAATTAATACATCTTTATTGTTACATAATTTCATATTTTAGTAAACGTAGATTATATATATTTTTTTTGTGCATTTTCATTTATTCTATTTTTTACTACCTTCAATTTTCAATTTAATTACAATGAGTCTATGTAACAAATGTAAGATCTTTAAATCCACTGGAAGCTAAGATAATATTATCTAATTAAATCCAAGATGGCGGCCATATGTTGAAGTGGAAGTACCTCTAATTTTCTTCTTTAGCTACCATAGGTCTATGGTCTATGTACCAAATTTCCGATCTCTAGGTCCCCTAGAAGCTGAGATAATAAAGTTTTATTTAATTCAATAAAGTGGCCTTATGTTGAAGTGAAAGTGTCTTAATTTTTTTTAGCTACCATAAGTCTAAGCACCAAATTTCAGATCTCTAGGTCCATTGGAAGCTGAGATAATAGAGTATTATTAAACCCAAGATGGCGGTTGTAATTCAATATGACGGCCATATGTTGAAGTGATAGTACCTTTAATTTTATTTTTTAGCTACCACAAGTCTATGTACCAAATTTCAGATCTCTAGGCCCTCTTGAAGCTGAGATAATAGAATGTGAATAAATCCAAGATGGCGGCTATAATTCAATATGGTGGCCATATATCGAAATCAAAATGGTCGAACTTTTCTATATATGGTACACTCTATCTAATGTACCAAATTTCAAGTCTCTATGTCTATGGGAAGTAGGAGAATTTTTGATCAGTCAGTCACTGACACTCTTAGTTTTGCATATATAGATTATTATATAAATTAATGTTAAAGAGGAATATACGTGAATATGTATGTATATATTATGTATTATGTTTTTTGATTTCGGGCATACCGAAGGTAACGAAAGCTATATAATTGTTCTAAAGAACAACAATTTTTTTTATGTCTCCGATTTCAAAAATTCTAAGACAAAAATCCGTTTCAGACATCAGGGAACATATTTGGTTCCTTGTATGCCAGTCGGTCAATCGCTCAATTTCTACGAACCAACAATATTCTAAAAACTACACGTCCGATTTTAATGAAATTTTGATGTTAGGTCATAATTAGCCTATACCTAGGGCCATTGTCTAATTTATTTAATTGCTTGCCCCCCTTTTTTTGTTTTTATTTAATATGTCGAAATGTTTTGATTTTTTCAATGAATAAAGTATTAATTAAGGAAAAGTTAAATAGCGCAGATGGTTGAAATTAATCTGGTGCTATCTAGGGTTTACTTTCGACAAACCATCCAAATTTCATAAAAATCAGATGAAAGAAATAGGTGTAAATAAATGTATGTTTGTGCGCATGTGGAAGAGAATCAAATTGGTGCAGAAGGTTGAAACTTATATGGGAATAACAATAGGCTTCATCATGACCTACCGTACAAAATTTTAATAAAATCGGATGAGTAGTTTTTAAGATATGTTGGTTCTCTAAAATTGAACAACATACCGACAGACAAAAAAATTCTATGATGTCTGAAACATATTTCTTTCTGTCTTGGAATTTTTGAAATCGGAAACATAACAAATTTTCTTTCATTAGGGCGATGAAGTAAAAGAAGATTTTGTTGGTCTACTGTATACTACTATTTCTACCTACTCGCTTTAACTCAAACTATTTACAATATTGACTAGCCGGATCGGTGCGCTTCACGCACCTTATGGCGGCCATATGTTGAAGTGAAAGTACCTTAAATTTTCTTCTTTAGCTACCACAAGTCTATGCACCATATTTTAGATCTCTAGGTCCACTGGAAGCTGAGATAATAGAATGTGAATAAATCCAAGATGGCGGCTATTATTCAATATGGTGGCCATATATCGAATGCAAAATGGCAGCACTTATCTATTTATGGTACACTCTATCTATGTACCAAATTTCAAACCTCTATGTCAATGGGAAGTAGGAGAATTAGTGATGAATAAATCCAAAATTGCGGCTATAATTCAATATGGCGGCCATATATCGAAATAAAAATGGCCTTACTTTTCTATTCATGGTACACTCTATCTATGTACCAAATTTCAAACCTCTATGTCAATGGGAAGTAGGAGAATTAGTGATGAATAAATCCAAAATTGCGGCTATAATTCAATATGGCGGACATATATCGAAATCAAAATGGCCGCACTTTTCTATTTATGGTACACTCTATCTATGTACTAAATTTCAAATCTCTATGTCAATGGGAAGTAGGAGAATTTTTGATCAGTCAGTCACTGTCACTCTTAGTTTTATATATATATAGATTCGAAAAACACATTTAATCTAAAAGGTCAATTCACTTGTTTTATTTTATTTTTTCAATACATAATTTAAAATGCTAATCATATCACTATGTAAGCTCAAGAATACCAAGTATCAATTGCAATCGAATCATTTGCTTATTGCCAAATAGAAAATGTCTTTGATTGCAATGAAAAAAAGATATAATCTACATTATTCAAACACTCCGGAAAAAACTCTTCAATTAAACCGAATCGAATCGTACATTTGTAGTTAACGATTTAAAAACCATTGTTTATTTCTCAACACCAACACTATGATATAAATTAAACAACTCTTATCAACAAACTAGATTTAAGATAAATAAATAATCATTTTTTTTCTCGTTTTTTTCACTAACAAAAAAAGAAGTTAATTCGATTTAAACCTATAAACATTCTATTAATGAATTCATTTCGTGTTTTCATTTATATTCACAATTCAATCTTTTATTGGAATTAATGAATTATTCATATAAATATTTTTTATCAAAAAGAATTCAGTATAGGTTTACCAAACACATATAAGTAAAAATCGGAATAATTTACCGCACTGTCACTGATCATTTGTTATTTTTATTTATTATTTAACGGGTTTAAGAAAAAACTGTGAAGGAAAAACCGTGGTGTGTAAAAAATTGCACGGAAGATAAGTACAAAAAAATTAAATAACACCCTTCTATTCCAATATGTCGATGTGGTTTCTCGTAATGTATCATATATACGATTGTAATAGGTGTGTAATGAATATTGTATGACTTTTTTTTACCTTTTTTTCTTATTGATTTTAATTTTATTAGAGACGCAATTTATAAGGTAATCAATGAATTATTTACAGTCTATGGTTTGTTTTTTTTCTTCCTTTTTTTTCGTTGAAGGAATTATTAAGTAGATGCGTGTATGCTGTAGCAATAAGTAGTAATTGGTTGATAATGTAATTCTAAAGTCCTGGAATATTGCCAGGAATAATAATTAGTTTTTTTTCCTTAACTTCCTTTGTACAAGGTTGATATTACCTTTATACTCTCTTGGACACCTGTTGAGTCTATTCAGTTACACTTAAAAACTACAAATTCTTTTAGATTTTCTTGGATAACTTTCTTACTTTAAATGTCCACCATTCAAATTATAGCCACGAAAATATTACCTTCAGTTCAATAATGTGTTGAACATCATGCAATTCTTTAGCTATTTTTCTGAATTAAAATATCTTCAAAGTTTTGTCATCTCTTTGCTGATAAATTTTGGATTATGTATACTTAATTTAATCGATTTTTTCTTTGTTTTATGGGATATTTCGAGTTCAAGATACCTACTCTTTAATCTTGAGTTGTTTTTAAAATCCCATGTGACTATTTATTCAATAATAAGACGCAAGGAAGCTGTGCACCACAAAATTGACGAAGTCTTTTATTTGCTCATCATAAACAAATTGTAGTATTCTTGGACCCCTCTTATTTTCCTTCTATAAAAGTACATTACGCGTCGAGTGTGGAAAGTAGCATTTTGCATGCGAGTGTGGAGTTTGCACCCGAGCCTGTCGCTCGGGTGCAAAGCGACAGCGAGGGTAGTAAAACCACACGAGCAATGCAAAATGCCGTTTTTCCACGAGATGCGTACCGTACTTTATCTACGATTGTTTAGATTTAAATAATAAATACAGAAAAAAATAAACTTGCTGTATGTAAGTTCGTATCTCTCTTGATAAAGATGGCATTAATTCTTGAGTTGTATTTTTTTGCCGAATTCATTATTTCTGGAGGAGTATTATTCTCCACATTTTCGTCAGTCACTTGATTCAATCATTGTTTTTCACTAAAAACTCGATATAAACAGTTACTTTAATAAAAGAACAGCAAATTAGTTTTGTTAAATGTAAACAAACTCGCTAATCGTGCGTAAAGCTGAAGAAATCCTCTTCTTTACCGCCTTAGGGTGGTAAAGAAGAGGAATTCTTCAGAACTATGAGACGCGCATGCGCAATGAATACAAGTACGTAAAGAATCACTTTCTACGCATCTAAACAGAGATACAATGTTTATATTTCGTATCAATCGTTGATAAAAATGATTACATGACATCCCTCAACACCCTTCCTCAGTCCTTGCCACCTTCGCAGATGACAAGGCAATGCTATCAGTCCACCAAGGCCCTCAAATTCATCCAATATCTCGAACCGGTACTTTTTAGATTGTTATAATATAAATGACTAACAAAATAAACATTAAGACAAAGTGATATTAGTCCAATGAACTTTGGGACAAAGGGAATATCACTCTTCTATTTTTATAAGGGGAGTAACAGACTAAAGAAGAACATTCCGTACTCCTTCTTTAGATTGTTACTCCCCTTTAGTACTTTATAAGGGGAGTAACAATCTAAAGAAGTGCCCTCGAACCCTGGTCAAAAAAGTGGAGAATCCGGATTAACGAACAGAAAAGTGAACATGTAACTTTTACTCTTCGTACATAGCACCTGTCCTCCAGTCATTCTTAAACAAGTCCTCATTCTCATTCCTCAATCCAGCACTGTCCGTTACCTTGGTTACCTTGGCCTTCACCTTGATTGACGACTCACCTGGCAACATCACACTAAGACTAAACGTACTCACATCTCAAGACGCTACAAGTTCACTACAAGTCTTCTAGATCTTAGATCCAAGATTACACTGAGTAATAAACTCCTTATCTACAATACAGTTTTAAAACCGTCTTAGCCGGACCTACGGTTTGGAGGTATGGGGTACCAATCCTTCCAACTCCCGTCGACTACAAACTCTCCTAATCAAAGATTCTTCGTAAAATCACCAATGCTCCTTATTATATATCCAACCTCACCCTCCACAACCCAACAGTGATCTCAATATTAATTTTGTCCGTGATCTATCTATATCCAGACACCAGATACTAGATATTTCACGAGTCCTTATTAAATCACCCCAATCATTTAGTAGAACTCCTTTCTTCTCAAACCATCCCTGATAACCCACTTCGACGTCTGAGGAGGCAGTGGCCCCGAGATCTTCTAAATATTATTAAATATTAATAATTAATAATTATCAATCAACTTACAGCTTATTGTAGATATGGGAGCGTATATGGAGGTAATTTTAATGAATAATATAAATGTCTTTGCACATAAACTGACTTATTTGTTTATTTTAAATTACAAAGCAGCTTTCAGCCTTCATAAGGCCATCATCAGTGTCGGAAAGAGGAAGAAGTAGAGTTACATTATATAAATGAAAAGCTAATGATTGAGTCCAGTCTGATTGAGATCAAGGTAAAACTCATGAGTCTTACCGACATAAAGTAGACTGAACTGAATCATTAGCTTTTCATTTATACAGGGTGGTCCAAAAGTCTCCCCCCCCCCTCTTAACATTTGAACGGTTTGAGATAAATTAATGAAACTTGGGGGATCTCTACCATGCAAAGGGAAGTTTGTTTTCATGCAATCACCCACTAGGGGCAACCACCCACTTTGCCCCCAGGCCACCCAACTTCAAAATTTCAAATTGGAGTGTATATTTTTGATAGCATATTTGGATTCTGCAGTGAAAAATAATAAACTTTTACTTCAAACTTTTTTTTCTATTTCCAATATTTTGCCCCCTATGGGGGGGGGGGGATATAGCAAAATAACCCTTACTATCATACGTTGTAAAATCTAAACGGTTAGAGATAAATTAATGAAACTTAGGGGATCCGTACCATGTAAAGAAAGGTTTGTTTTCATGCAATCGCGCAGTTGGGGCAACCTCCCATTTTGCCCCCAGAACACCTGACATCAAAATTTTAACCATATTGTATATTTTTGATAGCAGATTTAGATTCTACGGTAAAAAATAAAAATATTTTACTTCCAAAGTTTTTTTCTATCTCCAATATTTTGCCCCCTAAAAGGGGAGCAAATGTATAAAAAGGGTAGATTTCAGCGCCTTGGGGCAAAATGGTGGTTGCCCCTAGTACGCGAGTGGATAATTACACACTTCCCTTTACATGGTACAGATCCCCCAAGTTTCATTACTTTATTTCAAACCGTTTAGATTTTATAACGATCTAAGTGTTATTTTTTTTACTAATTCGGAAGGGTTATTTTGCAATCTTTGCCCCACTGTAAGGGGCAAAATATTGGAGATAGAAAAAATAGTTCCAAGTAAAAGTTTATTATTTTTCACCGTCGAATCCAAATCTGCTATCAAAAATATACACTCCAATTTGAAATTTTGAAGTTGGGTGGCATGGGGGCAAAGTGGGTGGTTGCCCCTAGTGGGTGATTGCATGAAAACAAACTTCCCTTTGTATGCGGTAGAGATCCCCCAAGTTTCATTAATTTATCTCAAACCGTTCAAAAGTTAAGAGGGGGGGGGGGGGGGGGAGACTTTTGGACCACCCTGTATAATATATAATGTAACTCTACTTCTTCTTCTTTCCGGCACTGATGATGGTCTTATGAAGGCTGAAAGCTGCTTTGTAATTTAAAATAAACAAATTAGTCAGTTTATGTGGAAAGGCAGTGACATATATTTATAATTAGTTATTAATTTATCTCACTATCTCACTCACTTGTTATTTTATTGTTTTATTTGTTCATATTCTGAATCATTCAAGCCAAAAGGAGTAATCAATTGGATTATTACCTTTATCATGTAATTCACAGTCCGAAAAAAACAATTTATCAGTATCACTTATAAAACATTAACAATTTATGTAGTTGTTTTATTCAATAAAAAGGAAAAAAAACAAAATAAATTGTGCTTGACATTATAACAAAGAGAAAAGAAATCACAGATAATTGAAATTTATTCAAGTGGTTCATTCAAATAAAACTTAAAGTGTTGAATCAATTGTCATTCAAATAAAACTTAGAGATCAGTCAATTGTCATTCAAATAATCGTGAAATGTCTAACAACATACAGAGAGAGTCTACATTTTAATCGATTAATTGAACAATAGTGTTAGTCAATAAAATGAGTTTACCCTCTTCGTTTTCTTTCACGTTGATAAACAACTCTTTAATCACACTGACAATAAACAAACCATAATAATAAAGGTCGAATGAAACAAAAAAAACAAACTATTTTAAGTAATGACAGCATTAAGGTAATGCAATAAAATACTACTTGAATTCAAGATGGTTTTCATTTTAATATAAAAACAGTAACGATATCCACTTGATAATATTGCAGACGGAAAAATAAATATGTAATCACTTGAATTTTTAATAATAATCAATTTCCTCTGGGATATAAATATTAACTCTGAAAGTTTGTAAGTTTGTTTCCTTTGATAAGTTACCTCAATAGTTCAGACACTTTTAGTAATTTAATATATATCATGGTTTAACGTATCTCTAAACTAAATATATTTCGCCCTCTCTCAGGGAATATTCATTTTAAACGGCGAGAATACGATTTCTTTTCACATTTTGAACATAAATGATAAAAGTATTAGGAACATAATAATATATTCCTTCGTAAAATGATAAACAATTTAAATAATATCAGTCGTCTGTATTAAAATAAAACTAAAATAGATAAATGAAAAATACATTTGTACATTTACATTTTGTAAATTTTTTGAACATAAACAAGTAACAAAATTTACGGTAACCCACTGGGAAGTTAATTTTTTATATCAAATGTTACAGTAAAATCAAATGATTACAAAGAGAGTTAGCCGGGAATAATTTTTAAATTGAATTTATTAAATTGGCCCTTTAATATTTGTTTAGTTCTCTTTAATTCTGTATGTGGTTTATATTATTTTGTTCTTTTGATATGTATAGTGCTTCTAAAAGTAATCCTTTTTCTATTGTTATTTTCTCTTTTTAATATTTCTGAGTTTTCGAATTTGAAATCATGGTTCAAATTCTTAGCATGTTAAACTAGAGCGGGATTTTCATTTTTTCCTTTAAGTTTGTAAATATTAACTAGATATCGTGTAGTTTTATTGAGAAGTGTGTGGAGTAATTCTCATTTAATTCGAAAATGTATTATGTATTTAAATTGGTTTTTTATACAATCTATATTATATGTATCGTAGCTGTCTGTATTGTTTATTTTTCTGCTTTTTACATTTTCATATGGTACGTATATGAAGAAAGTAAGTGTAACTTATAAATATACAAGTAGAGAATATAAGATCTGAGGGCACGGCCGTGGGCCAGGCCAAAGTTCCCAGTGTAAGCAGACAGTGTAGCTTTATTTAAATCAATTTACCCAGTTTTTCTCACCCTCATATCTCTGCTTCCTCTTAAGATGGGGTCTTGAAATATAAAACGTAGATTAAGTTAAGTAGTTTAGGGCACACTAAAAGAAAAATTGAGCCCTTAATATTCAGCCTTTTCAAAAGGGGAGAGTTTCAAAGTTTACATTTTTGGTACTGACTGACTTACTCATACAATTTATGACACTTCCAAAATACCTATAAATATGAAATTTGGCACACGAGTAGCTATTTAACTAACGGGAAAACTCCAAAAAATTTACCCTCCCACAAAAAAAAAATAAAAAATGGCCGTCGCTATGTTAAAGTTTTTTGTTAATTAACAGTATGTCACGAGGAAAAGCTGATTGCATATTATAGATACTGAAAGATCTGTAAGTTTGATTCTATGATTTTTTTCATACCTCCATCGGTTGTACCTTAGTTAAAGCTAAATTATATTAATATTTTATAATTTTTGACTTTGAGCTCTCATAGCGACATTAACTATTATTAAGGCTTTTTGTCAATACACAGATAGATGTAATCTTATTTTTTTATATTAATTTATAAATAGTTGCTGTACAATTAGATAAGTTGATTAAATGTCTAGAGTCTAGTTAAAGCCATGTGCTAGTCTTAAATGTCTATAGTCTAGCTAAAGGAATGGACTGGACTTAAATGTATAGATTCTAGCATGTCTAGTCTAAATGTCTAGAGTCTAATTAAAGCCATGTGCTAGTCCTAAATGTCTAGAGTCTAGCTAAAGGAATGGACTGGACTTAACTGTATAGAGTATAGCATGTATAGTCTAAATGTCTAGAGTCTAGCTAAAGGAATGGACTGGACTTAAATGTATAGAGTCTAGCATGTAAAGTCTAAATGTCTAGAGTCTAGTTAAAGCCATGTGCTAGTCTTAAATGTCTAGAGTCTAGATAAAGCCATGGTCTGGGCTTAAATGTCTAGAGTCTAGCTAAAGGAATGGACTGGACTTAAATGTATAGATTCTAGCATGTATAGTCTAAAAATGTCTAGAGTCTAGTTAAAGCCATGTGCTAGTCCTAAATGTCTAGAGTCTAGCTAAAGCCATGGATTGGACTTAAATGTCTAGAGTCTAGTTAAAAGCTATGCTAGACTTAAATTTTTAGACTCTAGTTTAGGCCATATGCTAGACTCGGCGGTTCCCAAATTATTTTAGTCGTGGACCCCCGGAAATTCTGTTTTTTCTACCTTGGACCCCATACCCCATCCAAACAACATCTTTGTCAACTAATATTTAGTGATATAAATATATAAAGACTATCATAGGAATTCAGTGTGGTATTTAGTTAATGATGAGGGATGGATACAATAATTTTGTAAGGAACGCCAAATTTTATAGATTTTCTGGAGAGGATTTCTCAAAACGGTAGTATTGTATAATATGTGCACTTCCAATTGAGAACAACAATTTTTTTATGTATCAAAACAACATTACTGCTGCAGTCTTCCAACGTTTATGTAATTAAAAACGATTTTTTTTTAAGCAATTAATTAAGTAATTTCTTTTTCAACTTACTATTAATTATTGTATAATTCTACAATTTGGCTATGGACCCCTGGGGGTCCATGCACTCCTAATTGGGAACCACTGTGTTAGACTAATATTATTTTAGCTGCATAAACCAGTTTGACAAGACCATTTTGAAATATTTATGTTACATGTTACTTTTTTGTATGGCTTGTAGTAATAAGAGTAATTACTACATGTTACTAAGTTAATAATGCATTAAAAGCTAAAAAAAAAAAAATGGAATAGAAAAAGAACAAACTACATCTACATCTACCCTTTAATTAAGACTAATACATATCTCTTTTTGATTAATTTTGTTCCTTTATTTAGTTCGTTTAAACATTGTATATTTTGACCACCTGCTCAAGTTAATACCTTTGAATAAGACATTATTATGTACATAAATGTTTTAAAAAGACATCAGCTGCATGTCTGCTACATAAACATTTCCCGATTTGGTTTTTTATAAAAAGTTAAATAATGAAAGGAAGAAAAAAAATGCATTAGTTACAAAGGACAATGACTGTAACAACTTCTCAAAAAACCTACTTGAAACAGTGTTGACATAAATCAAAAATAAAAAAATAAATAAAAAAATAAAACTGGTTGTCTAAGTTAGAAACTATGTAATAATGTAATGGGAACTTGCATTTCTCGATACTTTTATAATCTCTTTTTCTACTTAACTAGCATTGCCTTAAAAGTATTACTGGTTTTATATAAAACTGGCCTTTTCACAGCCTGTTAGCAAGTATCAACAGGTATTTCAACTCATTTTAACCGGCAATTGCATTGGAAAAAAAAAAATCAGATAACTTACATGTTCTAAACGAGATATAAATCCAATGCTTTCAAACAGACTTAAAAGATAATACATTAGCTTAATTAGAAGGAATAGAATTTTAAAAAGGAAAAAAAAAACTAAATAAAGAGTTAAAAAACAAACTATATAAATAAAGTGTAAATGAGCACAAAAAAAAAAAAATCTTGAGTATTTTATTTTTTAATGATAATTTTTTATCTTTTCTGTTTTAATTGTTTTATTTTTTTACTGTTGACGTTGTTCGGCACTTCTTTAGATTGTTACTCCCCTATGTGAAATTAATACAAAGGAATGTTTAGTCCGTACTTTGGGAAAAAGGAATATCACACTTCTGTTTTTATAAGAGTTGTAGCAGTCTAAAGAAGAACATTCTGTAGACCTTCTTTAGATTGTTACTCCCCTCTGACTTTTTTTATAAGAGGAGTAACAGTCTAAAGAAGAACATTCTGTAGACCTTCTTTAGATTGTTACCCCCCTCTGACTTTTTTATAAGAGGAGTAACAGTCTAAAGAAGAACATTCTGTAGACCTTCTTTAGATTGTTACTCCCTTCTGACTTTTTTATAAGGGGAGTAACAATCTAAAGAAGTGCCCGTTGTTCGGATTTAGAAAGCACTTTTAAATAATGGGAACATATTAAACGGAAATATCAATAAATTTAAAATGCATAGGAAGTGTAGGTGTAATAAAATTTTTAAAATACTCTGCCAATTAGCTGGTGCCACATAACTTCCTCGCTTCCTATTTCGTAATATGTAATGATTTTATGCTTTTAAAACATATAATAATTCAAGTTATTTCATCCCCCCCCCCCGTAGAAGGTTGAAACTTAAATGGGACCAACAATAAGCTTATTATGATCTACCATCCAAACTTAAATAAAATCAGATGAGTAGTTATCAGATGATAGTTAGTTATTAGATATGTTGTTTCTCAAAAATTGAGCGACATACCGACAGACCGACAAGCAGACACAAACTAAAATAATAAATGGTAAAGAAACATTTTTAAAAACAAGCTTTTATCTTGGGCCATCCACCATATTGGATTTTGAGTGAAGGCAATCTATTTTTCGTATTCTTCTCAACAAACCCTTTCATTTGATACCCATATCATGGGCGTTCTTAAAAAATTACTAGTGTGCCAGCTTGGGCTGTCCGCCATATTGGATTTAGAATGACGTCACTTAGCTAACCATGCATTGTCATCCAAACTAAACGCGTCTGCTAAATTTCTATTCAATCGGTTGAGGATAACTGCTTTAAAATTCAGTTGCAATTTTTTAGGTCTTTGATTCCAAAAATTACAAGACAGGAATCCGTTTCAGACATCAGGGAACATTTGACAGGCTTTTATTTAACTTGCAATGTTTGTATGTATGTATGTATGTCGGATCAAATCTTAAGATACATACATAATACATACATATACAAACATTGCAAGTTAAATAAAAGCCTGTAATATGTTCCCTGATGTCTGAAACGGATTTCTGAGGAGACCTAAAAAATTGTTGTCCTTCAGAACGATCACATAGCTTCCATTACCTTCGGTAAGCTCGGAAGCAAAATTATTAAACTATATAACTTGATGTTAACACTTCACTCATTGTGAACTTTTATGGTTGAATCTTTATGAAAGTGAAAGAACAGCAATTGCATTACAGGCATTTTAGTAATTATTTTACCTTTAAATACTGTAGTGTCCAAGTCGAACCCTGGCGTCCAGAAATAAGTGCTCATAAAATCTTTACCAATCTAGCCATTACTCTGTAGTCAATTATTTGTAAGTAGAGTAGTTGATTCCTTGTATTGTTTAATTTAATTGCTGTTGGGTCTGAAGGAATAATAATACGCACCATTTAGCGATATTTTGACCCATCCTTGGGTCATTCTCTAGCTGACTGTCTAGAGTCTAGATAATCCCACTATATTACTGAAATCATTAAATTAAAATTGATTTTTTTTTTTACATTTTATTGAATCTTCTGATTCTCGTAAATTTCTCTGCAATTAGATAATGTTTGAATAATTTTATTTCCAGATGATGTATTTCTTACTTTCTTTCATCCTTGTTATTACTTGCTGTTCCACTGTCCACTTCCCATGCAGTCAATTATTTGTAGAGTTGTAGGTAAATCTGCTTCTCGATCGCTCTCTCAGACTGATTTGATTCAAGCTTGCCTCTAAAATTTCTCTGTTTTTTCTGCTTTAATTGGTCTTCCTTTAAATTGGATTGATCGCTATAAATTAAAATGCTAAACTCTGGGATCGTCAGATTGCAATTGTTTGCATTCCTTTATGTAATCAATACCATGAATTGGAAACGAACAAACAAGGTAATTCGTAAATAAACTGAAGCTTTCCAGGTATCTGTTAATAAAGGGCAGCGTGGGACGGCAGCACTTGATCAAATTGGAATTAGATAATTCTGTAAAATACCAGATGTAATTAGGGGAAGGGAACTGTAATGTACTAAATCGAATATTACATTTTAACCGTTACGATGTCGAAGATATATCCGATCTCTACGAGGTTAATTATTATGCTAATGTTAAACTACAGGGTATAAACCTCGGTTAACAAGTGATAGATAAACTACTTTAGTGTTATTACAGGAGGGGTAAACCCGGAGAGAGGGGGAATGCAATTAGTTTTGAAAATAGAAAAGAGGGGAATTATTCCAGGGGGAAATTTGTAGGATGCGGTTTGGTGTGTTTGTGTAGGTTTTAGTGTATAAAATAAATAAAGTGTTTGTCTGTTAGGGGGAAGAGGAGGTGTGTGTGTGTTGCTCTCCAGTGTCGGTGGGTAATTAGTCGATGCCGCGAGGTATTATAGCTCTGATTGATGTTTGCTTTAACAGTTTCCATTTCAGTGTTTAATTAACAACGGGAGAGAGAAGGGTTCGGTGTGGGGTAGAGTAGACGAGTCCTGCCAGAGGGTGGAAAACCCTGTTAACATACCCCCCTCCTTGGCTCGTAGTAACCCCGTGTTGTGAAACTCGCAGCATTTTAATAGAAAGGGAGATTTTACAGCGGAGAAACTGCCAACAGCGAAAATCCAACCCCTCTCCGGCCTTTTCCTTCCAAGCCCTTATTTGATTTTAATAGAGCCGAGCCGGTTTTAGAGAGAGAAGAGGGGGGTTGGTTTTAGGATTTTCGAAAAGCTAAAGTCGTTTTTGAAAGGGGAGTGTGACGTCACCCTCGAAACAACCTAAAGGGAAGGGGAACGAGGAGAGAGGACTTGAAAATCGATTTTAGAAAACCACTCTTTTACCTCCTCCACTGCTCTTGAAACCGCGTTCATCTCCCGTCGAGACCACTTGATCGCTTTCAACGCTTATTTAAACTTGGCGCTACTCCAGTGATTAAACTTGACGAGAAAAGCTACGAGGGAGGGGATAAGAGGCACGGAAACCTCCCCCACTCCAAACCCTCTCCTCGGATAAAAGAGTTGAAATTATGAACCAAGCAAGTTTTTTTCCTCGCAGCTCCAGTAACTCTGACTTTATACTTAAATAAAGAAGATGTCGCTTTTTTTTCTCTCTCTTCCTTTTTTTATTCAGAAAAGAGACTCTTAGCGATGAGGATCAAAAGAAAACGAGAAGGAGCACAAGATACTAATCAGGACGATTTTTTTAATACATTGCAACAGACAAAAAGAATAAACAGAGAAGAGAGTATATACTTAAAAGACAGTATGTCCTTTGACCGACTAATCCTTCTTTCGTCCTAGAAGTAAAATAATTTAGGCTAAGGCTAAGGGAATAGCAAAGGTATACCATGAAAGAGGTGTAGTTCAATAACTAAACAACGTCTTCACACGAAAAACTTGTAATTGAAACAATTGACCTATTTCGACTGTTCTAAAGTAGCCTTCTTCAACTAATCTAGAGGTTACTTGATCAACTTTCGAAATTACAAGTGCATTTGTACTTAAGATTAAGACTTGCTTTCGGTGTCTATCTAGCAAGACGTATTTTGTCAATAAAAAATAAAATAATATTTTTTTCGAAATTTCCAAAAAGTGGTATCTTTACTTTTGGTCGGAGAATGTTCAGGAATTTTTTCAGATTTTTTGCACTTCACATAAGCGAGATAGAACGTTTCACACCCACTTCAAACTTGCCTACGCTCGCCCTATCAAAGTTATAGCCAAAGAATTATATATTTTTGTAATCAGCTCGACGTACCCTTTCATATGATACCCCTCACGGTGTCGAAAAAAAAAATTTAACCCTAAGTTTTTTTACCCTAATTTTTTAGAAAAATATATTTTTTAAGTCGCTATATTTTTAAAATATGTGGGTAGGTACAAGACACATACATGCTACATTTCAAAGTGATCGGACGAAAGGTGTAGCCGTGAGAGCATGTGACAGGACGGACGGACAGACACACGCAGGAAAATATAAGGGTCCTTGGTTTTGCCTACGGACCCTAAAAACCCGGTTCTCAAACAGGTGCATTACTGTAACTATAACGTTACTAGAAATTTCATAAGTCATAAGTGAATTCACTTCCTGCGGGATTTAAAGTATATACTGGGTAGACACTGCAAATAAGTCAAAAGAGCAAAATGGATATTTATTGTGTACACAATAACTAATGTTTGATACACTTAAGTTAGCTATCATTAGTACATTTATATTGACCAACAAAAGAAGTCGAAACCTGTCTGAATTAGTAATTGTGTTTTTAGTTTCTTATTAAAATCAAAAATGCTTTATTTGGTCATAATTAGTTAACAAGTAAAACAGTAATTATTATTTGTTTCAAATTTCTTTAACTGTTAAAAAAGTTAAGATAATAGCGATCCCAAATTTCAAAATTAAAAATAAAATAAAATAAAACGTAATTTTGATTTTCCCCTTTGTTATTTTTAATTTATTTTATTCTTCCGTTTTATTAACATTAAAGTATGCTCCATTAAAAAAAATTAAATATATAAGCGGATATAATTTACTTTGTTTGCTTATCCTTAATAATAATAAAATTATACCATCTTAAATATAATTAGAAAATGTTTGTGTACTAAAAAAAAATTAAAACTTTTTTCTAGTTTAATTACATTAATTATTCAAAAGGATGAAATAATATTAACGAAAAAAATAACTTCTCAATTAAAAATTAATGTATTCAAAAATTAAAAAATAATCATCTTCTTACTTATTTTTTTATTTTTTTTATTTTAGTGAATAAAGAAAAAAAATTAACTTCGTAAAAGATTAATTATAAGAAAAGAAAAACGAATTAAAAAGTAATTCACAGTTCACAAAAACAAAAAAAAATGTTTATTAAAAATTGAAATAATTACACTTAATCAGTTGGGTGTTTTAAATTGCCTTCAATCAATTTCGGAGTAAACTCATTTGGTATTTGTTGCTCAAGAAAATGTTTAGTTGAAACACGTTTGATTTATTTGTTTCAGAAATATGTTATGAAAATGTGTTAAAGAGTATTAAAAGGAGATTCTAAATTTTCTAAATTTCAGTCTTTAAAATTGATACACCTTTTCTCAATGCGCAATGCTTCAGGCTTCATTCGGGAGAATGTTGTTATTGATAAATTATTATTATTATTATTATTTTAATGAATATATATTACCTATATTTTAAGTAACGTTGTTATTATGAAAATCTATAATAAAATTTAATGGAATGCCCAAAAAAACTAATTTTTTCCTAATAATTAACTGACATAAAAGAATTTGTTGTCCACATTTATTTTAAAAAATTAATATTAAAAAAAGAAAAAAACATTTCGTTGGGACAGTTGTTGAGAAATTTATAATTTATTTATCAGAACTTCCTCTATTGATATATAACTCTGCATGATACATTATCATTTTGATTAGAAAATAAAGGAAAAGAAAATTAACAGTTTTGACAAAAATAGATTAAAGTAAATAATAATTTGCTAACAGAAAGTTAAAAAATCGGTCCGGGACAACTCAGAAAAACTTTCTCATATACGAGTTCATAATTACTTAGCCCAGTGTTTTCCATTTATTAGTTTTCGTACTTTCGTTGTTACATTTAATTTATTCAACATTATATTAAAAAATTATCATAAAAAATAACTTCTCCTAAGAAGGGACTCGAACCCGGAGTCCCCCGGGTTTGTTTTTGTCTCGAACCCGCTCACGTTTCAAGCTATTTTATCTGGAACTAATTTTTTCCCGGGAAAACGGTTTACATCGTTAGATTCGTATTTAAATGGACTTCATGTAAGAATTTTTAAATCAAAATCATTAAGAACCGAAAAATATTTTTTCGATAGAGTTTTCGAGAGAGTTTTTGGGAGGTAGCGCCCCAAAAATGTGGAGTAAAAATTTATTTCTTGATTTCGCCTCGGAGTATGATTTTTCTGAACATGTATGCCAAATTTCGTCAAAATCCCCCCAATAGTTTAGGCTCCAAGCTTCTGCACAGACGACAGACAGGTTTTTAAAAACCACTTTTTTGGACTCAGGGGATCTCAAAACGTGTAAATCCATCAAAATTTTAAAATCGAATTTTCGCACCATCACAATACTTTCCCTCTATATGAGAAAGTAAAACAAGTTTAAATCAAATTATAATTATTATTAACTACGGGAAACAGACAGTGAAAAATACACTCCTGTGCCGGGATTTGAACCACGGGCTCTATATTACTAAACTACCAAAAACTTAAAAATTGAATTTCGAATTGATTGTACAAGGTACAGGTACTAATTGAGTACTTTATAATTATAAGCGTTAATTCTTGGTTTAGTTCTAATGTCATAAATATTGACTGTCTAAATGTATATGAATATTGAAAGCTTGGATTCGGGACTAGTTATCGATTACGGTAGTGAAAAATCATTCTCCTGCGTAGCTTAGATGGAAGAGCGCTATACTGGAAATATAGAGGCCCGTGGTTCAAATCCCGGCACAGGAGTGTATTTTTCACTGTCTGTTTCCCGTAGTTAATAATAATTATAATTTGATTTAAATTAAAAATTTAACTTTCCGTAGTATGAAAACTACCAAAAACTTAAAAATTGAAACAAGTTTTTAATTTTTCTATACTGACAGGGAGCGCAGTCTATTAGCACTTCTGTTAGCTACAGAATTATTTTATTTCTGATAATCTCATTTACTGTACTCTGCATTTGTATAATTAAAAAACACGAAGATCGAGTTTGATTTTTGATTTTTATTATTACTTTTTTTTTTTTTTTTTATCAATAATGTGTCATCGTTTTTCTCACTTATCTATAAGAATTACTTCACAAAAAATCTGTCTCAAGATAAAACAAACATTTAAAAAATTAATTGTCTACTTAAATCTCAAGTATTTATTTTTCTTCTTTTGAAAATCTTCTCAAAAAATTTGTCAAGTGGTTATCGTTATAACGTTTTACAAAAAAAAAAAATAGAGCATCGACTTCAAGAGCTTCTTAAATTGCAGTAATGCTGTCATTATTAAATGTCATATTTTTGTTGAATCTTTATATTTCTTTTTCTTATTTAGTGTTTTTTTTTAAATATTTTTTTCTTTTTTTTACTTTCTAATATAGAGAAAGTATTGTGATGGCGCGAAAATTCGATTTTGTGATTTTGATGGATTTACACGTTTTGTCCCCTGAGTCCAAAAAAAAGTGATTTTTAAAATATGTCTGTCTGTGCAGACACGTGGAGCCTATCTCATATCAATCTATAATTTTAATAATATTTACAATTATATAATTGTATAGTTTATACACTTACAGAAAAGATTTAGAGTCCAAACTTTAATTATAATAACTAAAAGAAAAAACAAACTACTAAGCTGTCATAATATTATCTAATATTAATAACACCATAATTATTTTTACAAGGCTAATATATAATAATACACAAAAAAAACATGAGAAACACAAACAACCGTACAACCAATTTCAATTACAAAAAGAAACTAAAATTATAATATAATAACAATTCTATAGATATAATTATTATTATTATCTATCAAACATTCTATTCTCCATTTAATTTTAATAATACATTTAAATAATAAATATTAAATTAAAATAATTATTAATAATCAAATTTATAGATGGAGTAACTTAATGTATATTGGATCATACACTCGGATGACGTTTGGTATAATTATGTCACTTCCATATTGGATTTGCAAAGGATTATTATTAAATTAAATCTTTATAATAATAATGTTATAACATTTGACGAATATTATCTGATAATATTAATATTGCGAGGTTATTATTAAACTAAGATATTTACTAAAGCATATGCTGAAGGTTAATTAAGCTTAATATCATAGTGTGATTAGGTGAGCATATGAAATACGTCATTTTAATTATTATTATGCATAAATGAATTTAATGAATATGATTAAGTTAATACAGTGGATAGGTCTGGGAATCTATTAGGCTATCCACGTGTTTCTATTGTGTTTATATAGGCAATGTCATTACAATATTACATATAGTGATAATACAATAACAAATATTAACATTGAATATTAAATAAACATACATATATTGAATATACATATATATACAAGTGGGAAATTAAATATTTTCATAACGTTACAAAAAATCGAAACAACTTTTGAGCTTATTAATTTTTAGCTTTATAATTGTTCCGGTGCAAGTGACGTCAATTAATTTATAAATAAATATATATTCTAGTTATTTAAGTAAATAAGTTTTAAATAATGAATTCAATCTTTTATAAAACGTAACGATTCATTAGGCAAAGTCAATAGACACAAAATAAAATAGACGATGGAGCCTCTAGGTTCGAGACGAAAGAAAAACTAACACACTACCCTTCATCCTGTTCCAAAGTAAATCGATAAATTCTCAGTGTTCGTAAAAGAAAAATATATATGTGTGAGACGTGAAACTCTCACGCATTAGAAGTTAAACTTAAGTTCCAGAAACAGTTGATTTTATGTTCCCTCCTACATATTAATAATAATAATATAATATAATTATATAATTTATATAATTAAGAGTATAAACCGTTCTTAGAAGAAGCACGTAACTCAATTTTACTCGTACATCAAATCAAATTGTACTTGTACTTGTAAATCAAATCAAATTGTACTTGTACTTGTAAATCAAATCAAATTGTACTTGTACTTGTAAATCAAATCAAATTGTACTTGTACTTGTACTTGTAAATCAAATCAAATTGTACTTGTACTTGCAAATCAAATCAAATTGTACTTGTACTTGTATATCAAATCAAATTATACTTGTACTTGTATATCAAATCAAATTGCTCCACTTATATACTATGTTCATTGAAATGAGAATTTGTTGGTTCCAAGATAAAACACTCGAATTGTTGTTACTTATATTTAATTAATAATGCAATAGCACAATAAACCTTATTTGTAATGCATATTATATAAATAATTTATTAAAAACGCAATATACATATTTTTACAACAAAGAGTTTATAATGCCGCCGCTGTCAGATAACTTCTCAAAGTAACATAATTTCAATTAATAAAAAAATTGCATATAATTTTAGGGAATAATGAAGAAAAAGCATTAAAACAGTATTTATATAATATATATTATATTATTATAATGTATATAATATTACACTTATCTACCAATTCTGTGTATTGAAGCAGCATCTACTTCCGTGGTGCAATGGTTAACACTTATGCCTGCTGAATCAGAGGTCGGTGGATCGAGACTCGTCCAAGTGAAAGCTTTTTTCAGCAGGTAAATCAACTGCTGACTTTAACCTGGCTGTTAATTTACCTATAAAAAATCTCTCACTTAGACGAGTGTCGAATCATAAACTATGTTACATGCAATTTCGTTTCATCTAAGCCAGTATAATCTAGACTCTAAAGAATTTACTCTACTCCTGAAGAAGTTTCACTTCAAAAACCGAGTGGAATTTCGAGGATTCGCTAGCCTCTTGTGAATCCTGTTCCATTCATGAGAGCTATGAGCTCGCAGATGTATAAGCACCTTAAAATTATCCAAGGAAGTACAATTAAATTTTGACCGAACAACTAACTTGAGTAGTAAAAAATGTCTACAGTTATTTTTTTCATTCCTCATTTGTTATGGGGTTACTTAATAAGAGTTGCTATCTGATGATGAGAGTAATTGAGCTGGGATTGTGTGTATTTACGTGGCAAGGATTGAGGTGGTTGGTATGAATCAAGTAAGGATGTCTTGAAGGTGGTTAATGCGAGGTCTAAACATGGGTTGTGTTGGCTCAAGTTAGGAATAGGAAGGAAAGGCTAGCCGGCCGGGGGACGGCTATGAATCTCAGATGAGCAGACCCTTTAGTTTAGCCTCCCTTGTAACCCGATGAATAATACATATTCCATTATGAAAACATACCGACCGCACACTCCGCCCCACAATTCCTCTTCCAACTACTAACCGATCTGATAATAATTTTTTCGCATAGAAAGCATGAAACATCCCCTCAGGGAGGAGGGGGATCGTTCACTTAATACATTATTAATACGCCGAGAGAAGATGATGCATGACTTAAAAAAAAGGAAAGAAAAAAAAAAAACACCATCAGTAGATTTTCAATGAGGTATAAACGATACAGATTTCTTTTTAAAATTCCAGATACGGGACTGAGTTTTATAAGAGCCGGTTGTGGTAGTCGAAGAGTATGTCTCTTTATAGTGGAAGAACGAAGAGCCCAAGACTCGTCGGTCTTTCTTCGGAATATTAACTACGACCAGTTCCTTGTCTTCGAAAACAACTCTACAAATCTACTCGATCCTCTCTTTTCGTTTCCCGATCGTGATTTTTTCCTCTCTTTCACCCCTCTTTCTTCTCTAAGGCGGCGTTCTTTGATAATGTGACAGTCTAAGAGAGACCCCGATCTTGAGAGGCTCTGAGTCTAATGATTCTCATCGCCCCGGACTGGTGCAGACGACTGTCATCTGTCAAGTTAAATCCTAACGCTACTTAACTCGAGCGCAAAAAGGTTTGGAAAAGAAAAACCTGAAACAGGCTTACATAGACCGCGCCTGTCTCTCTGGTCAACGAGGCATCTAACTATCTATGTTGACGCAAAATTTTCTGGTGGAGCTTTGCTAGAATTCCGTATTTAATGAGCTAAGAAGTGATTTTTGCGCCTTAATGTCAATATACTCGTACATTTTGGAAAATTAATGAACTAAAGAATGGATATGACCTATATGAAATTTTGTTTTAGAATAATTTAAGTAATGGTCACTGTCTCTAATAAATGGTTGTTTCCAATACCTCAAATTTTCACTGTCTTTGCATGGTCCAACGAATCATTCGGGAATCGATTAGCACAGGTTTTATGAGCATTCCCTAACATTGTACTGTAATAAAATGTCAGGTTGGTACAGGTTTGTGACTCTATTCAAAACGTATTAAAATATTCAAGGAAACCTAACAAAGAGGAAACCTTCTTGTTGATACATACCTGCCCATGTCATACAAAACAGTACTTGGTATTGTCTGAGGATCGTTTGGATCGTACAGTAAACAGTTCGCAAACGATCCCAGCGTGGGTTAGAACAGTTTGGAGGACGGTACGAAATACTCTCACAAATCGGGTTGGAACGGCTTTTATCCATTGCGCATGCCCGTGATGACGATTGTATTAACAACCTAATATAAATCAAAATGAAAAGCAAGGCAATGGGTCTACCAAGCAAGCATTAAAAGTGAGTTTGATGTATCAAGAATATCAAAAAATTTAGTAACTTATCTCCGATATTACGGATATGAGGGAGTTAGTGAGATACGGTCTGAAGAAAAAACTTGTTTACCAACTAGTTTTCTTCAGACCTTACCTCACTAACTCTCTCATATCTACACTTTAACGGTTGCTAACTTAAATTTAATCCGTTATTACATTGATACAGGTTTTAAGTGTAATACAATTGTATCTTAATGGAATAGTCAACAGAATTACAAATCTCTGGTTCAATTAGGATCTAATCTCTAAACCTGACGATCGGACACAGCCTTATACCTAAGTTACCATTGGAGCTCCTTTCTCATTATACTGTATTGAAAAAATGTTGTTGTGATTGAAACTCTCACGCACTAAAAGTGAAACTTAAGTTCTAGAAACAGTTGATTTTATGCATTGCTCTATTTGCATTTGTTGACCATTTTATTATTTCAGGATTAAGAAATGGTTATGTGGAATTTAATTGACAAATATAGTACATTACGCGTCGAGAGCGGAAAGTAGAATTTTGCATGCGAGTGTGGAGTTTGCACCCGAGCGACAGCGAGGGTGGTAAAACCACACGAGCAATGCAAAATGCCGTTTTCGCACGAGTTGCGTACCGTACTTTATCTACGATTGTTAGATTTAAATAATAAATACAGAAACAAATAAACTTGCTGTATGAAAGTTCGTATCTCTCTCTTGATAAAGATGGCATTAATTCATTAGTTGTATTTTTTGCCGAATTAATTATTTCTGGAGGATTATTATTCTCCACATTTTCGTCAAAGTCACTTGATTCACTCATTGTTTTTCACTAAAAACTCGATATAAACAGTTACTTTAATAAAAGAACACCAAATTAGTTTTGTTAAATGTAAACAAACTCACTAATCGTGCGTAAAGCTGAAGAATTCCTCTTCTTTACCACACTAGTGCGGTAAAGAAGAGGAATTCTTCAGAACTATGAGACGTGCATGCGCAATGAATACAAGTACGTAAATAATCACTTTCTACGCATCTAAACAAAGATATAATGTTTATATTTCGTATCAATCGTAGGTAAAAATATTTTTATAACATTTTAGCCAATGATAAAGAAATAACACATATATATTATAAGGTAGGTATTTAATATTACACTTATACACCAATTCACTACACTCTTTTCAATTAACGTTTTTCACTTTTCGGCACTTATGATGGCACCTATAGTGGTTGAAAGCTGTATATCAGTACAATATAATATTTAAATACAAAATATAAACAGATATGAGCTCTATTAATGTACTGTCATGGAAGCACACCCTGATACACCCCATAATTTGCCACTACAAACAACAAATTATGTATGCTACCTGCTAAAATTAAATAAATAGAAATTATAATTGTTTACATTGTTGTTAGTGGAGAATGACCAACATTCCGTATAGATTCTCTTTAGAAGTCATTATACAAATTTATTCACTTAAGTGACTCAAAATAAACTGAAGCTTAGAGGTAGAGAGGATTATGTGTGCTATACACGGAAAGCTCCGCACCTTTGTCTCACCCATATTTGCTATTTGTACGAAAAAAATGTTTTTAAAAATAAATATATAATCATTCATT
This sequence comes from Gerris lacustris, assembly GCA_951217055.1. Classification (NCBI taxonomy): domain Eukaryota; kingdom Metazoa; phylum Arthropoda; class Insecta; order Hemiptera; family Gerridae; genus Gerris; species Gerris lacustris. The sequence continues at coordinate 61,743,080 of OX578283.1, forward strand.
AGTGAGATATTTGAACGTGTGGTCTTAAGTTATGTAAATATCTCTGTATAGGTCGTAGCTATCCATTATCATTGCCAAGTATATATTTTCCCTCTGTGCTTTTAATGACACATGTCAATTGCGACGTGTTGCTAATTAATAAACAGTCTAAAGTAGTATATAAATGTGTCTGTCTGTATTTTTAATCTAATGAAAAATAAAGATATAAAGAAGGTCTGTCTGCAGAAGTTATATATAGGTGGAACCATTGTTGTCTATGGTTAGGTAATAGAAATTTGTTGAACATTCCATTTGGTATTATCAGCAGAAAGTAGTTGACAGTCCTAGTATAGCAACTGAGATAAATAAATTTATCATTTACTCCTTGTTTAGACAGCATTTTTAATTAACAACCGTTGAAGTAATGCAAATTTTACTATGATGGCATTTTATATTCGATCTGCATATAGTTTATCTGTCAACTGCCATTGAGATCGACAAATTTATTTTTGAGATTGGATTTTTTTCAGTTAGACATTTCTGTTAATTAATTACAGTTAAAGAAATGCAAATGTTTTTCTAAAGTGTCTTTTAATCTATCTGTGTCAAGTAGTTTTATTCTTCGTTAGAAGGATCTTTTCACTGGCTGTTGTCAAATGCTGCTTGTATAAGTGTCTGCCTCGCCTGAATTTTCTTTTTTAAAATCATACTTCTGCTTTCAGGTTTGTTTGTGTTAATTAGTTTTATTCAGTGTGAAAGAACGACTATTCACTTTGAGTTCGAGCTTTAAGGATGAAAAGTGCGGTTCAAACTCTCGACTGAAGCTTTATCGCTCCTTTATCGTCGAAACAAAAGTATAAAAGGAAACGCTAGAGACAGAAATAATGCGAACCCACTCATTACAGTTGCGTCGACGGAATTAACTAGAGGGATTTGCTTAAGTCGGATGGAAAAGGTCGAGAGAGAAGGTAAAAGCGAAGGAAAAGCTTGTTCAAGTTTAGGTAAAGAGGTTATTCCGGAGGGCTGATGGTGTCAAGAGTCAGCAATTACCTCGGGTGGTGTAAGGGCGTTAGGTCGAGACCTCGATCCCGGTAGACCTCTCAGTCCAAGATGTTATTAATTAGGGCCGTTACAAGAGCCCTTCAGATCTACCCCGTCCCTCCTCCACCTGGTAATTAATATAAACTGAGATGACGTCACAGTTGGTGGCGTAGCCTATTCGCTCTATCGCTCTACCGGTACAAGGGCTCTTCAACTTCGTACCGTAACGTTTGTGGCAAGCATTGAGCCTTGGCTTCGCTCTAGACCACTCATTCCGCTCTTTCCACTTATATTTCTTTTCTATTATGCTCACCATCTGTATAAATAAGGTTAGTAATGAGGCCGTCTTGTTTTTTAAAACCTAAAAACAAGTAAACATCCTCCAGTACTTTAAACTGTAAATAATTACGCGCTTTGTTCAATTTCACTCGGTGAAACATCAAGGGTCAGATCTCAGCAATGAACCACATGTCGGTCCTCTACCACTCCCATCAAGTGGACACTTAAACAAGAGTTTCATGATATATTTCGTTCAACCTTCTTCTCACTCAATTCAATTTATTTTTCAAGTGCTCCATTCAATGTTTTCTCCCTTTTTTTTTTAATTCGGCTCAACACTGATTTGAATTCACGCCACTATTAATTCAATCATCGACATTCTACATAAAAAAAGATTAAAAATCAAGAAGCAATCTGTTATTCTGTTAGCTTAAGCTTAAGAGCAATTACTACACATAAATCATTCGCCTGACTCTTGCCAATCCAAAAGCAAGCAATAACAATAAAAAAAAAATCGACCAATTAGTGTGGCACATAGCTTCTTCTCGTCCTATTTCGTATGCTATAATGATTTTATGCTTTTAGAACCAATTTTTGTCTAATTTATTAAAAATTTCCCCCGTTTTTTAAATATTTCAAAATTGTTTTGATTTTTTACATGACTTAAACTTACAATTTAGCAAAATTTATAGAGTTCAGAAGGTTGGCATTAATCTGGAGCTATCTGCGGGTTACTTTGGACAATCCATCCAAATTACTATAAAATTATAAGTACTTTTGAAGACATAAATGTAAATAAATGTATGTATGTGGGCACGTAAAAGAGATACAAATAGGCCCAGATGGTTGAAACTAAAATGGGACCAACAATGGGCTAATTATGACTTACCATCCAAATTTCATTAAAATCAGACAGGTATTTTTTATGATATGTCAGTACGCAACAATTGAACGACCAGATAGACAGACCGACAGACAGACATGGAATCAAAAATGTTCCCTGATGTCTGAAACGGATTTCTGTCTTGGAATTTTTAAAATCGGAGACCTAAAAATCAAAACAATCACATAGCTTCCGTTACATTCGGTAAGCTCATGAAAACAAAGGAATAAATTCTAATATTTATGAGAATTAAAAAATATATTGATCCATCAAAGTATACACCTTTGATTTATACACACAAATGTCACATAAGCGACAATTTATTTTTTTAAAAGTAATAAATTTAAAACAAAACGATAATCAAATTCAGTATTAATTTGTTTTAATCATGCATAAATTCATAAGTCAGGATCAACAGGAAAATTAATAGTTGGATAATAAATTGAATCAAAGTAGAAAGTTGATAATCGAGTAGTTCGTAAAATTAGCAACGCAAATTTGATGTAGATTTAAAATACTCGAGAATTTAAAAACAACTCACTGACAAAATAAACAGTTAAAAGATTGAAGTGAGCATAAAAGAGTTAGTTACAAGGGACGAAACAACTCCAATGCGCATGACAATTAACTTAAAACTCTAATGCGCATGACAATTTACTTACAACTCCAATGCGCATGACAATTAATGTATAGCTCCAATGCGCATGACAATTAATGTACAACTCCAATGCGCATGACAATTAATGTACAACTCCAATGCGCATGACAAATAATAATGTGTAGAGTAGAGTCTTGTTTTCAACTAGAAATAGCAGTATACTAAAACGAAACAATGAAACCAACATTCTGCTTTTCAATTTACGTTTTATTAATCATTGTTCATGAAATTTAGTTATCACCATAATGAAAACAGCGTCTATATTTGCTTAGTGGTTGTACTGGAAGAAAGAGAATTTTTTTAGCTTTCAAAAATGGTATAAGAATATTGATGAACATCAAGCTGGAAAATTAGATTTTTTTTTAAAAAAGAAAACGAACAGAGGATCCTATAAAAGAGGTGTAAATTGTAAAACCTATAAAAGTTTCAAAAAATCTTCTTTTTTTTCCCTCCTTCAAGATGCCTGACGGAGTAAAATAAAATTATATAAGAAAAAGATCACCGGAATTCCGCATTCAAGACGATGCTTCACCAGTTAAACCGGGTCGAAGGAGAGGTTGTATTGCTGCGTGCTTTGCAAATCGTGCGGCTTAAAGTAAGTGCTTCTCCCTTTTTAGTATTAAAAGAGAGAAGTAGAGTGGGGGGAAAAGCTCTAAAAACCGAGTCTTCCGAATGAAGGAAGCTCTAAAAACGAGTCGAGCCTTGAAAACTGCTACTCTTAAAGTGGTTGGCGGCGTCGGGGGCTCATCCACCCGCGTCGTAAACTTGATGAGCCGATGCCTCCCGAGATCGTAAAAAAAGGTCGTGGCAAGACCTCCTATCTTAAACCCACTCGGGAAAATAAAGTGACTCGAGACTTCGAAAATATAACATTTACCTTTACTCAAATTATTTTACCATCTCTTTTTTTCTTTTCCTTGTTCCATTCTATTTCATACCAGGCCCTTGCTAAAAGCATTCAAATCTTAATTTATAATCTTCTAAACTGTTTCTTTTCTTCTTCTTAATCATCTCTTTTCGTCTCTTATCTACTTTCTTTATTCTCCTCCAATTTTTGAAATAACTGTAGACATTTGTGTTGATTGCGACAAAGAATGAAACAAGGTAAAGAAAAAGCTATTAATAATATCAAGTCAAGTGAATCTGAAATGAATTATTAAGATCTTCGTAAAATTCATTTTTGAATTAATTTGTGAATATACATATTGTGGACTAATTTATAAATTTGGTATGGCTCTAACTACCTCGAGCCTCCTCTAACCATCTCCAACCACCTCCAACAACCTTAAACCACCTCCATCAACCTTGAACAAACCACCTCCATCAACCTCGAACCACCTGAAATCACCTCCAACCACATGAACCACCTCTGACTACCTCAAACCACGCCCAACCATCTCCAACCACCTCCAATCACCTTAAACCACCTCCATCCACCTCAAACCACCTCCAACAACCTTAAACCACCTCCATCAACCTCGAACCACCTGAAATAACCTCCAACCACATGAACCACCTCTAACTACCTCAAACCACGCCCAACCATCTCCAACCACCTCCAATCACCTTAAACCCCCTCCATCCACCTCAAACCACCTCCAACAACCTTAAACCACCTCAATCAACCTCGAACCACTTCATACTACCTTAAACCACCTCGAACTAATTCCAATACTTTTTTGAAAAAACAAACAAAAACAAAACAAAACAACAATTTTTTCGAGGTGGTTTGAAGGGGTTCGAGGTGGTTGGAGGTTGTTCGAGGTGGTTACAACCACACATAATTTATTTTAAAAAAATTCCTTTTTTTTTTTTTTTTTAGTATTGGAATTAGTTCGGTGTGGTTAGATGAGGTTTGAGATGGTTAAAGGTGGTTAGAGGTGGTCGGTGATGGTTTAAGGTGGTTCGAGGTGGTTAGAGCCACACCTTTTTAAAATGAAAAAATATATATAAAGAAAATAACAATTTAAAAAAAAGTTCGAGGGGGTTGGAGATTGTTCGAGGAGGTTGAAGATGGTTTGAGGTAATTAGAGGCACACCAAATTTTTTTCCAAAAAAATTTTTTTTATTGTTTGCAGAACTGTGAATCTACCTGACGGTACAAGGCAATCATATCTTGAAATCGATTAAATCTATTGAAATCATTAAATCTACCTTGTTACAATTATTTTTAAACTCAAGTGATTAAGCCAATAATAGGATGCGAGGAAGCTATGAACCACACTAATTGGCCAGACGTTATTTAATGAAAACATTAAAAAAATAATAATTAACATCCAGTTAATTAATATTAAAATAAACAATAGCAACGAAGCGGTAATTGTTGAGAATGGGAAAGCAAGTATTTACTAGATTGAGCGCGTGCAGTTAATGCATGATCTTTTTTCAGCAAAAAAAAAAAAAAAAAAAAAAAATACCACAACTTGCAATTACGATTATCAGGTATTTTACAAACAATATATGATTACTCAACTGTTACAAACCGTTCAGAACTAAACAATATAATAATATTGACTAAACACGACAGGAAATGCGCTTTTTTATGGGTTTTTACTCTGGATTTAATTTTTGTAATAAAAAATGTCTGCTTAAAATGTCTATTTATTCCCTACTTTTAGGAGTTAGACGATACATGTTTTAAACAAAATGTAATAGATTTTGACTCTATAATTACAGTGTTAAACAAAATACGAATATTATTTCTGGGAAAATTCATATTATACTACAGTTAAAATTATGTAAAAATTTGTAATTTAAAAAATAAATAATGTGGTGAATAGAAGGTCACCTAATTTAAAAACTAACATTAGACTTTTGGTAAAAAGTTTTAGGATGTAGTTTTAACACTGGTCAGATTACCGTGCTTTCTTTTGTTTACAAAAAACACGGTTTAAGTTTTAGCGAATTTTCAAAGAAAATTACGCTATTGCAATGGCTTCAAAATTTTTGTAATGCGAATTTTTGTAAATTTTTTCCATGGAAATCCGTTATAGACCATTCTGAATCGATTCCTAAAATTTAACACTTTTTTTTATGTATGTATATATGTGTCTCTCCAGACGATATCTCCCCTTAGGATGCACTTAGAAATGTCAAACAAATTTAAAATGTCAATAATATCAAAAGAAAGGATGAGTTCGTTGGCCAGAATTTTTGGAGTTCATTTAGGGGTCAAATTTTTACAATTTAGGGCCAAAAATAGCATAAAAACGTGTTGTTTTTTTTTTTCATTTTACCCCCCTTTTATATGAAAATATGATAAAAGTGTACATAACAACAATTACTGTACTCTTAAAGAGCTTTCCAACGACATGCATATTGAAGGGTAAATACTATTTTGACTTTTTAAAAAAAATCCAGTCATGCACCATGACTTAATGAGCGATTTTTCAAAGAAATCTGCATATTATTGGCTTATGATAATATAGGAAAATTTTGGTTTAGAATTTGCATGGGTGAAAAACAAAATTGGTACTCAGGGGTACAGGGTACAAAAGTCAAAATAGTATTTACCCTTCAAGATGCATGTCGTTGGAAAGCTCTCTAAGAGTACAGTAATTGTTGTTATATACACGTTTATCATATTTTCATATAAAAGGGGGGTAAAATGGAAAAAACACGTTTTTATGCTATTTTTGACCCTAAATTGTAAAAATTTGACCGTTAAATGAACTCCAAAACTTCTGGTCAACGAACTCATCCTTTCTTTTGATATTGTTGACATTTTAAAATTTGTTTGAAATTTTTAAGTGCATCCTAAGGGGAGATATCGTCTGGAGTGTGACACATATATACATACATACATAAAAAGAAAGTGTTAAATTTTAGGAATCGATTCAGAATGGTCTAAAACGGATTTCCATGGAAAAAATTTTCACAAATTCGCATTACAAAAATTTTGAAGCCATTGCAATAACGTAATTTTCTTTGAAAATTCACTAAAAAAAAAGCATGAACAAATAAATTTTGTTTCCGAGCGTACCGAAACCGAAGGTTAGCTATGTGATCGTTCTGAAGAACGAAAATATTTTATGTCTCTGATTTCAAAAATTCCAAGACAGAAATCCGTTTCAGGCATCAGGGAACATTTTTGGTTCCGTGTCTGTTTGTAGGCCTGTTTGTCTATCGTTCAATTTATGCGCACCAACATATCTTAAAACCTTCTCATCCGATTTTATAGAAATTTGTATGGTAGTTCATAACTAGCCCATTGTTGGTCCCATGTAAGTTTCAACCTTCTGCGTCTATTTGCATCTTTTTACTTTCTCATATAAAGAGAAAGTATTGTGATGGCGCGAAAATGCGATTTTGAGATTTTGATGGTTTTACACGTTTTGAGGTCCCCTGAGTCCAAAAAAGTGGTTTTTAAAAAATGTCTGTCCGTCGTCTGTCGTCTGTGCAGACGCCTGGAGCGTAAACTACTGGGCCGATTTTGACGAAATTTGGCATACATGATCAGAAAAATCATACCCCGAGGCGAAATCGAGAAATTAATTTTAGCTCTATATTTGGGGGCGCTGCCCCCCAAAAACTCTGAAAAAAACGGAAAAAGAATTTCTCGAAAACGGTTCCGACGATTTTGATTAAAAAATTCTAAAATGTAGTCCATTGGAATACGAATCCAACGATATAAGCCGTTTTCCCGGGAAAAATCTAGTTCCTGAGAAAATAGCTTAAAACGCGGACGGAGAGAGCCCGGGTTCGATTCCCCGCCCAGGAGAAGTTATTTTGATGATAAATTTTGATGAAAGGTTCAATAATAATTAAATTTACATACGAAAACTAATAAATGGAAAACACTGGGCTATGTAATTATGAACTCGTATATGAGAAAGTTTGTCTGAGTTGTCTCGGACCGATTTTTTGCTTAAAATGATGAGGACTAAAAGTATAAATTTAGTAAAATTTAAAGAGCGTATACAGTTTAAATTAATCTGCGGCTATTTGCGGGCTACTTTTGACAAACAATCCAAATTTCATAAGAATCTTAATAGTAAAGTCTTTTTCTTTGAAATCGGTACAGGAAAGCTGTAGGCATTTGCGCAAAGGTGACTCACAGACATTTTTAATAGCCACATTTTCGACTCAACAATCGACAATATGAGAAAAAAAAAAATAAATAAAGAAGTATTTAAAAAAAAAAATATATATATAATGAGATAATTAATTAATAGTATTTTCACCAGAGAATTATAATTCTTGTTTTAATGTTAATTAATTCCACTGCTTAGTGTTCTGCAAGAAGTAAGCAATGGATTACTGATTACTGCATTTCATTACACCCCGACTTGCTTTTTGCTTAACGAACTGAACTAAGTCTTCATGATTAACTTAAATAACAAGCCTAACTGTTTCAGTTCCACACATCATTTATTTTTATTTGTATATCTTCAATTAGAATTTATTTGATTAAACTTCTGACTAAAATGTAATTTACTTAATTAGGATTGCGTAAAGAAAAAATAACTGAAGGAGTTAGTCATGGTTAACAAACTTTATTTTTCTTCTTTTTTTTAATTAATTAAAAAAAAACTAAACAAAGAACAAGACATTTTAAGCGGCATCAAAACGAATAAAGAAACAGTGTTGTTGTAGAAACAGCTGTTTGCTATAATTCCTAGTTAGAACAGTGTTAAAAGAAGTATTTATCTGGATTTAATTCGTTTTTGTAAGACAACTAAAAGCTAAGCTTTGTATTTAATGTTTCGTTTAACGAAACAAAACTGATGACTACAGTTTTAGTAATCACGTGGTAGTCTCGTGCTGTGAAATTAACAGTAATTAGTATGTCTGGGGATCTGTAAGTCTCTGTTTAGTTGCAGTATATGAGTTGTTTCTCTTAATATGAAGGAAATCTATCTCTATATTAATTGGATCTATGACTATTAAATGTATATACGAGCGTTAACTATGTACGAGGTCTCTATTATTTCAACTTTTAATCATCCTAATTGTCTTTAAGAGCAACAAAGAGAGAGAAAAAAGGAAATAAAACAGCTGAAGCAAATAAAAAAATATGTGTGAGACTCACGCATTAGAAGTAAAACTTAAGTTTTAGAAACAGTTGATTTTATGCATTGCTCTCTTTGCATTTGTAAAAGATTTTATTATTTCACGATTAAGAAACGGTTATGTGGAATTTAATTGACAAATAAAATATAGAATAATGAAGAACAAACATGAAAACAACATTTATAATTTATATATATTATATTATTATAATATAATTAATATTACGCTTATATACCAATTCTGTGTATTGATAAATCATCTATTTCCGTGGTGCAATGGTTAGCACATAAGCCTGCTGAATCAGAGGTCGGTGGATCGAAACTTCTCGAAGTGAAAGATTTTTTACAGGTAAATCTTTCATGCGAGTCTCAAATCAAAAACAACTTCGTTACATGCAATTTCGTTTGTTCGGATGTACTATACAGGGCCGGTGCGACCGTATAGGTGAACTAGGCGACCGCCTAGGGGGCTAGGGCCTGAGGGGCGCCGCAAGATACTTGCCCACCAAGATGTGAATGTTTTTTCTAAGAAAGATAGACGAATAACGTAAATTAGGAGAGATCTCAGGGACGAATCCATGGGGTCGAAGAGCAAAATCCCCCCCCCCCCCCAAATACAACAAATTTACGAAAATATATCAATTGAATATAAGGTTGAACATATCCCATATATTATATTATTTGAAGGTTGAAAATTTCTTATGTTTTATTATTTTTCAAACCCATTTAAAACTAATAATATAATTATTTTGCTAATAAATGATTATTGTTTATGGAGCAATAGTCAAGTTGATATTATCATTTAAAACTGGGATTCCCACTTACATGTTTATGTGGGATACAAACATTTAACTATTTTGTGTTTGTTTATTTGCATACCTTAATGGTTGTTTATTTTTATACTCAGTTGAGTGTGTATCCCCTTGTTCAGTTGCTGTATAGGACGTTGTGAAGGTATTTCATAATGAATCAGGAAGAATTAATAGCATAGTATAGCGTTAAAGGTGAAGATTTAGTTAATAAAAGTTTCAAAAATTCTGCAGAAACAATTTTAAACAAACTTTTAGGTAATGCTTTTTTTAGCTGAAAAATCTCTCTAAAATTCACCTTTTTGAACCTAATTTTAAAAAAAAATTTCGGGGGAGGCCCCCGGACCCTTCTTTGGGCTAGGGTTATGTATGACAGAAGAGAGATTAGTAGGACTGGCAACTATTTTAACTGAATTGAACAGGAGTTAGCAAGTTATTTACATTGTAGCAGTGATTAAATAATAAATTTGGGATAAATTGTGTTTTATTTGTTTTGTTCTTATATTTCCTAAAACTGAGTGGCTGAATCGACTGATCGGCGTTGGCTTAGAATGATTGGGGGGGAGGGCCTTATAATATTTTTGCCTAGGGCGCAAAACTTTGTTTTTGTGGGTATTACTATATATTTTTAGTTTATTTTATTTACGAACATTTTCTAGTCGTATTTCTAAACAAAGAATGCTGTAATTTGATCTTATTAAATTATTAAGTATGACATATTTATTTAGTAATCTTATAAAGAAAAGTAGTTGTAAAATATAATGTAAATATTATATTATTTAAATTCATTATGTTAAATATTTTTATTGATTTTATTTTCCTTTTTTCATCCATTTATCAACATGTCTAAAAGTTCAACACGAAATAGTTCTTTTTATAACTTCATTGACCTATTTGTTTTTTTATTTGTTCTTTTTTTGTTTTGATTTATAAATATTACATAAAATTATTAGCAAGAGATTAAGATTCGTTACAAATTGTACTTTAAACAAGGTCTTGACTTGTCCTTTTGTTCTACAGCTAATCCAGAAATACAAATTGTACAAACATTGAAAAAATACATTAAACAAATCAAAACAACTTTAACTTTAAAAAGCGTGATACATTCAAATTCGTGCGATAGTTTTTTTTTTTTTTTTTTTTTCAAATAGGTAAAATGTTTTTTTCGATATAATTTTAAATCTTTTTATATCATTCTATTGGTTTTAAGTATAAATGCTTTAGGGCACGAACAATAGAAATCTATATACTAAAGCAACTAAATTAAATATATATATTTGTCGGCCTTGCATTGTTTCTTTGTATTTCATGATTATTGTAATTTCTTTCCGAATGGACTTAAATTATACTTTAATGCCGTTACTGATTTGTTTGAATCTTTATTAAACCGGAATAATATAATTTCTCTTCTCGTAAATTCAAACTGGTTTATTAAAAAAGCAGCTTTCAACCTTCATAAGGCCATCATCAGTGCCTAACACCAAACAATGAAGTAATGAAATAAAAAGATGCAGAAGAAATAATGAAGTAAAAAAACAAAAAAATAAAATAAAATAATAATAATAATTAAATCGGTCCTAAACAACTCAGACAAACTTTCTCATTTACTAGTTCATAATTACTTAGACCAGTGTTTTTCGTTTATTAGTTTTCGTGGTTTCGTAAATAATTAAATTAGTATTGAACATTTCATCAAAATTTATCATAAGAATAACTTCTCCTCGACGGATAATCGAACCCGGTCTCTCTCCGTCCGCGTTTAAAGCTATTTTCTCAGGAACTAGATTTCTCCGGGGAAACCGCCTTATATCGTTAGATTCATATTTAAATAAACTACATTTTAGAATTTTAAATCAAAATCGTAGGAACCGAATTTTTTTTCCACGTCTTTTTAGAGTTTTTGGGGAGTACCTTCCCCAAATTTAGAGTTAAAATTAATCTCTCGATTTCGTCTCGGAGTATGATTTTTCTAAACATGTAAGCCAATTTTCGTCAAAATCGGCCTTGTACTTTAGGCTCCAGGCCCCAGGCATCTGCACACACAGGAAGACAGACTACAGACAGATATTGTTTTTAAAACCTCTTTTTTGGTCTCAAGGCATCTCAAAACCTCTAACCACCTCTAACCACCTCTAACAACCTCTAACCACTTCTAACAACCTCTAACCACCTCTAACCACCTCAAACAACCTCTAACCACCTCTAAGCACCTCTAACAACCTCTAACCACCTCTAACAACCTCTAACCACCTCTAACAACCTCTAACCACCTCTAACAACCTCTAACCACCTCTAATCACCTTTTTTTGGTCTCAAGGAACCTCAAAACGTATAAATCCAGCAAAATCACAAAATAGTCTTAGTAAGAAAGAGTTTCTTTCCATTATTAATTTAAGTAAAGATAAACTAGTTAAAATAAAATTATAATAATACAATTGTTTTAGATATTATATCATAATAAAAAATTGGTCCGAGACAACTCAGACAAACTTTATCATATACAAGTTCATAATTACTTAGCCCAGTGTTTTCCATTTATTATTTTTCGTATGTATATTTAATTATTATTGAACATTTCATCAAAATTTATCATAAAAATAACTTCTCCTGGGCAGGGAATCGAACCCGGGGTCTCTCCCTCCGCGATTTAAACTATTTTCTCAGGAACTAGATTTTTCCCCGGAAAACGGTTTATATCGTTAGATTTGTATTCAAATGGACTATATTTTAGAATTTTTTTTAATCAAAATCGTCGGAATCGTTTTCTATAAATAATTTTTTTTTCAGTTCAAAGAGTTTTTGGGGGGTAGTGCTTTCAAATTTGGAGCTAAAATTCATTTCTCGATTTCACCTCGGTGTATGATTTTTCTGAACATGTATGCCAAATTTCGTTAAAATCGGCCCAGTAATTTAGGCTCTAGGAGTTTGCATAGACAACAGACAGACATTTTTTAAAATCCACTTTTTTGGAATCAGGGGACTTCAAAACGTGTAAATCCATCAAAATCGAATTTTCGTGCCATCACAATACTTTCTCTTTATATGAGAAAGAAAAAATTGTGTATTCTATCAGCGGCAATTTCAACAAGTTCATTATATGCTTAATTTCTTATACTCAGCTTCTAAATTAAAATATGGAAATCGCGGAAAAATTCAGTTTCCATCAAAAACGGTTCCGAAGATTTTAATAAAACATTTATATCTTATGTAATGCATTTAATACCTTAGATGCCTTAATCGCTAAACCTTGCCACAAAATTAAACCTAATTTGGAAAAAATAAATTACAATTTAATTAATAATTTCAAGAAACATTATCATTAGTACTATTTTATTTTAGAATTATTTAAAGTTATTATTAGTTGTTTTTTTCTTTTTCTCCTAAAAGGCTATTGAGATCATTAACTTAATTAATTTTTCAACTCTATAGAGTAGACTAAAACTAATTAATATTTTTGAGAAATTAAACAATTAAAAAATAAATTGCTTTTAAATTACTATACTAATTACTATATCAGCTTAAATTAGCTTAGCTTTCGACAAATACTTAATTATATCCATATTTAGAAAACCAATTTACTATATACTTAATTAAACTCGTATTACTTAAAAAGAAAAGTAATTATACTGAAAAAAAAAAAAAAAAAAAAATACAAATGTATAGCAGACTATAATATTTTATAAATACTATAAATGAGTTTGTATTGTGTATGAGGTAGGGATATATATATATATATATATATATATATATATATATATATATATATATATATATATATATATATATATATATATTAGTAGGGATATATTAATTGAATTTTTATCGGTGAAGTGTGAACAATTTTACTAACTGATGATTAAGTTGATAATATAAATTTATTGTTCAAATAATTTATAACTAAATTAATTTAACAATTTTTGCTTTCAAGTTTACCGAAGGTAATGGAAGCTGTATGATCGTTCTGTAGAACGAAACATTTTTATTTTTCCGATTTCACAAATCCCAAGACAGAAATCTGTTTCAGAAATAAGAGAATATTTTTGGGTCCGGTCTGTCTTTCGGTGTGTCACTGAAATCTGAATTTTTTTTTTAAAAAAACTACACAGAAATCCGTTTCAGGCATCGGGAAACATTTGTGATCTCATTTCTGTCCGTCGGTCTGTCAGTCTGTAAGCCTGTAGGTCTGTCAGTCTGTCAGCCTGTAGGTTTTTGCCTGTCTATCTATTTTTGCGAACCAACATAATATCCTAAAACTACTCGTACAATTTTAATGAAATTTTGGCACTTCTTTAGATTGTTACTCCTCTTATAACAAAAACGGAGGGGAGTAACAATCTAAATAAGGTGTACGGAATGTTCTTCTTTAGACTGTTACTCCCCTTATAAAAACAGAAGTGTGATATTCCTTTGTCCCAAAGTACATTGAGCTAAACATCCCCTTGTCATAATAGTTATTTAGTCAAAGTAATTTATATTCTGAAAAAACTGAGGGGAGTAACAATCTAAAGAAGTACCGAAATTTTGGTGGTTAGCCATAATTAGCCCATTGTTGGTCCCATATAAGTTTCAACATGTTGCACATATTGCTTACTCTCTTCCACATGCCCACAAACATACATTTATTTACACCTATAGCTTCAAAATTACTTATCTGATTTATAGAAATTTAGACAGTTTGTAGAATAGAGCCTACAGATGGTTCTATAGTAATTTCAACCGTCTGCGCTCATTAACTTTCGTTAAATTGATACTTTTAATCACGTAAGAAATCAAAATAATTTTGACAGATGTAAAAAAAGGGGAGAAATAAATTAGGGGTCGTTTTCGGGCATTTCGCTTTTTCTAAATGCGAAAAATAAAAAAATAGTTTAAATAAAGTTATGTTTTGGGGCAATTATACGCGAGTTCTATGCATCCTGATTTTTTAACGTTTTTTTTTTTTGTTTAAAGTCGTAATTTTTATGTCACAAACGTTACCATTGAAAACTGCACTATTTAATACTTATCTCACTTTTCCTGCAGTAATAATCGTTCTAAATAAGCAATTTAATCACTTAACGTGTAAGAGACCCAAATTTATTTAACTTTATTCGTAAAATGTAAAAAAAATTACCAACATGTGTCACATACGTTACCTATACAATATTAGAAAAGTTGCAATATTTTTAGTTTCAAAGCTGATAATTTTAAAGTAATGAGCTATAATTGTTATAAAAACATATTTTAAACAAAACAATATTCCTTGCTTAAATTATTAGCAAAAGTAATTTTCAGAAGAAAAAGAAATTCATATATTTGAGTAACGTACGTGACATAGGAAAATAAGTTGCATTGGGAAAATAAAAATGTAAAATAAACCAATGAAAAAATCTTATTTTTTAAAATATTATATATTTATATATGTCTTAAATATATTTTTAAGAAAACTTATTGCACTTTAATCATAGCAAAAAGAAACGATTTTACGCAAAATAATAAGAAAATTAGAAAATATACCCGGGGACAGTAACGTACGTAACATTTTTTTTTTTTTTTTAAATTGATTAAGAAATTTGTTGATTGTTGTATTTACAATTTAAAAGCAGAAAAATGTTCCTTTCATTCTCCTTAAAAGAACGCATTAATTAAAATTAAAAATTTCCGTATACTTTCTTAGTTACACGTCTTCAAAGGTCGCGGACATGAAATGCCCAATTCAGTTGAAAACGACCCTTAGACAGAAAAGGGTTGTAAAAGCATAAACTCATTAAAGTACGAGATGAAGCTATGTGCCACACTAATTAGTAGACTATCTTAAAAATATATTTATTCGACTTTTTTATATTGAAACATTACGTCTTTCATTTTAATAAATAGCCTAAAGCGAACAAACAAAATTAGCTAATATCTTTCTTTAAGGTAGTTCAATGAATTACTGCTTTAAGCATTCAAAATAAAGGTATAAAAGAAAACCAATTAACTTAAAATAAATACATAAAAGAGAATAGATTAAACAGAAAGAAGTGAGGTCTAAATAATAATAAATTAATGTATGAAAATTATTACAAAATAAAAAAATGCAGATAGGTTTATTTAAGTTTCGGCTACTTATTTCTGAGAAAGTAAAAAAAAAAAATAAAAAAAAAATAAAAAATATAATCAGTATTTAATGTTTATTTTGGATAGGAATTTAAACGATTTTTTTTTTGTAAAGTTCCTTCTGTTAATGGAGCCGGTTAGGTTTATTTATTTGATTCTATACCTTTTACCTTTTTGCTTTTGTCGAAGGACTAAATGGAAAGGTTTAGAGATAAAAAAAAAAAAAATGTAATGATTTTTTTTTAAAAAAAGAAATAAATAAAATGGAAAATGAAAAAGGAGATGAACAAAAACTAAAAAATAAAAAAAAGTTTTTAAAAAAAATAAAAATAAATCCAAGTTTGGAATTTGAAATTAATTTAAGAAAAAAAAAATAAATAAAAAAATGAAGAAAACGATTCGTAGAAGGAGAGAAAGAAGTCGAATGGACAAAAAAAGCTAATAGGAATTATCAAAATAATGAACTTTGGAAAAGCAAAGAAGAAAATAAGTTTAAAGGTAATTACTCGAGAGGTGAATTGGTCTGACTTGATTCAATCCCTGATGTCCGAAGTCCTTTCAATTACTGAAGAAGTCCTTAAGTTGGTCATAAAAAGAAATCCTTTGGAGTTAAATGGGCAACCATTTAAGGATAATGGCGTCTTCGGCTCCTTTTGAGAACATATCTTTTTCAAATCTTCTTCCCGCTTCTTTTTATTCTGTCTCTTTGTGCGGGACATTTATTTTTATGTCCTCCCCCCCCCCCCTTCCATTTCTTTGTTGGTGTAAGAAAAAAGAAATATATTTATATACTCCTCGACTTTTTTTTTTTTGGTTACTTCTTTCTTTTTTATGTGAATTAATGAATTTTTAATTTATATTTTAGTTCAGTTGAAATTCGAGTCTAAATACATTTAGAGCACCAGATATTTTTATTATGAAGTTATTTTTTTTTTATGTTTACATATATTATGTTTTTCTTTTAATTTTTATTAACTGGTTTGTTTTGTGTTAAAATACATTGAATGTTTTTAATATACGTTTTTGATACAAGAAGTTTATTCAAATTATAAATATAAAAGTGTGTAAAATCAAATTTGTTAATACTAAATTTGCTCATCTACAAAAATTATGTGGATATAACATAAATTAATATAAAATGTAAATTAACCGAAGGAGCATAATGTATCTGTTTATTTTAAAGAAGAAAAGCTAGACTGTCAATTAGTGTGGCACCTAGCTTGCTCAAAAATGATCCGATCATGATGAATTCATGTGACATTATCATACGTTCGGTCCCCAACTATCCTCCAAATATAGGCGAAATCAGACCATTCGGTCGCAAGAAATTGACGTTTGTAGGATTTTACGTTTGCGCCTTCGTCGAGGCTACCATTGATTCAATTTCATAGAGGACCTTCTAGAGCCTCTCGAGAATTATACGCGAGAAACTCGTGTATAATCTCTGAAAATTTCATCAAAATCGAATGAAAAATGTGGAAGTTAAGCGTGTGGAAAGGATTCGTGGACACACTGACCGACAGACAGACAGACACGAAACTAACATTATACTTGTTCAGGGAGGTTTAAAACGTAATATACGGGTGGAAATTTTGACTTTTCATGGAAACAAATTTTTACCTACCAAAATTGAACACAATGCTTCCGCTACTTTGGTAAACTCGAAAGCAAAAAGAAGATAAATTTGACTGATGATATTGACCTGGACTTAGAAAAAGGGAATTAGAAAAACATAATATATTTAAAATTAGAACAGATGTGCGCGGTGATTTCCACACCGGACGTTTAAGAGGAAAACTCAGGCTGAGATGGATAAAAGGTGAGGTAAAAAACTCAAAAATATTTTAAGTGAGAAAATGGCGTTTGAAAGTCGCAACGAGAAATTTGAAAATACATTATGAAAAAAGTCCAAGGGCCAAAGTAGAATATTATATTACAGATAATTAAACTATAAGGAATTCAATTTGGTTATAACACTTGCTTATTAATTAACTTATTAATTAGTTGTAATTAATAATCATCTCTATTTAATACCAAAATATATAAAATATGGTTATTACCATTTAAATGAAGACCAAACCTAATATATTTATGTACTTCTGCAATTTATATCATAAAATCCTTTATAAAATAAATAATAAAATTTTAAAATAACTAATTTTAGCTGCATTATTCGTGTATAAATTAAATCGACTTTTATAACAAATACACACACAAATATATATATATATATATATATATATATATATATATATATATATATATATATGTATATATATATATATATATATATATATGTATATATATATATATATATATATAATTTTTTATGCACTTTTAATATTTATTTTTATATGAGTTATGTTAAAGTCTTAATATGATCTTTCAAGAAGCTTATATTATTTTTATTTTTATTGTTTGTTGAGCTGGTTTTTTTGTTACAAAAATAAATATTAAAGAGGAGAATGTCGGCAACTATCCAACAACTTTTTAAAAAAAAGTTGTATATATATTTAATCTACTTAAAAAATGGTAGTAATAGACGGATTATAATTGTGTAATTTATCACGAAGGACATAAAAGCGAAGGGGAAAAATACAAAAAAATAAAAATAACTAAAAAAAAAGAAGAAAAGAAGAAGAAAAGAAAACCCTTGGTAAAAAAAATGGTTAGGTTAATCTGATAGTATAAGAGGATTTGAAATTGATTTAGAACGTTGAGTCTTAATTCTTCTCAGGAAAAATGTAGAGAAGAATAAATAAAGATATGTTTCTTCTTAGCTAGGTTAAAAAGAAACGTAACCTTTTTAAATGTAAGTATTTTATAAGGATTCCTGGCCAGTGACCTTAAAAAGGTAGGAAATATATTTAGAAGAAACAGGATTATAAGAAAAAATCGTAAGAGAACTCACAGCGACATTTATCAAGTAGACTAAATTGTTTTTACTTTATTTATAAATCTTTAGAAAATGAGTAATTTTAGCGAATTTTCGAAGAAAATTAAGCTATTGCAATGGCTTCAAAATTTTTGTAATGCGTATTTTTGAAAATTTTCTCCATGGAAATCGGTTTTAGACCATTCTTAATCGATTCCTGAAATTTAACACTTTTTTATGTATACACAATTTGTGAGAGACACCAAGGGATGTGCCACGCAAGCGTGACACATAGGAACTGTTCCAACATCAGACATTACGTCATTAAGATGTCGGCTCAGCATTACGCCATGTCCTGCATCATTTCGTCGCGTCCGACTCATCAGGGGCCCGACGATGCCCACCCAACCCTGGACGTATTCTAGATCAAGAAGATCAGATATAGGGCTTATCAGAGAAGAGCGTTTTCTCATACCGCCATACTTGCTTGGCTGGCAAAACACAACAGCAATTTAATACCGTGTTTGCACACTGTAATAGGCTACACAATTTGTGAGAGACACCAAGGGATTTGCCACGCAAGCGTGACACATAGGAACTGCTCCAACTTCAGACATTACGTCATTAAGATGTTGGCTCGGCATTACGCTATGTCCTGCATCGTTTCGTCGCGTTCGACTCATCAGGGGCCCGACGATGCTCACCCATCTGCCCATCTCTGGACCTATACCAGATCAAGAAGATCAGATATAGGGCTTATCAGAGACAAGCGTGCGCTCATGGTGTCTCTCACTAATTGTGTAGCCAATTGCAGTGTGCAAACACGGTATTACATTGCTGTTGTATGTATGTATATATGTATGTGTCATTCCAGACGATATCTCTCGCTAGGATGCACTTAAAAAATCCAAATAAATTTTATAATGTCAATAATATCAAAAGAAAGGATGAGTTCGTTCCTGGCCAGAATTTTTGGAGTTAATTTAGGGGTCAAATTTGGACAATTAAGGGTCAAAAATAGCATAAAAACGTGGGTTTTTTCCATTTTACTCCCCTCTTATATGAAAATATGACAAAAGTGTACATAACAACAATTACTGTACTCTTAAAGAGCTTTCGAACGACATGCATCTTAAAGGGTATGGTATATACTATTTTGACTTTTGTACCCCAGTGTACCAACATTTTTTTTTCACCCATCCAAATTCTATACCAAAATTTCTCTATATTATCATAAGCCAATAATACGCAGACCTCATTGAAAATTGGTTCATTAAGTCATGGTGCATGACTGGACTTTTTGTTTTTTTAAATATTCCATGCGTTTAATTAGGATAAAAAAAGTCTGCCCAATTGTTGGGTGGAGCATTAGTTCTTCGTGTTCTATCACTGGCCAAATTAGGTAAATGTTAAAAGTAAATAGGTACATAGAATGAAATAGGTTTCAAAATGTTAATGTTGCTACCAATTTAGGATATTAGCATTGAAAATATACTATAAAAATAATTTGATCACACTGGGCCACTGGGATTTGAAAGTGAATGAATTTAAGTATCAATTTAAGAAAATATAATGAGCGCAGACAGTTTAAATTAATCTGGAGCTGTCTGGGAGCTATTTTCGACAAACCACCCAATTTTTTTAAAAATCAGATGAGTACTTTTGAAGATATATAGGTGTAAACAAATGTATGTTTGTGCGCATGTGGAAGAGAAACAAATGGATGCAGAAGGTTGAAACGTATATATGACCAAGAATGGGCTAATTATGACCTAACATCCAAATTTCATTAAAATTGGATGAGTAGTTTTTGAGATTGGTATAATCGCAAATATTGAGCGACAGTCACACAGACCGACAGACAGACACGGAACCAAAAATGTTCCCTGTTGACTGAAACGGATTTCAGACATTTTAATAATGAGGACATAAGAAATTTTTATTCTTCACAATAATTGCATAGCTTCTGTTATCTTCGGTCACCATGACCAGGGGTAAAATTAAAGAATTTTTAAATTTTACAATTATTGTTAGCAGTGTGCATGAACGAATTCTTAGTTTAAAACTTTCATCTCAATCAAGTCAACAAGTAATCCATCCCAATTTCAATGTCTGTCATTTTCGAAATGGATTAGTTTAGTTCCAACAATCTGAATAGATAATATACATATATATATTTATACATATTATATAGAGACCTGGAAATATCTTGTGACTAACATAGTTAGTAATAATGACTATATATATATAACTATACTAACATATATTTAGTAACAATGTTATTGAGAAATTAATAATTTAGTCCTGGTATATTCATAGACATTTCGTTGTTACTACATGAGCTATGTTACACTACAGCCTAGACTCAGTGACATTTAATAATTTACATCTGAAGACTATTAGAGTAAGATGTATACCGTGTTAGGTTTACAGCTCATATAATGTTAAATGAACTAAAATTAACTTAATATTAGGATTATGTTTGACTTGTATGTTAAAGGTAGAAATTATATAACGGATGACATTGATGTGGTTAGGTTGACTTAAACATAAACACCTGAACATATAATAGGTATTCTATTATATAATGTTAAAATTTTACAGGAAGAAACTCTCTACAATGAAAACTGTTCCAATATTTACTTGCTTTGTTTACACTGTAATTCCCAAAATCGATGCTGATAGTAGAGCCTATTTGAGTTCTGACTGTGTTTAGTCACAGAGTGATTCTTCCTTCGTTGAAACAAACAACCTTAGTGTAGAATGAATGGATCTCAATTTTTTACTTTCTCATATAAAAAGAAAGTATTGTAATAGCACAAAAATTCGATTTTGATGCATTTACACGTTTTAAGATCCCTTGAGTCCAAAAAAGTGTTTATTTTTGGCGTCTGTCGTCTATACAGAAGCGTGGAGCTAAAACTACTGAGCCGATTTTGACGAAATTTAGCATACATGGTTAGAAAAATCATACACCGAGGTAAAATCGAGAATTTTTTATCTAAATTTTGGGCGCTAACCCCCAAAAACTCTGAAAAATAGTCTACCAATTGTTGTGGGCGGCCCATAGCTTCCTCGCATTCTATCCATGTACTTTATTGATTTTATGCCATTATTGTCAAGCTTGTATATTGTTTTTTTGTTGTTGTCAAAATAATTTTTGCTTCCGAGCTTACCGAAGGTAACGGAAGCATTGTGTTCACTTTTGAGAATGAAAAACTTTTATGTCTCCGATTTTAAAAATTCCAAGACAGAAATCCGTTTCAGACATCAGGGAACATTTTTGGTCTCGTGTCTGTCTGTCTGTCTGTTTGTCTGTCTGTCTGTCTGTCTGTCTGTCTGTCTGTCTGTCTGTCTGTCGGTCTTTGTGTCCGCGAATTATGAAACGTGTGACGATAACTTGAGTAGATGTCGACTGATTTTGATGAAATTTGGTAGACATGTTCATTTTACCAATGCCCAGGACGAGTTCGTTGGACAACGTTATCCGTCCAAGCGTTCACGAGCAACGCTCACGTGAACGTGAACTTCAAATTTAAAAGTGGAATTTTAGGTCGAGAAAAAATCTAACTTCATTTATTCAATGAGACAAACCTTTTTTTTTCAATACAATTTTTTAGTAAAACCAACAGCGACACCGCTATGAAGTGGTAAAGATCGCTAAAACTATTAAATGTTTTTACACAATAAAGTATATAACAATAAAGTACATGATAGGATGCGAGGAAGCTATGTGCCACACTAATTGGCAGTCTATTTTACATGAATCAAAGTATCAAATTAGCGAAAGTTAAAGAGCGCTGACGGTTCAAATTAATCTAGGACTATCTGCGGGTTACTTTCGACAAACTATAAAAATTTCATACAGATCAGATAAGTACTTTTGAAGCTATAGGTGAAAATAAATGTATGTTTGTGCGCATGTGGAAGAAGAACAAATGAGCGCAGAAGGTTGAAACTTATATGGGACCAACAACGGGCTAATTATGACCTACCATACAAATTTCATTAAAATCGGACGTGTTGTTTTTAGGATATGTTGGTTCGCAAAAATTGAGCGACAGACAGACCTACAGATAGAACAAAACTAATCCCTGATGTCTGAAACAGATTTCTGTCTTGGAATATTTGAAATCGGAGACCTAAAAATTTTTTGTTCTTCAGAACGATCACATACCTTCCGTTACTTTCGGTAAGCTCGGAAGCAAAAATAAAAAAACTTCTTGCATACGAGTCCGCAAGACAGTGAGACATTTTCATGTTTTCGCTCTGCGTAAACTACTGACATAAAATGACATATAATCGGTAATTTATTCAAGTAATTGATAAAAGTAGATGGAAGATAATTTTTATTCTTATCTCCACACCGGCAATGCCGCGGCTTGATTACAAACGACTGAATTCAAAGGCGCCGGCCCGCTTCTACGAATTGTTTATATGCCTTCATACTAGGTAGGCCGAGAGGGCTGAGAGTTGATGGCAACCTCCTGTACTTTCCTAACTCCCTGTCTCACGTATAAATCTTTTCGACTTTTTTTGGCCCTACGAAGCGCGGTAGGGGAAGGCACTACAGCTGGAGACTGGATTACAGACCTCCTATTGCTGTCTAACTCCCTGTTATACTTTTCTGAGTTTTTAAGCTAAAAGTAACGTAACGTTTTTGACTTATGTTCCATAGCCTAAACATGAAAATGTCAAAAACTACATTGATGTAGGATAAAGTAAAATAAAAGACAACATTTTATGAATTAATCATAATGATTACATGACATTAATCAATGTTACTTTAATATATTTCCGAGCTTCCTTAGTACCTATGATTATCTATTCCAGAATGATTACTGATTACTTAATCTAAACTAAACTATTTTGAAACTAATATAATACATTATTGTAATCAGATAACTTAATTTAAATCAAGATATTGAAACCACATAACCCTGAAACCAGTAGTTACCAACATCTCCAATCTCACAGAGAAAACTAATTTTTAAATAAATGAAACCTCAAAAAAAAAAAAAAAAAACTATCAGGCTTACTAAAATTTAACTAAACATATCATTTTACATCCGACGTAATTTTTTTATTTTTTATTTTTATTATTACTTCCTCTCCAATCTTAACACAGAACCCAATATGAAACAAAAAAAGAGAAAGGATTAAAAAAAAAAAAAAAAAAAAAAAATATATATATATATATATATATATTGAATTAATATTTAAACAATAAATCATCAAGAATGTGTAGTGGTTTCAAATATCAGTCACTGAAATTCATATTTTGATGTGCGGTTTTTGCGGTTTTTCTAGCATGAACGGAAAAGAGGTGAAGAAAAAAGGTTCGAAATTGTGTCACTATTAACCTCTAACCAAAATTTTACAATATATATATATATATATATTGTGTAGTGAGAGACACCAAGGGATGTGCCACGCAAGCGTGACACATAGGAACTGTTCCAACATTAGACAATACGTCACAAAGATGTTGGCTCGGCATTACGCCATGTCCTGCATCGTTTCGTCGCGTCCGACTCATCACGCGACGAAACGATGCAGGACATGGCGTAATGCCGAGCCAACATCTTTGTGACGTATTGTCTAATGTTGGAACAGTTCCTATGTGTCACGCTTGCGTGGCACATCCCGTGGTGTCTCTCACTACACAAATTGTGTACCTTATTGCAGTGTGCAAAAACACGGTATTACATTGCTGATATATATGCTGGTATATTGTAATGCAGTCGGACCTACATACAACGATAGAAATTTAAGGTACCAGAAAAAAATTTCGTTGTATAGAATTTTTTAATTTTTTTTATAGAGAAAGTAAGAGTGTTTTTGAAAGAGGAAGATTTTTATTCCATACCAATTTCATCCATTGCAGAACAGTTTCATTTACGTCTTCATATTTACGACTTACGACTTCTAGATCTTTTTTTTAGAATTTCAACTTATGTATAGTTATGTATAATTTAATATTAAGTTCCAAAATGTAGACACTGAACTCGTTGGGATTTAAACAGAAGTTCGTTATATGAAGGCCCTTTAGCTATATTTAAAATATTTCTAGGTTTTATTGTGTATTGTTACAATATATTTCTATATTCCTACTTAGTCCAGTTATTTTAGTAGAAAATATGGCTTCTGTCCCAAAAAATAGGAGCAACAATTTTTTTTTGATGCTTCATTTTGACATTCTGAAAAAATAATTCAAAATCGGCAACGAGATAGTGTTCGCGTTAATAGATATTTAAGGGCAAAGGTAAAAAAAATCGGGTATTTGCAGATAGCTCGCTTCCTATGGTTCGGACACCAATCTAGGTGATTATCAAAATTAATGATCACAAAATTTCCCTAAAAAAAAAAAAGACATTAATTTTTTACGTATACTAGACGGTTTGCGAAATATAGGGAGATGAAAATCTATGAATATCTAGTATCCGTCGCCGCACCACTTTTTACGTATTTTTACGAATATCTCGCTTCCTATGGCTCGGAGACAAATTAAGGTGATTATCAAAAAGCAAGATTATTAAATTTCCTACAAAAAAGATCTCATTTATTTTTTACGTACAAAAATTGGTTTAGTAAAAACCTAGCTTACTCTAACTTGCGTAGTGTTTGTTTATGCATGACTTTTTACGTATCTTTGTGAATATCTCGCTTCCTTTGGCTCGGAGACCAATTGTAAGTCAGATAAAAATTGAAGAATATAAAATTTCACAACAGAAATGTTCATTATTTACGTACAACAAACCGTTTGAATAAATTGCTCCGAAGTTTCTGCACAAGGCGTAACAATGACCAATAACTTTGGCTTGTCCCCGAGCAAGCTCCACGGTGGAAACCGTCATTCTACGCCTACGAGTGACATTTCAGTTTGTTTGGACGTAGTTTGAAAATATTCGTGTTCCCAGTGTTTTAATATTATACAAAGGTAAGTGTTATGGTGACTATCACATTGCAGTCCTTCTTGTGTGGACTGCATATTTATTTGATCAAAATAAATGTACTTCTTTAAGTAAGTTTAATTAGATAAGGAAATTATTAATTAATGCAAGGATATCTTATATTATTTTTTTATTTAAAATGATTTATTGCTTATTCTCCTTATCCTTCTTTCCTTTTGTGAGTTTTCCAACGATCTTGTTGAGGAATCCCTTCTTCGGCCTTTCCTCGTCCTTAGGCTCCTCAAGAGTGAACTTACCACGACTAATCCTGAAGCAGTTAAGATCGGCACTGACGATCTTGAACTTGCCGATTTTAAGACTGATTTGAAGGCAACTCCTGATACCTTCCTTGTTAGTGGTGGTTCCGTAAGGTTTAGCACAGGCGAAAATAATACCGGTTTCAAAGTCAAAGCAGTAGGTCTTCTGAGCTGTAACAAAAAATACAATAACTTAATAACTTTATTGCTTCCTAGCTTACCGAAGATAACGGAAGCTATGTGATCGTGATCGTTCTGAAGAACGAAATTTTTTGATGTCTCCGATTTCAAAAATTCCAAAACAGAAATCCATCCATTTCAGACATCAGAGAACATTTTTGGTTCTTTGTCTGTCTGTCACTCAATTGTGAACCAACATATCTTCTAATAACTACTCGTCAGATTTTAATGAAATTTAGATGGTAGGACATATTTAACTCATTGTTGGTGCCATATAAATTTCAACCTTTTGCGTCCATTTGTTTCTCTTCCACATGCGCACAAACATACATTCATTTACACTTATATCTTCAAGTACTCATTTGATTTTTATAAAATTTGGATGGTTTGTCGAAAAAAAAACTATAATTTTAAAGACAGATATCTTAAAAAGCCTTCAACCGATAGCAAGAGAAGAATTTAAAAAAAAAATAAAAATGGGTCTTAAAATAAATGAATGCGCCTTTTTCTGTTAGAAAAATTATTGTCAAGCCAACTTCAAAGTAATTAAATTAACAGTTAATTACTTAAGCTATTAGATCTTTAATAGTCCACAGGCCACCATAAGAAGTGAGTCGCTGATTTATGAAGTTTTCTTACCTTATGGAATCGCTTATGTATGCCGTGTCCACCGATGAATTAGGTTTATGGCAACTGGGCGCTGGGCCATTTCTTTTTTGTTGACATGCCAAACTTGCCCCTCTGCGGGAACATTGAAAAGAGATAGATAAAGTTTTGATTTTCACAGGATCGTTTAATTAAATTATTTCAAAAACAGTGGTACACGTGGCCACCGATAAGAGTGGGCCGTTTGGGGTGTCCACCGCCCCAAACATATCGCTCTGCGGGGACGTTGAAAAGAAAACGGCCCACTCATATCGGTGGCCACCTTTACCACTGTTTTTGAAATAATTTAATTAAACGATCCTGTGAAAATCAAAACTTTATCTATCTCTTTTCAATGTTCCCGCAGAGGGGCAAGTTTGGCATGTCAACAAAAAAGAAATGGCCCAGCGCCCAGTTGCCATATACCCAATTCATCGGTGGACACGGCATAAATAAGCGATTCCATAAGGTAAGAAAACTTTATCAATCAGCGACTCACTTCTTATGGTGGCCTGTGGACTATAACTATATAGCTTATTTTTGGAAGATTAATGTGGTAAGTTTGGTAAATCTACACTATTTGGCCCACCAATTTCTAATTGTCCGATTTATACATGGATTTTTTTTTTTTTTTCAAATGTTCCTTTTTACATTACAAAAACGATTCCGGCTGTACCATCTCGATAATTCAATAGTCTTTTTTTTTTTTAAAAAATACGTAAAGTGTCACTTCCTGAGAAAAATGAAGGAAGGTTATGATTAATTTAGGTTAAGGTTTGTTACTTTTTGATCTAACCTAAGCATAACCTTTCATCATGTCCCTAGGAAAGTGACACTTAACGTATTTAAAAAAAACTACTGAATTGTCAAGATGGTGTAACTGGAATTGTATTTAAAATGTAAAAAGGAACAGTTTTAAAAAAATTGTAAGTAATTAGGAGAGTTAGATTAGATGGCCAGAGTTAGATTGGTGGGCCAAATTTAGACCGGCAGATTTGGTGGCAAATTTGGATTGGTAGCAGATTTACCGCAAGTTTTCTCAATCTATGATTTGATCACTATAGTGCAGGTGAATCATCGTATCTTAATAATTATGAATCTTAATTGTTCTTAATGAGGCAATGGAATTCCATTCTTAAAAGTTGTATCGGTATGAATATCATCTTCATACAACAAAAGTTTGTAATATATTATCAGCTTTAGCTTACCAACGAAAAGTTCCTTTTTGGTCTTTCCAATTTCCATGGTAAACTGGATACCTTCCTTTTCAGTTATGGATTCGATGGTGAGACAAGCTGAAATATAATTCAATAAATTATTAAATGTAGAAAATTATTTGCCATTGATATATTAGAAACACTACAAATTAATTAAGCAATTGAAGAATAATTCTTATAAGTTTGCACCTTTGATAATTTTGGATTACTTGTTTTTTGGATCATACACAGGATACAGGTAAGTACAATTAACAATTGGTTAATTAAAAAAGGTTATATTTCACCCCTTATGGGGCCTAAAATAAAATAAAATAAAAATGTATTAGATTAATCAAGTTATAACTTAAATATCTAAAAAAAATAAATCACTTTACAAAATAATTTGCTTTTTAATAGCCTCAAGTCCTTGCTTGCGTTAAAATATTTTACATATTATTTTAACAATTTTAATAGTAATAAATATAAATCACATTAAAAATGATCCTCAGCTCATCTGTGTCTCACTGAGAAATAACCACTTCATGTTATAACATTAAAAGAGAGAAAAAAAAAAATCCATAAAACAGGGTTGTAACAAAAAAGAAAGTAAATTTATAGTACATGTTTTATCTTAATTAACAATATCTGCTAAAATAAATAAATTTAAATTCAAATTAATAATTAAAATTATGTGGAAAGCTTCTAGGTACTTTCTTTTTAAATTATTAATTTCTTTGTCTATTATTTTGGCCTTTTCAAAATTAATAGAGTGATCTGTATTTTTAACATGTACGGATAATGCAGTATTTTCATTTTTTCTTGCTTACATCATATTTGTGTAGTTTTAGTCTATTATTAAACGTTTGCCTTGATCCTCCAATATAAATTTGTTCATCATTACTTCAAGGAATAGAATACACAATACCAACTTTTTCACCTTCAGGGAACTTGTCAAAAATTATGTGTAAACTTTTTTTTATATTTAAGTTATGACTTTAATAATGTAAAACATTTTTCATTTTATGCTGATGATGCCCCTAAGGGGTGAAATATAAACTTTTTTATTAACTCATTGTTAATTTCACACACATGTATGATTCCAAAAAACAATTAATCCTTTAATTAATAAAATAACTGATCAAGTTTTTTATTTACATGAGACATTCTTGTCCTCGGTCATGAAGATAAGACAACATCCACACTGCTTGTCTGTACACTTGCACGATTTCATCACAGGAATTTCCTTGATCACCTCCTTCAGCTTGTCTTTGATACCACGACCATAATCCACTTAAAAATAATAAAAACAAATAATTAAATTAAACATATAGTCCAGTCAAATGGTACACAAAATGGGCTCAAAGTGGAAAGTTCTTGTGTAATTGATTTTAGTGGTTTATTTTATGTTTTTGGGGTTGCTGAACATGAATCTGAAGTTGTCCAACAAAATTTCCCCCCGCAAATATGAGAAATTGTCAAAAACAAAGTTGTGGTTTTCCGCTTATAACTTGCAAAGCAATCTATTCACGCAAACAGTGGTCCAGTAGTAAAATATAGATGAGAAAATAACCTTCAATTTATGTCTATAACATCTTTTTGTACGTCTTAGGGTTTTCACGGAAATGGGAGTTGAAATATCGGGAAAATCGGTAATTTATGAAAAAAGACTAGGTATGCACCATGATTTAACGAGCCAATTTTCAAATAAATCTACGTATTATTGGCTTATGATTATATACGAAAATTTTGGTTTAGAATTTGGATGGGTGTTAAAAATAATTTGGTACACAGGGGTACGGGGTACAAAAGTCAAAATAGTATATACCCTTCAAGATGCATGTCGTTGGAAAGCTCTTTTAGAGTACAGTAATTGTTGTTATGTACACTTTTATTATATTTGTATATAAGAGGGGGGTAGGGGGAGGTAAAATGGAAAAACACGTCTTTATGCTATTTCTGACCCTAAATTGTCAAAATTTGACCCCAAAATGAACTCCAAAAATTCTTGATAACTAACTCATCCTTTCTTTTGATATTATTGACATTATAAAATTTGTTTGAAATTTTTAAGTGCATCCTAAGGGGAGATATCGTCTGGAGTGACACATATATTCATACATATATACATACATATATACATAAATACATATATACATACATATATATATACATACATACACACATACATATAATACATACATACATATATACATACATAAAACAAGTCAAATTTTAGGAATCGATTCAGAATGGTCTAAAACGGATTTCCAAGGAAAATTTTTTCAAAAATTTTGAAGCCATTGCAATAGCTTAATTTTCTTCGAAAATTCGCTAAAACAGAAAAATTATAAGAAATTAAGATTACCTATGACATCCTCATCATCCCAATCAGAGTCATCAGCGTCGTCAGTCTCTACACCAGTATCCACCTTCCAATCTCCAGCTACGAGAAGGTCATTGGTCAGCCCGGACAGAACCG
Source organism: Gerris lacustris (assembly GCA_951217055.1). Taxonomy (NCBI): domain Eukaryota; kingdom Metazoa; phylum Arthropoda; class Insecta; order Hemiptera; family Gerridae; genus Gerris; species Gerris lacustris. Next base: position 61,773,403 of record OX578283.1, read on the forward strand.
GAGCTGCCATGTATCCGAACAAAGCCAAAACTACAAGAAGCTTCATGATCGCCTGAAATATGTAAATCAAGTCCTTTAAAAAAGTCCTAAGTATATAATTTATTCTAAAAGCATAAGTAAGTTTAGTAGTTGCATGTTTCGTCTTGTTTAACATCGTTCATGATAAGATAAAACGTTGCTTTAGAACTATGGAATAATTCCTGATAAAACTAGCTTTTTTTGTAAGAATCTAGTTTGAGAATAAATCTGTTTTCTTAAATTTGTTAGACTAGTTGAATACATCCTTGATAACATTTATTACGATTACTTTTTTTCACTTTTACTTTTTTTATAATTATTTCATTAAACATATTCAGGGATGTCCATCCCCCGGACGCCCATGGCGCAAACCCCCCAAGAAGCCTGTTTCATTTAGAATATTTAAAAAATACCCCCAATCTCTAAAAAATACCCCAAAATTGGATTCCCCCCAAATTTCTGATGGCGTAGCTTGCGTCATCAATCCCCCCCCCCCCCCTGTGGACACCTTTGAACTTTAATATTAGTTTTGTTTATTTTTTTCTTTTACAAAGTTATTTTTAGGTCATATTTCAATAGACATAAAAAATATATTTCATTACCACAAATTCAGCAGTAGTAATCTTAAAATGGTACTTCTTTATGTTGTTACTCCCCTATGTATTTTTAGAATATAAACGACACTGACTAAATAGCTTTTAAGACTAAGAGATGTTTAGTCCAATGTACTTTGGGACAAAGGAATATCATACTTCTGTTTTATAAGGGGAGTAACAGTCTAAAGAAGAACATTCCATACACCTTCTTTAGATTGTTACTCCCCTATGTTTTTTTATAGGGGGAGTAACTATCTAAAGAAGTGCCCTTAAAATATACCAAAAGTGAAATTAAATAATTTATTTTATATTAATGTCTAGTTTAGATTAATTTTTATAAACCAGGAGATAGCTTGCAGAAAATGTGTCTGACTTATATCAAGCTAGAATTTTGAATTTTAGTTGATCTTTAAGTGTCTTTTGAATATGCGATTAGCTAAGTTCATCTGTGGGACATAGCTTGGCAATAGGCATTTGAAACAAAAACGAAAACGCTTGAGAACAGTCATGTTCCACCCATTTTGCTGGACAATATGATATTCATGATCCTAAGTACAAAATTAGTTAGTAGACCAGAAATCAAGTTGATGTTAGTTTGTCACTTGATAGGTTAGTTAGGTATTCAAATATTACTCCAAAATCAAAGTGATCACATAGATACGAAAAATCAAGTTGATGTTAGTTTATCACTTAATAACCGCTTTGATTTTAAATAACCTATCTAGTGGTAAACTAAAATCAACTTGATTTTTGGTCTACTAACTAATTTTGTACTCAGGATCAAAAGATATGAAAATCACATTGTCCACCCAAAAGGATGGGACAAAGTCACTCTCCACCTGTTTTTTTTTTTTTTTTTTCAAATGCCTATTGCCAAGCTATGTCCCACAGCCGAACTTATATTCCGATCACATATTCTTAAAAGGCACTAAAAGATCAACTTATATACAAAATTCTAGCTTGATGTTAGTCAGACACTTTTTGGCACGCTACCTCCCGGGCACTAATTTTCCTCGCGTTTAAAGATGTCTACCTATTTAATTATCAATATTATTTTAAAGGGTTACTCCCTTTTTGCCAAATTTTGTTTTGGAAAGATTTTTTTAAATAATGATGAAATAAAAGCAAACATTAAATTAATATTATGTAAACCAGAAATGAGAAAATTTATGAATTATTTAATTCAGTTAAAACTTAATTCAAATGATCAAATTGCAATTTATTTGGGATAATTTAACGTTTTATCTTATAATTTAAGAAAAAAATATTATAACAAGACTGCATCTTTTCGACTTCAACTAAGCAAATGGTAATAACATAAATGCAATAAACTTGTAATGCAAGAGAAAATAAGACAATTAAAACTAATGTAATAAAAACCAAATTAAAAGATAAATTATCAAAAATAAGGAACTTGTTTCAAACTTACCTGTTGACAGAGAACTGCAAGGAACAAGTATAACCACCTTTATACTCATCTTCTAATTCACCTTTTATTAAGTAATAACCCGCCCCCCCCCCCCCCCCCAAAAAAAATATATATATACATATATACAAAAGTAGTTACAGCCTAATTGCACTTATTGTTACTACAATGGACCAACTGTACAAACTTTATCACAAATATTATAAGAAAATTAGCAAAACAATATCAATAAGCAAATCTCGTTAAAAAGATATTGTGTTATTTAGCATTTACATATTTTATTTGACCTTTCGATTAATTCGAAGGTATTTATTCCTACTTTTATAGTTTTTGTCAAAATACTATACCATTTTTTTGACGTAGGTAAAGATTAATAACGGTTTATTCCAGTAGTATGCGGATTATCACACGGGGAGCGTCAATATAGTTACCTAAGATGACGAATTAAGGGTCTAGGCAATTCTTTAGATTGTTACTCCCCTTATAAAAAAACAGAGGGATGTAAAAATCTAAAGAAGGTGTAAGGAATGTTTTTCTTTATACTGTTACTCCCCTTATAAAAAAACAGAGGGGAGTAACAATCTAACCCCCCAAACATGCATACATACATTCATACATACAGTGTGTCCCAAGATAAAGAATCCGATAGGAAAACATTTCTTATTTTTGGGTTTTTGAAAAAAAGTCATTCTTTATAAAAACTCCTGCTTGTTCTACCTCTTAAAATAATAAAATTTTCTTCATTTTGTGTACAGGATGTTCTGTTTTATGAAAACTTTAAAATATGACCGCAAGAGTAAACGACCCTTAGTTTTGATGTTACCGAGAAATATTATTTCGAAAAGTGGCTCAGAATTGCATAAAACAATAAATGTTAAATATTAATTTATTTTATGAAAAACAAACAACAAAAAACTTATTAATCAAATAATAAGCTAATGTAATAAATAAATAATAAAAAAAATCATCACAACAAGTAATTAATAATTCTAATCTTTTTTGCGATTCTGAACCACTTATCTAAATAATATTTTTCGGTACCATCAAAAATAAGGGTAGTTTACTCTTGGTCATATTTTAAAGTTATCAAAAAAAACAGAACATCCTGCACACAAAATCAAGAAAATTTTATAATTTTTAGAGGTTTAAGAAGAAGCAGGAGTTTTTATGAAGAATTATTTTTTTTCGAAAACCCAAAAATAAGAAAATTTTTCCTCTCGGATACTATCTTGGGACACACTGTATACATATTCAAAAATTGCAAGTTAAATAAAAGCTTGTAAAAAAGGGGGGAAACTTAAATAACTGAGACAATTATGGGCTGTGAAAGCAATATCATTAAAATTAGCGATGAAGCTATGTGCCACACCAATTGGCAGAATATTTTTTAACACTTGTCCCAAGAGAAAGTTGCTCGATCAATTTGCATGTTAATTATGAATTATGTATTCTTGAATTCCCATAACTATCCCTGCACAATTGCAACAGTATGAATTAAATGACTCATTATGTATGAATGACTTAATCACACACACAAAAAAAAATCATTTTAATCGCATAAAAATAAAATAAAAAAATCAATTTGAAAGGCCGTATAAACAAGTTATAAAATATTTAACTAGACAGAGATTATAATCAGAATATGCTCAGTCTTAAATAGCAAATCAATTGAAAGGTTATCATAAATAGCAATCAGCGAATCAGCTGAAAGGTTGTCTTAACTAAGATTAATGTAAGAAAACCACGTTATATATGTTTCCTAGAGAAAGTAAAGAGTTAAGAAATAAAATTTATAATAATTATTTGGTTCTCATATACATCTTTATACAATTTACTTAGTTTTGTTAACTATGAGTCTTACTTCGTGATGGAATTTCTGATTACGATTTATATTGTGAGTAGATTCAAGATTCAATAGTTTGCGGATAATTTAGAAAGGGGAAAAAAGAGGAAACTATTATTTGTGTGGGCAAATAAATTGCTTTTAAAAGCGCATAAACTTATTAGTTATTTCATTTGAAGTACAAGCAAAGAGTATATGTTGACACTCTATTCGTATTCCTTCTTTCCAATAGTCTATTTGCTTGTAACAAGGAATGTACAAAGTCTGAAAGATAATGAATTACGATTCACCAACGCATTATATAATTTTGTATTCCAATCAGACGTTTTGCCCTCATTATGTATTATAGTTCAATTCTAATAGTACTTAATATTCTTCAGATTAATTCACCGATTTAGGCCGATCAACTAATCATCGGCTTTAAATCAAAGTGAGACTGGTGAATGCTGAATCCCATATACGTAACTGACAAGTCTGGCACAATAAGACAAGTTCATTCTAACGTCTTCCAAGCATACAAATAAGCAACTAGACTCGTAAAACCATAACAACCAATAAGGATTAAGATGTATGCAATACTTTTTCAAAATGCTTTAAATAATACTTATGATCTCTTATCATTTGAACGGGTTGCATTACTTACTTACTTACTTACTTACTTATTCCTGGCCTCTTCTACCTTTCGGTGTAGAGGCTGAACAAAGTTTTCGCCACCGTACTCTGTCTGCGGCCATTGTTTTGGCGTTTCTTGGTTCTACTCCCCTCTTTTGGAATGCGGGGATCAAGGTGTCGATCCATTTTGTTCGTGGTCTGCCTCTTGGTCGTCTTCCCTCAGTCCTTGCTTCTAACATCTGTTTTGGGACCTTATGCTCCTGCATTCTGACCACATGGCCAAACCACCTCAGCTTGTTTCTGTCAATTCTTTCGGCTAGTGGTTCGACCTGTAGATTTGTCCGGATAGTCTGATTCCTGACACGATCTTTTCGGGTCTTGCCAGCTGCCCTTCTCAGGTATCGCATCTCTGTTGCCTGCACTCTGCTGTTCCTGCTATCTGTCAATGCCCAGGATTCAGACCCATAGGTAAGTGTTGGCACGTAGGTGGAGTTATAGACCGCCAACTTAGTTCTGGTTGAGATTTCTCTCTTTCCCAGAAAGGCTCTGCTTAAAGCGGAGTACAGCCTACCAGTTGCTGCGATCCTTGTATTGAGATCCTTGTCTGGTTTACCATCCTCACTCAGCACTGCTCCAAGGTATTTGAACTCCTCTACTTGCTTTAGTGCGACATCCCCAATCTTTATAGAGTGCTGTACATGTTCTCTGCTGATGACCATTGTCTCTGTTTTTGCTGTATTGATGTATAGTCCTCTTTTCTTCAGTCCAGCATTCCAAATATTTATGTTGTGCTGCAGTCTCTCCTCTGAGCTTGCAATAAGGACCACATCATCGGCATTATTTCCTAACCCTAATTAGTTCAAAAGATTTAATACCTTTTCAACGCAGTGCTTTTGACAATGATAGTTGTGACTTAGGAATCTTTTACTTGCTAACTAATACCAAAGATTGTGACTCAGGGGTCTTTTTTCTGCTAACTAATACCAAGGATTGTGACCATGGAATCTTTTTTCTGCTAACTATTACCAAGGATTGTGACTTAGGAGTCTTTTTTCAGCTAACTAATCCCAAGGATTGTGACTATGGATTTTTTTTTCTGCTAACTAATACCAAAGATTGTGACTTGTGACGGAATTACAGAATTGGGAGCGTCAGTAGAAGTCACCATGAAGGCAGTGGCGTAACTATTGGCCCGCACGGGCCCGCATGGCGGGCGGGCCCCCAAATCCAAAAATAACAGGAATTACTATCCTTGTACCATTGTACCAACGTCGAGGGGGGCCCCTCAGTCGTGAACGCAAGTTTTTTTTGCTCATCAAGTTTCTTTGGTGAGGGGCCCCCAAATAGTTCTTGTGGGGGGGGGGGGGCAATGCTCTAGCTACGCCACTGCATGAAGGATTGAAAGAAATATAATATCAATTATTTCAAGACTCTTGCATTGATCTTTGATATAATTTAGACTCACCACGCTTAATAATTATTATTCTGTAACGTAACTCTAATTCTTAGAGGCTTTAAAGAGATTGTAAGTTGCTTTGAAAATAAAAAATGTTGGTTCCTTGATATAAGTTTCAATCTTCTGCGCCCATTTGTTCTAGAACATTGATATTATGTTCCCTCCTACATATTAATGTAATATAATTATATCGATATGTCATATATATATATAATTAAGGGTTTAAATCGTTCCTAGAAGAAGCACAACTCAATTTTACTGGTATATCAAATCAAATCGCTCCACCTTATTATACTCGCATAGAAATGAGGATTTGTTGGTTCCAAGATAAAGAAAACACTAGAATTGTTATTACTTAGATTTAATTAATAATGAAATAGCACAATATTTGAGTAATACAGATTATATAAATAATTTATTAAATAAGCAACATACGTATGTATTTATAAACAAGAGTTTACCATGCCGCCGTAATCAGAAAGAAACATAATTTCAATAAATTTAATATTTTCATAACATTTTAGCGAATAATGAAGAAAAATCATAAAAACTACAATAATTATATTATTATAATGTATATAATATTACGCTTATATACCAATTCTGTCAATTGAAACATCATCTACCTCTATCTTCCATGGTGCAATGGTTAGCGCTGATGCCTGCTAAACCAGAGCTCGGTGGATCGAAACTCGTCCAAGTGAAAGATTTTTTACAGGTAAATCAACTGCCGGCTTAAGTCGGCAGTTGAATTTCTAAACTTTCTCAATGTAAAGAAGCAGCTAGATAAAATGGGGGCACTCCACACAGACTAATAATAATATTTATAATAAAAAATATATTATGTGGGTGTCTTTTCTTTTTACATTTAAAAAAGATGTATAAGATTAGGTAGGTATAGCCTGTCAATAAGACTGATTTAGGTAGGATATATAAATATATAGATTATCATCTATTTTTTTTATTTATTTACTAGCTTATTTTTATTTTTATTTTTTTTTTTTCAGGGGATGAAGAAGATGCTATGTATCGATTGATTTTTTTAAAAAAAATATATAGAAAGGAACCAGAAAAGGATAGAATGAAAAACAGATGGTTCGGGGGGAGGTAAAAAAATTTCATATCGAGATCTCAAGATGTCTGGTCTGTCTTCGAAAGTCGCGTATTTTCACCGGCGGTAAAAATATCTAAGTTATATTCAATGTAAAGAAGATAAGTGACTTTAAGAAATCAGTAATTGTAAAATAGGTTAGAGGGAATGAAAAGAAAATAATAAAAAAAAAGGAAAAAACCATTCAGCCAGATAAAACTGAGATTACCTTAAATGCCTTCTTGGTATCTTTACCTTTCTGTCTACCGTACCCGACCAAATAAATTCAGGTAAATAGTAAAGGATGGAAGAAAAAAAAAAGTTTTTTTTTTTTTTTTTTTAAAGGTAAACGCGAAGCTTTCCAAGATAAAAGGAAACCGGTTAGAGAATTCAGTTTTATAAGCCAAGACAAAAAAAAGTGTAATCGATAAAAGAGTCTAAAAGAATTTAAACGTTCTTAAAATTCCCTGCATGGTACGAAGACAAAAAAATAATGTTCCTTTTTTTTGTTTACTATACTTACAAAAAGGATCTTATTAAGTAAAAAGGTATACACAAAAAAATATCAAGATTGAATCCTTAAAAAAAAAGATTTTGTAACAGGATAACAAAAAAAAAAAAAATGAAAAAAAAAATGGATAAACTAATTAGAATGATTAGGGTAGAACCGGTGGCTGGTTTTGGGACGACCCATCAATTATGTATGACACATAATATAGAGGCATGAAAAGCCCTCAAGCTATGGAGTGCTACTGTCTTCCGCTTAGCGTCAAACAATCTTCTTAAAAAGGGTAGAATTGGAACGACCAAACTGGTAACTCGACAGGGTCTTTATTTAACTACAAATTAGCAATTAAAGTTCGACCTTTGCATTTCATGCTGAAAAGGGGGTTAGAAACGTTTTGAAAAGATCTATTTAGAATTATCAACCTTTTATATAAGATTTTTTTTTTTTTTTTTTTTTTTTTTTTTTTTTTAAGAATAGCGTCGATTTATAAATTGGTTACACTGGAGAGAAGATTAATGGTCTGGTCACGCCTAAGTGCCATAACTGGATTCGCTTTGGGGAAAACACTTCAATTAGTGGCCTATATAATATATATATATATATATATATATATATATATATATATATATATATATATATATATATATATATATAGTCAAGAGATTAAGGGTTTGTTGTAAAAACTTTCGTACCTCTAAATAACAGTCACGGCAAAGCCTAATCAAGTCAACTTGCTTACCATTCAATCCAAAAATTTAATAACTAACAAAGTATCTTATTTATTTTAAGATATAACAAAAAAAGTGAAAGTATAACTTAAAACATAAAAAATCTTTTAAAAAAGTTTAACTATAGTTCTTTAAATAAAAGATTTAGCACACACATTACCAAGACGTTGAATGTCTATTTTTCATCCTTGGAGAAGGAAGAATTGCTATTGGTTGATTGTCAAGCATTTTCTTGATTTATTTGAAGAAAGGTAAGGTGATTAAAATTGCCAAAACATAAGAGATGTCTGAAACATAAAGCGGCTTTCACACTGCGTGCGAGACCGAGCGAGACCAAGCGAGGCCGATTCCGCTTGAGAAACAAATACATGTATTAGTATGGGTCTATTCACTATAACGCTGAGCGAGACCGGGCAGAGCAACACCGAGTGAGACCGAGCCGACTCGGGCGTTTTTTTTCGAGCGTTTTTGTTAGCTAAGCGTTTTCGGTTGCTGAAAACGTTTACCCAACAAAAACGCTCGAAAAAAACGCCCGAGTAGGCTCGGTCTCGCTTGGTCTCACTTGACCCGGTCTCGCTCGGCGTTAAATGTGAATAGCTTCATGCTAATACATGTATTTGCTTCTCAAGCGGAATCGGTCTCGTACGCAGTGTGAAAGCCGCCGAATATGGTATATCGAAAAATTACAAACATTTATATTTGAGCGGAGGAATTGTTATTAGTCTATTTTTGATTATTGTGTTACTTGCTACTTGTCTAGTATGAAGTGCTGTTTTAAGTTGCTTTAGCTATGCTGATGGAGGTTGATGAAATATCTTATTAGTTCACATCACTTTGTACAGGTGAAATAACAAGTCTGTAACAGGGAAGTCAAGTTTAGAATATTTTAGGAATACAGTGTAGACCTTTACACGCTAGCAAACGCTCAAATTTCTGTCCAGTGGTGCTTTCCCCCACCAAGAATCTATCAGACAAAGCTCTAGCATAGAGTCACACGAGGAGTCCGATCTTAGCTCTGAAGATGTATACATTAATCTCACACACTTAATCATACACCAGTAAATATATATCCAATACATAACCAGTTCAATTAATTCCACTTACCAAATCCCCGTTACAAATGCAAAAAAAATTTGCTGTTATAGCTCTGGTTGAAGCGAAGTACATCGAATAAAGAAGAAGTAACGTCTTCTCTCCTGTTTCGCTTACTGTGATTCCCATGGAAAATTAATACAGATAATATTCGTATTATCAATATGATGACAACTATTTTCTTTTTATACTTATTATGTTTAATTGTTTATAACCTATAACAACCGAATACTTTAATGATAGGATCAGAGGCACATCCAGGAGAGTTTGTACAGTTTAAGCATGTAATTATCCCAAACAAATGTGAGCAGTGCAATGTGCTGTGATAAACTGATAAAATAACGCTTATATTGTACAATTAATACTACAGGAAATAACGTGCTTAAAAGTGACTGGCTAACATCGAGATAATTGAGTAATTTTGTGCAAAAATTAATCTTTTGGTACTCCATAAGAATTTGTGATCGGCTAAGTTCATCTGCAAGACATAGCATGACCATAGGATGTTAAAAAAACACTGGAGAGTGGCCACGTCCCACATTCATTTTGGTGGAAAATGAGATTTTCATGATCCTGACTACAAAATTAGTTAGTGACCAGGTATCAAGTTAATGTTAGTTTGTCACTTGCTATGTGACCACTTTAATTGAAGAAATATTTAACTAACTAACTTATCAAGTGACAAACTAACATCAACTTGAGTTTTGGTCTATACTAACTAATTTTGTATTCAGGATCATTAAAAACTCATTGTCCGCCAAAATGAATGGGAAAGGCGGCCCTCCACCGGTCTGTTTTTAACAGCTTATAGCCAAGCAATTTACCCCATGCGAACTTAGCCGATCATATATTTTTCGAGGGTACCAAAAGCTTAACGCATGCACAAAATTCTAGCTTGATGTTAATCAGTCACTTTTATACACGTTATCTCCTGGACTATAAAAGAAGTAAGAAAATGTCTTTATTGAATTATTAAATAACTATAAAATACTAATTTAACACAATTCAATGGAGTCTGGGGAAGGCTTCAGTCTCTTTAGCTCCTCCTCCCTTTTAAGCCACTAAACAGGACTGGAAACAAAAATATAGGAAGATATTATAAACATCACTACACGGATAATTTCTGATGGATTTTGTCTGTGTAAAGAGTTTGAAATTAGCATCGCAGTTTGACAAGAATTATAAAATGTATGTTTCAAATCAGAAATCAGAGATGAAGCTATAAATTTCTCCACGGGTGAATCTTATGTTGAGTTGGTTAAAACGATCGGTGAGGTATTATACCGGTGGCTTACAAGGGCGCAGACCTGCTAGAGGCTTTAGACTTTAGACGGTATTACCTTTCTCAGGGTTTTCCAAGTTTCCACCAAATTCCCTTATCCTTATCCTGGCGGCTAAAAGGGCCGAAAGCCTCTTGAGTGGGTCTGACTCTGTCTGCTGGAAGGGCGCATGGCTGGTGTAAAATATTCAAGCTTCTCGCAGGCTCATTACCCCGAGCCGTCAACCTCCCGAGGGCTCGCCCCCCTTAGGGCTCACCCCCCTTCTCGTCTCTTTACTATTTAATTAGTGACTTAGTGAATAATACAAGAGTGTTCTCAACCTCTCTTCTATGCCGACACTCCCCCGGCAAAATTACACGTCCTTCATTTATTTATTATTTACTCACGACAATTAACTCCTCTGCACTGGCTCCCCTGTCACGGATAAATTTCACATTCAGCTCCCTACAGTCGTAGACCTCCCCCCCCCCCCGCGGTATGTACCCTCGTATTACTTCGTACATTTTTTATTATCTGTCTACATGAAACAGTGATTGCATAGGTATTAGTTGTTTCGTCGTGGGTGCAACGCTTGTTTAGACTTCCACATAATAGGGCATTCATAATTCTGATAATCGAATTTTTAACAATATATTGAAATATTAATATTATTTATGAGATAGCTCCTATGAAACACGACGTACAACTACAGATTCGACAGCGATAATGCCGTATAGGTTAAAACGTTTTGAATGTAACTTATTATTTATTCGTTATGCTCAATAACATCATGAAATAAAGATGTTTTTACGTGGACGTCACCAGGATTCAATACCCAAAGGCCAGTGGCTTCAAACAAGTAAAGTAATCAAAAGGCTTATTATTCCATAATTAACAAAACTACTAAAATGAAGAATGGACTTGACAATGCAGACAAATTTGAAGGAAAGTTAAAATAAAGGTTAAGTCAAACAATTCTAGTAGTTCAATGAAAAGGAAATTTCGACCTCATATAATTGAAATATATTCAAAAAGAAGACGAAAAAATATAGACTTATGAAAACGTCGCGTCGTCAAGAATCAAACAATTAGGTAATTATTACACAATTTGTGAGAGTGAGGCACCAAGGGATCTTTCACCCAAGCTTGGCACATAGAACGAAAATTACACAAATTTTGATGCTTATTGCTGTGTGCAATCATGGTATCATATTGCTGATCTGTTGTGCCAGCCAAGCAAGTAAGGCGCTATGAGAGCACGTCTCTGATAAGCCCTATATCTTATCTTCTGGATCTGGTACAGCTCCAGAGGTTGGGTGGGCATCGTCGGGCCCCTGATAAGTCGGACGCGGCGAAATGATGAAGGACATGGCGCAATCCCGAGCCAACATCTTAACGACGTAATGACTGATGTTGGAACAGTCCCTATATGCCACGCTTGTGTGATACATCTCTTGGTACCTCGCACTCATACAAATTGTGTAGCATGATACAGTGTGCAAATTCGGTATCATAACGCTAATTTTATTATTCTTATTAATCGTATTTCGAAAATTTGAGCATGTATTAATCAGTACAACTAAATATTTATTTGGTTTGAGAGATATAATTTATAGTAGCTTTATCAGAATACCATGATAACAACTTTAAATTCAATTTACAAGCAATTGATGCAGGCAGCATTTTTCTTCAAGTTCTTGTTCACAGGTTGAGAGTGTTAAAAATAGTTAATTCTTGTTAAATTACTCAAGTTGTAGAGCCAATTAGTATGCTCTTAGATAATGAGTTTAACACCAGGTTATACGTTAGTACTTATATTTATTGCTTGCCTAAAGCAATCAAATGATACTTTGAGTCTGCTAATCAAAGCTACTTTCAAAACAAACTAATTTATTGTTTTTTCCAGCAAAAACAAACTAAGGACTGATAAAATTATATAGATGGTAAATTTATGTGTAATTAACAATTTGCAAATCATTAAGTAAAAACCACTAAAAGGAGAAACTTACATTTCTCAAAGTAAGCATTAAAAGAAGTAAAACCAATTACCGCATACCATTGGCGATTATAGGTATAAAGTTTTATGTGTTTTCTAACTCCTTGGTATATAAACCAGGAGCTTTATTCCATTATTTCCTCGGTAAATAAATAAATAAAATAACGTCTTGGAACGTGGAAAAGAGAAGGTAAAATCAATGATTTTACCACTAAATTGCACCCTCGGGTATCTTCTCTCTCAGTGAAGGAAAACCATAATTGGACGGCTACCGAATGCGGTTTAGTAGGGGCGTTTCATCATCTCGACCGTAAGATCCAATCCTACGGGGTGGTATAAAGGAGAAACAATCAGTTGGAAGGTTATTAAAGAGACCCGAGGCGGGACTCCAAGACGCGGCATTTCAAGGCCTTAAATCAAAGGAAGACGCTAACGCACGAGGGATTGGAAGAAGACCACTAAATAGAAATTAATCTTGAGAAGGCATGTGAAGTGAAGTGGAGAGGGTAGGTAAAGGAATTGGCTTGGCAAGACGAAATGAAGGATCTTATATAGAAAGGGTTACTAAGTGCTTATAATAATAACACATCCAGAAGGATTGAGTAAGAGAGAGAAGGGAATTATATTGTTCCTCACTTGAACAACAACCCGTACAAGTTCCTCAGCACAAAGAAATCTTCTTCACAACAAAACAACACAATAAATGAGCATTGTTCCGAGTTCCGATGAAAGATATGCACCCGACTACAACTTCACATCGAATGATGTTGAATTGACATTGCCCACAACTTATTGTCCCTCTCAGCAACAAATCTTGTTCGTAACAGCTTCCCCTGCCGTATAATTTCTTGTTCTTTAAATGACCACGCAGGCATCTTGCCTCAAGCGCCGACTAAACTATTAAACCTATTAAAAGCTACCCTTTGACCACCAATCAACCCAAGACATGAGTCATGAGTTGAAGCAAGAGTTATGGATCGACAAATTACTCAACATTTTAAAAATCTAATCTAAACGAAGGCGGCGACTTTACTTATGATTACCAATTTAACGTTTTTTTACTAAGCTACATCCATATTTCAAGGGAATTGACAACAAGACGTCATATGTTATTCTAACTTTATTATATTTAAGAAATGAAAACAAGGAAGCATTAACTTACTTCTGGAACACAAACATTTATTTGTTGCTTTCTGTAGAAGAACCTTATTAGTCGATGAAAAAGAATTCAAGGCCATTTTTTCTACGTGCACTGTCCTCAACCCTCAATGATTTTATTTTTAACATTCTTGATTAAATAAAAAAGAGAGAACTAAACTTATTTTATTGCCTCAAGGTTGAAATGAATATTTTGAGTTCCATTTCCTAATAACAATTAATAGTAAATTTATGTAGACAAATGTAATTAAGTTAGAATTCGTAGAGGAAATATAAGTTTATTAAAACATATATTTTTGTAAAAACAAGCTTTTATTCGTATTCTTCTCAGCAAACCCTTTCATTTGATACCCATATTATGGGCGTGCTTAAAAAATAACTAGTCCGCCATCTTGGGCTGCCCGCCATATTTAGAATGACGTCCCTTAGCTAACCGCATGCATTGTCATCATTTCAATTCAATCGGTTGAGGTTAACTGCTTTAAAATTCAGTTGCAAGATTTGACCCGATCATATACATACGCATACATACAGCAAGTTAAATAAAACCTTGTAAAATTATTAATGATTATTTATCAGACTTATGAAGAAAGGACTGCATATTTACAATCACAACCTAGGTCCTAGGTCTAAAATGATCTAAAGCCGAGTTTACTCGATGCAAGTATATACTTGGTCAAAGTTACTTTGATCAAATCCACTTGGTCCAAGTGTTTGTGGAACTTTGAACCATGGTTTACACGATCCAAGTAGCTTCAAGGTAGAGTCAAAGTTGACTTGGTCCAAGTATATTTGGATCGTGTAAACAGGGCTTTAATCTTGGTATTTTCTTTGGGATATCAGCTTCTATTATGACCTGGATCAGCTTTCCTATATCTTTTAAAGATGTTTTCAGAACTTTATTATGTTTAAATAAATATGCACTAATAATGAAACATTATTACAAAATTAGAAAATATGATATAGTTTTCTTTTTCATTTTTAATATAAGAAAAATCTATTAAACTTTAACTATTATTAACTTTAAACAAATTAGCCTACTTTAATTGTATTTTGGGCAATAGTCGCCTTTTATTTAATTCTTTTATAATTTTTATTTAATGCCAACAATAAACCAATTGTCAATAAGTTTAAATGGTTGAATCGGCCACATTCTTAATGCACATATCATTGAGATCTTCAGAATGGACCACAAGAATTCGTCATCTGGAAATCAAACGGAGATATTTATTGATGTTTAGACTGCAGTTCAAGGAAAGGAACAGAGCAATTAACATCTCACCCAAATTGATTCCACATCACAAATGATTCCAGTTGAACTTCCAGAGATCTGGAATTTTGAAAACAAACACAATGTAGTAAGTGATTTTAGTATACATTGATTTGACATGCAGTAACGTGGATAATTAGCCCATCAACGAACAGGAATAAAGCAGTTATATTAAGTAAAACAACTATAATGTAATCAAAACATTTGTCATTGGTCCCATCCAATCAAGGTAAACACATCGAATTGTGATACAGTTTACCTAGACTAACCATGTCGACCGGTGGTTTGTTGTGGTTAGTGGGTAGTATTATAGTTAGTGGCTTCGATAGCTCTTGCTTACGATTTTTCCCGGTTTTAGGAAGAGGTGGAAAAGATTAAAAACAATTTTTTTTAAGAAAAAAAACCACATTAATTATAGTTTAATATAATGGCTAAAATTAATTTCTTCATGTAAAATCAAGAAATTATATTAAA
This sequence comes from Gerris lacustris, assembly GCA_951217055.1. Classification (NCBI taxonomy): domain Eukaryota; kingdom Metazoa; phylum Arthropoda; class Insecta; order Hemiptera; family Gerridae; genus Gerris; species Gerris lacustris. The sequence continues at coordinate 61,788,929 of OX578283.1, forward strand.
TTTGCTTTTAAAATTTCGATGAATTTAGTTCAGTGGTAAATAAATGCTTTACGCTTTAGCACCGAATGCAAATCACAAATTATTATAGAAAGTATTGTGATGGCACGAAAATTCGATTTTGAGATTTTGATGGAATTACACGTTTTGAGGTCCCCTCAGTACAAAAAAGTGGGTTTTAAAAAATGTCTGACTGTCGTCTGTGCAGACGCCAAGAGCCTGAACTACTGGGCCAATTTTGACGAAATTTGGCATACATGTTTAGAAAAATCATACCCCGAGGCGAAATCGTGAAATTATTTTTTAGCTCTAAATTTTGGGGCCCCCCAAAAAAATGAAAAAACGTGAAAAAAAATTATTTCTTGAAAACGGTTCCGACGATTTTGATTAAAAAATTCTTAAATGTAGTCCAATTAAATACGAACCTAACGATATAGCCGTTTTTACCGGGGAAAAATCTAGTTCCTGAGAAAATAGTATTAAACGCGGATGGAGAGAGACCGGGTTCGATTCCCCGCTGAGGAGAAGTTATTTCTATGATAAAATGTTCAATAATAATCAAATGTTCCTAGGAAAACTTGAAAACTAATACATATGTACCAAACTTTATATAATCTTATCTTAAGATATACATATATTTAGTTATCTTTTATAAGCTTTAAGTTCATGCTGGAGTGGATTAACTTTTTGGTTCCGAGTTTCGAGCTTACAGTAAGGTAACGGAAGTTATGTGATCGTTTTATTTTTCATGTCTACGATTTAAAAATTCAAAGACAGAAATTCGTTTTAGACGTCAGGGAAAATGTTTGGTTCCGTGTCTGTCTGTAGTTTAATTTTTTCGAACAAACATATTTTAAAAACTACTCGTCCGATTTTAATGAAATTTGGATGTTAGATCATAATTAATCCATCTTTGGTCTCCCATTCGTTTCTCTTCCATATGCGCACAAACATACTTTTATTTACTCCTATATCTTCAAAAAGCACTCACCAGATTTTTTCGAAATTTGGATGGTTACGAGAGTAGCCCGCAGATAGCCCAAGAATAATTTGAATTGTCTGCGCTCTTAAAATGTTTACTTAATTAAAACTTTAATTCAAGTAAAAAAAATCAAAAAATGTTGACAGATTCAAAAAACGGAGGAGAAAAAGAAATAAATTTGATAAAAATATTTTGTATAAGCATAGAATCATTAAAGTGTAAGAAATAGAACACGAGGAAGCTATGTGCCACACTAATTGGCAGCCTATTTTGAAATAAAACTCGTATAAACGCACCAGTTAAATTATAGCAGCTGGAAATGTTGAAAAAACTTTGTTAAAACCCTTTAAAGAATGAAGAGGAAATTTTTTATTAGGGAAATAAATTCCTATTTAATTTTGATCAGAACTCTTTTTAAGAGAGAACTTGACTTACGTGACTATACTGATTCGGTATAGGGTCGTGGGATCATGGGAGAACCTTCATCCTTATTGATCCATGGACATGGATGGGTTCCTCAGATCTTCCTAGGTGGTCCCGAATTGTCCAGGCTCTTTCTCCACAATCTTCACCAAGTACCTTTAAACCAATCTCTACTCTCCTCCTTTTTCAAAATGAGTTCCATACCAGATCTTACAGATACTCCTTCTTATCAATATCATCTTATCATTTTCTTTCAGGGTGCTTCCTAGTCACTCCATTTCTCTTTTTGGTCTTTCAAACAAATAATATCAGTCAACACTATTTGTACTCCATAATTCTTCCTTCAAATTGTTCCATGGAGTAATGCTGCACTGAATAGCATAATTCCTCATATGAAATGGTGTCTGATCATCAAACATTCATGATAAGACTAGACATCTATTAATATCTGATGCCGAGAAGCTATTTTAGCACCATGTTTCGTCTGCTTAGAGTAGAACTGATTTGACAATCCAACTGAAGAGATCATCGTATACGATGAATGAAGATCTTCGTAAACTTTCTCGAAATATTTCCTTTTAAGCTAGATGTGGAAAAAAATGTTTTGCTAAATTACACTTTCAAAAAATAATCTGCCAATTAGTGTGGCACATAGCTTCTTCGCATCCTATCACCTACTTTATTGATGTAATGCTTTTACAGTCCATTATTGTCTAATTTATTTATTTCCTCTTTTTACTTTTCCTCACTACCTATAGTAGGAAAAGTATTGTTTTCACCAAACATTTTTTTTTCGAGATTTCAACGGAATTATCCGTTTTAGGTGTTTTTAAGACCTCCTGAGTGGTCGTATGTGTGTATGTATGTGTGTAATCATCGTAACGCCCAAGGTATTTAACCTAGAGAGTTGAAACTTGGAAAAATCAGTCCTTACCTGTAGTGGTGCTGCCCGGAAAATCAACTTTTTTCGTTGCACCATTTCTTTTGAACGAAGTAAATCAAAGTATGTAAATTGCATCACTCCAATTTAAAACGAAGTAAGTCGAACCATGTAAATTGCACCACTACCTCTAGAAACGAAGTAAGTAAAAACGTGTAAATTGCACCACTAAATGTCCCTTTGACTAACTTAATGATTAGACTAATGGATTTTGTCACTTTTTGTTACATAAGTGTGATGTTCCTTTGTCCCAAAATACATTGGAATAAATGTCTCTTTGTCTTATTTGATTGTTAAGCTAACAGATATTGTCACTTTCAATTACAGAAGAGTAATATTCCTTTGTCCCGATGTATATGTATAATTTTACTTACGATTGAACCATTGAAATGAGGTTGAAAGGAAGTGGTGCAATTTACATAGTTTGACCTACCTCGTTCTGGAAGGCAGTGGTGCAATTTACACTATTTTCCTTACCTCGTTTTGAGAAGTAGTGGTGCAATTTACACTATTTTCCTTACCTCGTTTTGAGAAGTAGTGGTGCAATTTACACTATTTTCCTTACCTCGTTTTGAGAAGTAGTGGTGCAATTTACACTATTTTCCTTACCTCGTTTTGAGAAGTAGTGGTGCAATTTACACTATTTTCCTTACCTCGTTTTGAGAAGTAGTGGTGCAATTTACATAGTTTAACCTACCTCGTTCTGGAAGGCAGTGGTGCAATTTACACTATTTTCCTTACCTCGTTCTGGAAGGCAGTGGTGCAATTTACACTATTTTCCTTACCTCGTTTTGAGAAGTAGTGGTGCAATTTACACTATTTTCCTTACCTCGTTTTGAGAAGTAGTGGTGCAATTTTCACTATTTTCCTTACCTCGTTTTGAGAAGTAGTGGTGCAATTTACACTATTTTCCTTACCTCGTTTTGAGAAGTAGAGGTGCAATTTACACTATTTTCCTTATCTCGTTTTAAGAAGTAGTGGTGCATTTCACACTGTTTGTCTTACTTCATAAAACAATCTATTTTTTCTGCTAAAAAATGGTGCAATTTACATATACCCCTTGTACCTACTTTTTTCAGCGAGAATTTTTTTTTTTTTTTTCTTAAAAAATGAAGTTTTATATGACTACATTATAAATAAATTACAGTTTTTAGTGCGAAAAGTATACATTATAAATCATATACCTAATTAATAACTACGATTACAACTCTATAACACGGAAAACGAACAGCTCAAAAATTAATAAATATTTCTTATCCATGACAATATAATGTTCAAGTTGGTTTTGCCACAAAAAACACATTTTTTCAAGCATAAAAACATTAATATTGCTTTTTTTAACTGATCAAAACAATACATTGCATAATTACTTTGAAATTGCGTAAAATTGTTTATTTATTAAATGCCAATTTATATAAAAAAAAACAATGTTGTAATTGACTTGTTAATGTTTTATTTCTTTGATTAAACGATTAAGTTTTTTTTAAAAATTAAAAAAATTACGAAAAAAAATGAACAGAAATAAAATCAGGCAATATACTTATGTAATTCAAGTGTATTATTAAAACTTTATTATAAAAATTATATATATATATATATATATATATATATATATATATATATATATATATATATATATATATATATATATATATATATATATATATATATATACACATATATATATATATATATTAATTTGAGCTTTATATTAGCTAAGTGTAGGTATATTATAGCGGCACGATTTTTCTCTCTTATAATCATTATCCAAACCATTATAAATAATTATGGCTTTTTTCATGTGATAGTTAATATCTTTAAAGTTTTTGAATGAATTAATCAGTTCTTCATTTTCTTTGGCTTATTTTTATACAGCTCTGTAATTGCTTAGGCTTTTCTGTTAAATATTAATTTAGTCTGAGAGAGGGAGTATTAAAATTATATAATAATAAACTAAAAAGAAAAAAACAACTAAAAAACCATTATAATCTAACAAAACGGGCAGAAAACCGAAAAAAAGAAGAAGCAATTACAAATGGGAATCGACATAAATGGTTCTTTTTTTTTGTTCAGAAAGACCTAAAACTAAGTGTTAAATGGGGATCGCTGATTTTACGTGTGAACGAAAACGAAAAAAAAAAACAACGAAATAATCAGTTGGTTCACGAAAACATTTTTCGCCTTTCATCTTCTTTTTTTTATGTTTATGGGTAGTAATTTCATGGTCATTACATGAAATTGGCTAAAAACCTACCAAGTCGAATATGGTCGATTTTATCCACTCTTGCCATTTCTAATTTTTTTATTTGTGTGAACTTTTTTTACCTTCTTTGCAATTATATTACATGATTCCACCTTTATAATGAATTTAGTTGTTTTGTAAAAAAAACTGAGTTTTATGACACGAGTGGTTATTTATTTTACTTTTGCTTCCGAGCTTACCGAAGGTAACAGAAGTTTCCGATCGTTTTTTATATACGTGTTTTTTTTATGGTTCCGATTTCAAAAAATTCTGGGTACAAATCCGTTTCAGAACGTTTCATCGAAGAACATTTTTGGTCTCGTATGTCTGTCTGTCGGTCTATCTGTCTATAATTTTTACGTACTAGAGGTCGACCAAGAAGTCATGAACACGGGAGAAACGGAAAGCTTAACTTCGTTTAAAATCGGAACTTCCGAGTAGTGCCGAAGTCAGTACAGTCGGGTGCTAAGACAATAACCATTCCTAGTTTGTATGACATGCGCAGTTATGTCAAATCTCACGAATAACAACAACAGGAAGGTTTCCAATCTGTTAGGTTTCCTGTTTTGTTTGTTTTTATACAATACGAATTATAGTCACAACTGTCCTAAATCCAAATCAAACTCAGAAATAAAGAGGAAGAAAAAAATTGATTAAGAAAGAAGAAAATCGATTTAGATTTAAAGAATATTATTATGAATAATCAATAAATAATAATATTAAGATATTATCGTATATTATTAGTGATTTCTTATCAGGTTCAGTGTTGCCTGTAGCAAAACAATTAGAAGTTATTAAAAATAAAATGATTAATAACCAAAGAGCAACACTGTGTTTTTTGACCGTGGTCTATTATATCAAAAACTGACTGTACATGACGACACTAGAGCACTCCTCACATTTCCATGACTTCTTGGTCGACCTCTACCATGTCTTAAAAAAAAAATGTTCTAATTTATTAACATTTTGTATGGTAAGTCCTGCTGTTCCCGCATATTAATTTCAAATATCTGAACTCATTTAATTTTGTAAAAAACAATTAATGTAACCTCTTTGGGAATCGAAACAGTTATTATTACATTATACGTTTAAAAATACTTATATCCGATTTTAATGAAAATTCAAAATTCTCTTGTCAGAAATTCATTTTAGACCTCATGGGAACATGCTTTGTCCCGTGTAGGTTTAACCACCAACATTTATAAGAACGCCCATATCCCATAATATATACAAACCATATATATTTGAAAATGTTAATCCAATTCCACAAAACGATCTTATAGGCTGAACTGAAAGAGATGATACGGTCGAGAATCGCTTGGCGGCACAATTTTGCATAATTTGTACACTTGATAATATTCCTTTGAATAAACATTTGAGAAATTATATCTATATGAGTTAATATCCCTTTGTCAAAAAATACCATGGAGTGAGGCCCCACCATTATATTCTTCAGTTTTGCCCGATCTTATACTAATTTCAACACTTTTACGCATATAGCTTCAATTCATGCATGTCCTTTATCGTTCATTGATTTCTCAAGATGTATAGGCTATAGGTTTGTTCCAACCACCAGTTCCGAATCAGTTTCGGATTAGTCCGTGATTGACGTAATGCGCATGCGCGATCATTGACCGTTGGGAATTGATTTGTGATTTCGTTTTTGTTGGAACGCTTTTTTCTCGAACCAAACTGTTTGCCGTGGTAGGTTTTAGCACTGTTATCAGAACAACTTTTTGAGTTGATCGTTATGTGATTTTGCGTTCCTGTGCTATCGAAAATACCTGAACTTATTAATATTAAAGATATGGATGATGGATAAGTCAATAGTTGATGAAGATAAGTGCCAGTCGCTTAAATCAGGGCCTGATTTAGGCCGCCTAGGGGCTCGCACAACAAGGGGGCGCCACACCACAAAAGTTTCATTTTCTAATGCTAATTAAGCTCGAAAGTTGAAAGTAAAACCTACATACTCATAGAGGATATGACGAAAATACATGCACAATGTACACATTTTAGAAATGTTTATTTAACACATGAATTCACGATTTCATTTCGATTTACGCAATTCACAATTTTCGGGCTTACTGAGGTGAGCCAGTTTTAGTAGACTCACGGCACACTCGTATTCGTATTTTTATTGATATAATCCTAAATGCTCTTTTGTTTTAAAAAAAACAAATATTCATCTTAGTCCAGTTAACGAAAGAAATATTGCGGAAATAAATCGGATTCTTTCGATATTTGTTTGAAAATGGAATAAGTATCAAAAGTCCATCTTGGAAAATAGGTCCAATTTTTATTTTTTTCAGAAATATCTAGAAAATGCCAATTATATGCACAAAAATTCATCGTCGCATTCGTACAAAAACATTTGAAAAAGAACAGTTGATTTGCAAGAAAGGAGAATAATTATAATAGGGGAGCGAAATCAAAACAAAAACAATGAAGCGGAGCGGAAGGTTACGTTTCTGTTCACCCAAATCAATCCCAAACTACTAGTCCCTGCCGCCGATCGCTGACTGCTCTGACTGGTTCCAAACTAATCCGTGATTCAATCAGAGCGTGGTTGGAACAGCCGATTAACAGTCGGAGTCAGTCAGAGTTTGAGTTTGAGCTCGTTGGAACGTTTTTTTCCAAATGCGCATGCGTCGTACAGTTCCAAACCAGTTTGAAGAGTGGTTGGAACAAACCTAATATTTAAAATAAGTGTTTTAGGTTTCTGTATACAATGTACTAAAAAGAAACCTTATATAACGGCTCTGTCTGTCGGTCCGTTGGTGTCTGTCCGATGGTGTCTGTCCGTTGCTTGTTTCAATTCATAAACTACTTACTATGGCTAGGAACATGAAATTCAGCACACAGGTGCATCTCGGCATTTGTGACAACTGTATACTTTTTGGAGTTTTCACACTTAATATTTCCAAGATAGCGGCCAATATGGCGGGCGACTAAAAAAAGTTTTTAATAACCATGACATGTTCTACATCAATTTAAAGGACTTGAAATGTAGAAAAAGAATATGCATCTATTAAAATTTTACACGTAATATTTTTAAGATGGCGGGCGACTAAAAAAGAAGGTTTTTAGTCACTATGACATGTTATACATCAATTTTAAGGTCTTGAAGTGTAGAAAAAGAATATGTAACTATTAACATTTCACACTTAATATTTTTAAGATGGCGGCCAATATGGCGGGTGACTAAAATAGTTTTTAGTTTTTAGTAACTATGACATGTTATACATCAACTTAAAGGTTTTGAAGTGTAGAAAAAGAATATGCAATTATTAAAATTTTCAAGATGGCGGCCAATATGGCGAGTGACTAAATATTGTTTTAGTTACCACACATGTTATACATCAATTTAAAGGTCTTGAAGAGAAGAAAAAGAATATTTCTATTAAAATTAGTGTAATTATATTACACATAATAATTTTAACAAAAAAAAACATTGCAAATTAAGAAGTGTACTATCAGGTATTTTTTACTGCCTTTATTATTAATTCTTTTAACAACCCTATACACGCACACTCACACTTTATATGTATTTACACAGACATATTTTTTTTCTTAGTCATTATTGACGAGTAAATATTAATTAAAGCAATAAGTAAGTTAACTAGTGAACATAAGATAAACTGAGTTTGTCAGTACAAGTTATTGCATTATATAAATGCTAAAAGCAGTTAATAAATTATTCATGTTATTAGGTTCTTTTTTTTCTCTCTCTCCTAATAGTCAGGTTGTTTTTTAAAACTGTTTATGAGCTTTAGAACAGGTTCTAAATCTTAATAAACATTCAACAACAACCCATCGCTAAAAATAATTTCATATTTAATTTTTTTTTCTCCGAAAGTAATCGTTCAAAATTCACTCACAATCGCAATTCAAAACATAATTTGAATTCATCAGTAGAGCTATTTATCTCCCTCCCACTTAAATATTCTCCTATTTAAATATACCGACGACTACGTTAAAGTTTATGAATAGATTTTTTTTTTACACTCTTTCAAAGTAAAATGTTAAATAAATTTAAAAGTCGGTATATACTTGAGAAATTTATGACTTCTTATAACTTGTTTACTAACTGTGAAATGTCATAGTTAATTTTTTTTTTCTTCTTTTTTTTTACATAGTTACTTAATGATTCATAAAGCAAGCTGTAACTTTTTTTTTTTACGATACAGAAAAAAATTATATCTAATAATGAGAAATTATACGTCTTTATGTACATTTGTAAAAGTTTTTTTTTATTTATTATAATATTTTTATTAAAGTTTAATTTAGTTAAGACTCATAAAATAGTTGATACATGGTTTAGAACTACAATAATTTACAGATCAAGACTCATACACTTTAATGAGGACGATTATATAATTACTTTTTTTTTTTTAAAAAATGTAAAGAATTATAACAATGGTGCCCACTATAAAGTAATGTTTAAAATGTGTATTTGTAAGATTTTAATTAATGAATATTTATGCAAAAAAATCGGTCCGAGTCAACTCAGTCACTTTCTCATATCGATGGCTAAGATGTGATACCTCGTATCTTCAAAATGTCATGTTTACAGGAGGAACAAAAAACTATTAAAAAAAAAAACAAATTTACTTTACTACTTTGTTTTTTTAGTAAGTTCTTACTTTACAAATTAACTGACTAAGTTTTTTACGTGTTTTATACATTTGTATAACATGTATACCTTGTGAAATATTGGTAACTGTCAAATTATAACAGTTCATAATAGTACATTACGCGTCGAGTGCGGAAAGTAGCATTTTGCATGCGAGTGTGGAGTTTGCACCCGAGCGACAGCGAGGGCAGTAAAACCACACGAGCAATGCAAAATGCCGTTTTCGCTCGAGTTGCGTACCGTACTTTATCTACGATTGTTAGATTTAAATATTAAATACAGGAAAAAATAAACTTGCTGTATGTAAGTTAGTATCTCTCTCTTGATAAAGATGGCATTAATTCTTGAGTTGTATTTTTTGCCAAATTAATTATTTCTGGAGGAGTATTATTCTCCACATTTTCGTCAAAGTCACTTGATTCACTCATTGTTTTTCACTAAAAACTCAATATAAACAGTTACTTTAATAAAAGAACAGCAAATTAGTTTTGTCGCGCATGCGCAATGAATATAAGTACGTAAATAATCACTTTCTACGCATCTAAACAAAGATATAATGTTTATATTTCGTATCAATCGTAGATAAAATAATGTAGTTACGAGGTCTCACTATGTCACTTCTTTAATAAAGTACAACACATACGAGGTCTCACTTACGAATTTGCAGCTCAGTTATGAGGTGTCACAACTAACCTTCACCAAAACACATTCGAGGTGTCACTACACCTGTGTATCGCCGTTACAAGCTATCAAATAACAAATAGTTTGCAAATCTGGTACGAGGTGACACGACTGCCCATTTTTAATAAGAAGGATTTTTTTGTTCACTTACAAGATCTCGCATATACTTGCAGACAAGCCTCCCAAGGCCAATATAATGAAAACCTCAAAATCACCATTTTATAGTAGTTACGAGGTATTACTTCTTAGCCATTGATATACGAGTTCATAATTACTTAGCCCTCTGTTTTCCATATACATATTCAATTTTGGAACACAAAAAAGATCTTAAAGTTATTGTACATTGTTAAAACACTTATAATAAGTTGATTTTTAAAATAAAATTAAACACGTGTTTTATTTACAAGTGTAAAAGGATTATTATTACTCGAATTAATCGTTCTTTAGTACATATTAAACAATTGAGGAAATAAACATGATTAAAAAATTATATGTACTTTTAATTTAGAGAGATATACATTTTAATTATTTTATGATAAATAATTCGTCGAATTGTACTCTAGTAGATCACGTACAGAGATTAAAAAAAGAACTGATTTCCTGATAGAATAAATAATCCACATAAAACCAATGTATTCTTTATATATATATATATATATATATATATATATATATATATATATATATATATATATATATATATATATATATATATATACTAATTAAAGCTTAAACAAGAGCTAGTTATCGAATTGTCTTTAACAAATAGGAATACTGATTATTTTAAAGCAAATTAACTCCTGTAGTGGTATCAATTTAAAGCTCACTGGAGAGATAGAGTGTGAGATAAACATGGAAAAAGGTGAATCGATGTGAGAGAGAGAGAGAGTACGTTTTTAAAGAGAGTGTAGGATAAAGATGAAAGATTGTTTTAGTGTGGAAGCGGTGTCGGTTTATCTAAATTAATTCTAATTGCCACTTCTAGCCCGAGGTAGCAGCACTATCGCTCGCAGTCGGTTGCCCCCGGTGTTCTGTTACACCCCTCCTACTCTACTTGTTTTCATACTAAACATCTGTTTCCTACTTCCCTTTGACCTCAATTATATTATAATTATTCCCTTCTCTAAAGCTCTTATTTCCTTGCTCTTGAACAAACAAGTAATCCGTGTGAAAACAGTAATAACTCTGACGGCAGAACTCTTCCAGTAATCCCTTTCTCTTCGTGCTTCAAATTAACTGACGTTTTTCAAAACAAACATCTTAATCGCTTTAATGGAAGTAAATAAAGCTTCGCTTTGAAATATCGATTTTTAAATGGCTTAAAAGATATCTAAAGAATAGGATATTATTAAATGTTCTTTTTTAACAGCGTAGAATCAAAATGAAAAAATCGGTCAGAGACAACTCAGACAAACTTTCTCATTATACGATTTCATAATTACTTGGCCCAGTGTTTTCCATTGGTTAGTTTTCATTGGTACATTTAATTATTATTGAACATTTGATCAAAATATATCATAAAAATAACATATATAACAACCTCGGCGGGGAATCGAACCCGGCCTCTCTCCCTCCACGTTTGAAGCTATTTTCTCAGGAACTAGATTTTTCCCGGGAAAACGGCTTATATCGTTAGATTCGTATTTAAATGGACTACATTTAGAATTTTTTAATCAAAATTGTTGGAACCGTTTTCGAGAAATTCATTTTTTTTTCAGAGCTTTTGGGGGGTAGTGCCGCCAAATTTGGAGCTAAAATTCATTTGTCGATTTCGACAACATGTATGCCAAATTTCGTGAAAATCGTCCCAGTAGTTTCGGCTCCAGGTGTCTGCACAGACGACAGACAGACATTTTTTAAAAAACCACTTTTTTGGACTCAGGGGACCTCAAAACGTGTAAATCCATCAAAATCTTAAAATCGAATTTTCGCGCCATCACAATACTTTCTCTTTATATGAGAAAGTAAAAAACAAAGAAATAAAATGAACAATTACTTTTGATTTTGGGAAAGCAGATGCGACTTTATTGCGTAAATCAAGTATAATAAAGGTACTTAAAGGAAAAATAACTTAACTCACAGAATGAAAATTGTCTTCCAATTAGAGTGGCACATGACTTCCTCGGGTCTTGTCACGTACACTTTAATGTTTTTATCCTGTTACAGCCCATTATTGTCTAATCGATTTAATTCCTCCTACCTCATTTTTAAATTTGTCAAAAATTATTTTGATTTTTTACACGAATAAAAGTCAATCAATTTAGCAAAATTTAATGAGTAGAAAAAGTTAAAATTACAAGTATTAAGGAACCATATATGAGCTACATTCGACAAGCCATCTAAACCTCTTAAACATTAGATGATTACTTATATAGGAGTAAATAAAAAAACAACTTTGAGAAAAGGAAACCAATTGGCGCAAAAGGCTTAAACTTATATGGCACCATCAATAGATTAATTATGACCTTAACCTATCATACACATTTCATTAAAATCGGACGAGTAGTTTTTAAGATATTATTAATTAGCAAAAAATGTGGTTAGACAGATTGATAGAGGACCAAAAATGTTCCCTGATGTTTGAAACGGATTTCTGTCCAGGAATTTTTGAATTCGGAGGTATAATAACATTGTGTAGGTTATGACATCTTGGTTAGAACATTCTGTAGGTTATGACATCTTGGTTAGAACATTGTGTAGGTTATGATATATTGGTTAGAACATTGTGTAGGTTATGACATCTTGGTTAGTACATTGTGTAGGTTATGACATCTTAGTTAGAACATTGTGCAGGTTATGATATGACATCTTGGTTCGAACATTGTGTAGGTTATGGCATCTTGGTTAGAGCATTGTGTAGGTTATGACATCTTAGTAAGAACATTGTGCAGGTTATGATATCTTGGTTAGACATTTTTGTAGGTTATGAACGTTTTGTGGTTTATGAAGTGGTACCATGTACCACAAAATCTGTCAAAGCAACCAATCATTTTTGTAGGTTAGGTTATGTTCCGCAGGGAACCTTTATTAACAATATAAATTCAGTTTAAAAATTCTTAATGAGATTTTCCGAAAATACGTTTTAGTCACTTGATTAGGAGGAAGTGTGGATACATTTTCCACTTTATCTAAACTGTCATGAAAAATAAACATTTATTCGACTGTTAAAGTATATTTATTTTATTTATTTAGTTTGGCTAAAGAACAGACCAAAAAAAAAAAAAGAAAATAAATTATCATTGGATCTGCAATCTATTTTTCCTTGCTTTATTCTCTCAATGATTATTGGGAAAAAAAGAAAAGAAAAAATAAAAATCTCGAGCATTGTTTGTGTGTTTTTAAAGTGAACAAGTAAAGTTAGATCTGGAAGGTTTTACCTTGTATAGGGTGGAACCATGAGGAAGCACCGTGTTTAAACTTTAAAGCACATTCTAAACTTCTAAACTTAAGTTTTTTTTTTCAAAGTTCTTAAAGTGAAGAAGGCGAGAAAGACATTTAAGGAAGTCGTGTTGGAACAGAGAAAAGAAAAAAGAAAAAGAACAATGGAGGGAGAAGTTGTTGGTGAGAGGTTCTTTTTAAGAAGTTTATCTCTCATTCAGATCAGAAACTGCAGCGAGGGTCTCCTTGCCTGGACATTTTACAACGTAACAGAACTGCTTTGTGGCTTGTTTTTCAACGGAATAACTGTCACGATTCACTGCCCTCCAATCTCCTAATGAACCCCATACTAAACCATTAAATTTACACTTACAAGACTCATATAAAGGCAGTTCGAGCACGCTGTAACAACCCTACCCAAGCTTCGCAAACACCGCCACCGGGCGACGCTATTTCAAGAAATGTGTGCTCGTATATTTTCTTCATCTCTCTTTCTTCGTGTTCTTTTTCCTCGTTTTTATTACACTACCTATATAACTCTGGCTTAACGAAAAAGCTAATTTCGTTTCCTAACAGACAATGACTTATATACAGTAAGAGGACAATGAACCGTAAAATTTATTAACTGTGATGGTGATGCTACAATTCGATTTTTATTTTTTTGCGTTTTAAACCTTCAATGAAAAACCACGAAATTTATTTTGGCTTACTGAATGGACTAACTTGTATAAAGACTATTCACGTATTTATTGTAGACAGTAAAGCAAAAATACATTATTTTGTTTTAGTTCAAAATGTAAATACAGATGTAGCTATGGGTGAATAATATTTTATGATTTTTTAATGATGGAGAAAAGGTACTTGTTTAGATTGTTACTTCCCTATGTTTTTTTAGAATATAAATGACTGACAAAATGACTATTTGTTAGTCCAATATACAAAGGAATATCACCTTCTGTTTTTATAAGGGGAATAACATTCTAAAGAAGAACATTCCGTACACCTTCTTTAGATTGTTACTTCACTCTGTTATTTTTTATAAGAGAAGTAACAGTCTAAAGAAGAACATTCCGTACACCTTCTTTAGATTGTTACTTCACTCTGTTATTTTTTATAAGAGAAGTAACAGTCTAAAGAAGAACATTCCGTACACCTTCTTTAGATTGTTACTCCACTCTGTTATTTTTTATAAGAGAAGTAACAGTCTAAAGAAGAACATTCCGTACACCTTCTTTAGATTGTTACTCCACTCTGTTATTTTTTATAAGAGAAGTAACATTCTAAAGAAGAACATTCCGTACACCTTCTTTAGATTGTTACTTCACTCTGTTATTTTTTATAAGAGAAGTAACAGTCTAAAGAAGAACATTCCGTACACCTTCTTTAGATTGTTACTCCACTCTGTTATTTTTTATAAGAGAAGTAACAGTCTAAAGAAGAACATTCCGTACACCTTCTTTAGATTGTTACTCCACTCTGTTATTTTTTATAAGAGAAGTAACATTCTAAAGAAGAACATTCCGTACACCTTCTTTAGATTGTTACTTCACTCTGTTATTTTTTATAAGAGAAGTAACAGTCTAAAGAAGAACATTCCGTACACCTTCTTTAGATTGTTACTCCACTCATATTTTTTATTAGGGGAGTAACAGTCTAAAGAAGAACATTTCGTGCACCTTCTTTAAATTGTTACTCCGCTTATAAAAAACAGAGGGGAGTAACAATCTAAAGAAGTGCCTTAAGTTAAACGCGTCCACAAAAGATAGTTTTTTTTCTCTTTTTTAGAAGCGTTTATGTGTATATCACTTAAGATTTTTAACACCATTTTTATTTATTCTATGTCTAAAGGTAACCTATACAAACTTGTATTTATGTCAGCTCGTTTGGTTAAAGAGATTTTAATTAAATTTGGCAAATTTGTTCAGAGAAATCACAACCCGAGGTGAAATCAAGAAATTAATTTTAGTTCTAAATTTAGCGGCACTACTTTCCAAAAAATTTGTTAAAAACGGAAATGGTCCCGTCCATTTTGATTTTTGATTTAAACATTTATTTTAAATTTAGTCCATTTAAATACGAATCTAATGATACGAAGTTGTTTTCCCGGGTATAATGTATTTCCTTATGAAATAGATATAAACGCAAAGTATGAGAGGTAGGGGGGAAAGGGTTCGATTCTCCTTTGGGGAGGATTTATTCTCATGGTAAATTTTGATGAAATGTTCAATAATTTATTAAATGCAACTATACGATAACTCAAAATAACAAAATGGAAAACCTTGTTGGAAAAAAATGTTGTAAGGTATATTATGAAACAGTTTAGATCGAGTTGTATCGGACGTAAATTTTATAAATTTGAAATGAAATAAAACTATTAATATTTCAAAAGTAAATCTTTGGATTCATTATAAGGCTGTTGTTTGGAATGTCTAACCATGTCAATCGATCAGTTGACCGGACAGTCTGTCGGTTGGTTGTGACTAGTGTCATCGTTGCTTGAAATAATCATTTTCCCAGCCAACCGATCCAACAGGATCGATTGAAGGCAGCAGTCGACCGAAAAGGTTGTAAAAAAATCCCATCAGGAACTTGCCAGCAAGCTACTAAAAGGGTTTGGTTTCTTCGGTCATAAAAATTCATATTTCCAACATTATTTTTTTTTTTTACTAAAATATGAATAAAAAGTTGAACTTTAAAGGAACAATTTGTGTTTATTGTGTTTTAGTAACATAGCACTTGTTTGGTTCATTTGGGGGGTAAAATAGCCGCCATTTTAGAAACCCGATGTATATTTGTTACCTGCATTTCAATACCATTAAAATGATACAGCACTCAAAAATTATACAAAAACACTTTTTTGGTTCTTTTGCAGGGATAAAATAGCCGCCATGTTAGAAACCCGATGAATATTTGTGATCTGCCTTTAAAATTATACAAAAAATAAATATTTTGGGTCATCCAGTCACCTAAAATTTCTGAAATTTTACACTTTTTTATGTGAATTCCCAGAAATATCTTTTGTCTACAAAGCAGTATATTTATGTATATTTTCCTCATTTTGAGGGCCTTTCTATATTAGTCCAGGAGATAGCGTGCAAAAAAGTGTCTGACTAACATCAAGCTAGAATTTTGTATACAAGTCAATCTTTTAGCGCCTTTTAAGAATATGTGGTCGGCTAAGTTCGTCTGTGGGACATAGCTTGGCATTAGGCGTTTGATAAAAACAAACCTGTGGAGAGCAGCCATGTCTCAACAATTATGGTGGACAATGTGATTTTCATGATCCTGAGTACAGAATTAGTTAGTAGACCGAAAATCAAGTTGATATTAGTTTGTCCCTTGACAGGTGACCACGTTGATTTTTAGTAATATTTGAATAACTAACTTTTATCAAGTGTGAAAATAACATCGACTTGATTTTTGCTCTACTAACTAATTCTGTACTCAGGATCATCTCCTGGACTATATGGAGTAGAGGAGGGGGAGGGGATTATTTGGGGGGGGGGGGGGTTGTTTTGGTAATTTGCGGGGTAAAATGGCCACCATTGTGGAACCGCGTTATGTATTTGTGATCAACATTTAACAATGCCTTTAAAATGATACCCCACTGAAAAATTACAAAAAAATGTTGCGATCTGTTTGCAATTGCTAGCTGATCGAAGACATTTTGAGTTGTGAAGTTCGCAATATTTTTCCTGTTTTTGGGCAAAAAAGTTAAGGTTGTATACTAATTTTAAATCTACAATAGGTCGAGGGATATGATCCAAGCTGCGACGGACGGACGAACGAACTACCGAAAACTACTATCTTTTGGTAGTTCGATGGTTTCTAGGATGACCTCGAAACCCTAAATAAAGAGAGGTACAGCGTATTGCATTAGTAAAAAACATTACTTTAAATTCTCATATCTCATATCTAACTAATTATGTAAACAGTTAAGGCTAATCCCAGCCATTGTGGGCCAAATTCTTTGTATGCATTTTGTTTTATTTTGCATATTTAAATGTACCAGGAAATGAGGGTCATGAACCTTCTAACTCGCTGTTTTCGTTCCACGTTAATAAGGGCATTGGTGATCTATTGTTTAAATGTTTACTGCTATAACAGTTAAATAAATGTTTATTTCTTTCATTTTAAATAATCGTTATTTTTAACAATTGAATGAGGAAACAAACCTCATAACCTCTTAACGCATATTCTGTTTAGAATGAAGGACAAAATACAATTATTCAATCACTTATTTAAACAAGTAAGTACGTGGGGGCGATAATCGCCGGTTTCTGTACATTAAAGTTAAAATTATTAAGTGTACACTAATTTTAATAGTAATATTTTTTTCTACTCTTCAAGACCTTTAAATTGATGTATAACATGTTATGGTACTAAAACAATGTTTAGTCACCCGCCATATTGGCTGCCATCTTGAAAATTTTAATAGTTGCATATTCTTTTTCTGCATTTCAAGACCTTTAAATTGATTTATAACATGTCATGATGACTGAAAACTTGTTTTTATTCACCCGCCATATTGGCAGCCATCTTGAAACTTTTAAGTGTAAAATTTTAATAATTGCATATTCTTTTTCTACCCTTCAAGACCTTTAAATTGATGTATAACATGTCATAGTTACTAAGAACTTTTTTTAGTCGCCCGCCATATTGGCCGCCATTTTGAAAATATTAAGTGTGAAAAATCCAAAATGTGTCCAGTTGTCTAAAATACCGAGATGCACCTGTGTGCCGAATTTCATGTTCCTAGCTATAGTAGTTTATGAATTGAAACAAGTAACGGACAGACACCAACGGACAGACAGAGCCCTTGTATAAGGTTTCTTTTTGTACTTTGTACAGAAACCTAAAATCATGCTATCCTGCACTAGGGGCAACTACCCTGTTTCAACCCAGCCACCCAACTTCAAAAGTTCAAATTGGAATGTATATTATTTTTTATTGTAGATTTGGATTCTATTCTAGCTTCCTCTGGCTCGGAGACCAATTGAGGTTCAGATGAAAATTGAAGATTATAAAATTTCACACTAAACATTATGTTCATTTTTTCCGTACAACGGACCGTTTGGATAATAAAAAGCTCCGAAGTTTCCGCACAAGGCGTAACAACGACCAATAAGACTATCAAGGTATAGAATAACGGTTCCCAACGTGAAGCTGCCTCAGAATAAAGCCAAAGTTATTGGTCGTTGTTACGCCTTGTGCGGAAACATCGAAGCACGTAATTATCCATACGGTTCTTAGTACGTAAAGAAATGAACATAATGTTTCGTGTGTGAAATTTTATGATCTTCAATTTCGATTTGACCTTAAATTGGTCTCCGAGCCAGAGGAAGCGAAATATTCGCAAAAATACGTAAAAAGTCATAGTACAAGTTATAGTAAGCTAAGTTTTTGCTAAACCGATTGTTGTACGTAAATATAATAAATGGGACCTTTTTTGTGGGAAATTTAATAACCTTTTATTATTAATATCAGATCACCTTAATTTGTCTCCGAGGAGCCAAAGGAAGCGAGATATTCACAAAAAACGAACTTGTTGACCTTTTGACCATCAATATCTATCATTATAGGCAACACGACCACGATCTCGTTGCCGATTTTTAATGTTTTTCAGAACATCAAAATTAAGCAATAAAAAAAACCGAAGCTTCGAATTTCTTGGAACAGAGAACCTAAAATGACTGGACTTATAAAATCTTAATCATTGTATAGTTCTACTAATTTTATTGTAAATTAAACAGAATTAAAACAAGTTTGTTTTTTTTTTCTCCGAAAATTCAATAAAAACTTAAACACGTTAAAATACCACGGCCTGATTACCGAGAACAACTTTTATATTAACGTTGTCCTCGAAGGCTCACCTTCTACAAATTATTGTAATCTCATGTATTACTATTTTCCTCTCTAAAGATAAGAATATTATGACTGAGAATATTATTTAAACATTTATTCATATATTAGGTTGGTACCACCAGTTGCTAAATTATTACCGTTTCCAGTATTTATTCGAGTTACTGTTCATCAATCTATTATATATCTTTTTTCCCCTCAAAAATTTAAACAATAAAAGAAAGATGCAATCTTGTGTACAATGCGCTCAAGCATTAAAATTTTCCCCAAATTTCAGGTGCGTACTATACTCATGCCATTATATTTTATTATTCTGACAGCGCGGGAAAATCGAAAAAAACGGGAGGGGGAGCCAATGAGAGCTTGGGATTTTGGCGGGTAGTAGGTGGGGCCAACTAGGCAAACAAAAATATCACTGTATAGAACCTTAAGATAACCACCTAGTGGTTTTATTTTTTCCCCTCACATAGGTTGGCCAATCTGAGCTGTCAGATTTACAAAGTATAATGACAATAGTATAAATATGCGAGTTTTAAATTTCAGCCCTAAATTCAGACTTATTGTATGCTAGATTTTATATATGGTATTAAAGGTAACATAAAAATGTTTGAACTAAATTATTATATACGAATTTAATCAATTCAAGGGACTCCGGGGGGGGGGGGGGGGGGGTCAGCCCCCCTCCCTCGTGGGAGCGGCACTGTCACCAATGTTTGTTTAATCAAAATCGTCTGACCCATACTAGAGAAATTTGGTTTCGGAACAAATTTTGCTGCCCGGAAAATTTTTTTCTTCACACACATAAAAAATGTGTTCTTTATTGTTTAGTAAATCTCCGACACCTGAGATATAAATTGTATACGAAGTGTTTGTTTATTTACGTGGCTCTTTATTTATATAACCAGTTTAGTCTCAGAGTGTTTACCAAGATTTTTCTAAACAATGATAGTAGATAGCGGTTTATCAAATAAAACGAGCCTCCTCTAAATGGCAGAAATATCTGACATTTATTCTAGAGTCTTATCAGCTCGGTTTTTATTTTTGTTTTGTGTATTCAGGGGTCTGGGGCAAGAGGTCTGAAATAATCCCAAAGGTTATGATCACGACGTAACGTAACAATACGACATAATTTTCTGCTTAGTTTTCCGTAGATGGCCGAGGTCGGGGAGGGGGATGGCCAGGGTGTGGGGACCCCCCCTTCTCATCGGGGCTCGGTTAAGAGTCGCCCCCCCTTTAGACCCTAGCCCCCCCTCTGGGCTGGCTGACACTACATGCTACCTCCTGTGGTTTTCTGTCTCCCTGGTCCAAAGTCAGGGTGGGGCGAGTAACAGCGCACCCCGGGGTGGTGGCAAGGTGGGGGCGACCAGCATTGACCCCACCTGACCGATACCGCCCGGCAGAGTCCCAAACTCGAAAACGATTTTGCGGCTACCTGGACTCAAGAGAGAAGTCTAACCGCTAATATTATTATCATTACGGTTTAGAACCCACAAAACCGCGAATGATTTTAAATTTCCTACTTCCTTCCTCCTTTTCTAACCAAACAATTTCAACAAATTCAATCCGAAACTTTCAACTGCATTAGTTACAACTCTATTAATAGATAATTCGTTTGAATCAGTAACACAAAACTAAACAACATAAAACCGAGGATGTATACCAAGCAGTGGCGGATTTAGAGGGGGGGTCACAGGGGTCATGACCCCCCTCAAATTTTCAGATTTGTTACAAAGAAGTGTTGGCAAGGGTTTGTGTTAATTGATTTTTACACATTTAATAATTAAATATAATATAATATTTGTCTTCATTTTGCACTAACTACTCAGTATGATAACTGTATTTATATTTTGAGAAGAAAGTACGGAATATCACCTTGGGAGACGTGTCCCCCCAATGTTTGAGATATAATGTAGAATTTAACCTAAAAAATGTTTAAAATATCCAACCTTATTTTATTTTTCTACATATATTTTATCATTAATAATTGATTATCCATTGTGTGTCACTTTGATACCATGTTACTGTGAATAGTGAACAACTAATTTAGAATCTGAAATGGCTATTAAGTAGCCAAAACCTACTTTATAAATTTATATAAAAATAAAAATGTTATATGAAAAATGCAAATTTTTCCTTAAAATTCCATAAATTTTCCTAGGGCCCCCATCATAACTATTAATTAAGTGGCATGGTTAATTATAGATTTTAAGTAATATTGCACAATGGCTATTGACTGATTTATTTAATCTATAATGATTACTTTAGTAGGTGCACAATTTTTTTTACAATTACTATTTTTAAGTAGGTATTAAAATTCTTTTAAAAATACTTGGTGTCCATACTTTTGTGCCATCGAATTACACCATAAGTTTAATTTATTTGATGACAAAGTATTAAAATCAAAGTTCACCTCAGAGATGCATAAAAACGCTGTTTAGAGAGGTCATATTTAAAAATTTCCCCGGACCCCCCTTCTAAATTAAACTAATGTATAGTATGTAATTCTTTTCTTGATTTCCCCCCTCTCATAATTTAATAAATTTGATAATGTGTTTATTAATTATAAATTATTTTCTTACATGACACTGATACGCCCAAATGAGCACCCCAACATAGTACCTATATTTAATAACTTATTTAGTAAGCCCCTAAGATACTGTAAGTAAACCTTTACCAATAAATTATTTTCATATTTTCATTATGATATAAAATTCTTTTAAATTTCAAATTGCCAGGCAGTAATCTATTCCCCATTCTTAAAAATTGTCTTAGAATTATTTTAATTTCTTAAAATTGTTCCATTGGTGTGTTGTAACATTATAAAAATGAAAATTTTAGGCTTAGAAATCCGTAAAAACGTGTTTTTAAGATAGTGAAATTAAAAAAAAATAATCCCTGAGGAGAGCTCCCTCTTGCGCTCCTGGGGGGGTATGACTGGACCCCCCCCCCCCCCCCGGTAGTGACCCCCACCCAAACTTGATGCTAAATCCGCCCCTGGACTTAAATGGGTACATTAGACGATAGATTAGATTTATAGACGAGTAAAAAAAAAAAAAAAATATAATTAGGTTTTAATAATAATTATCTGAGGCAAATTTTTACACAAAATCACAGGGAATTACTTTTGTATCCAAACACTTATTTCGTAGATTATTCATCATCCATATAATAATATTATGAAATAAAATTTCCCCACCCTGCACTATATATAGGTACCTATATAAAAAAATCGGGTTACGTTGGTTCCTCGGAACTTTTCCTCACTTCAGAGGCCACTAAAGTGGCGTGGAGGAAGCAGCATTGGGCGTGGTCAGTACTTGAACTAATTCATGGAATTTCATAGTTTTTTTTATTTTAATTGTTCCTTATTTTATACCGGTTCCAACCATATATATGCTAACCGTCAAAGTATCAAAATTCCAAAATCTATAACTTCAAAATGGAGGCCAATATCAAAATTAAATTTGGTGGAATTGCTGTGGTCATACATTCGTGACAAATTTCAACTCGATCGGACCACTTTTTGATATTTTGTTTAATTTTTTGCTGACTCAGTAAACTGGGTTCAAGATGGCGGATCAAATGTTGATTTTCCAGGAGTGGCACAACTAAAAGTAAGGACTGATTTGTCTGCCACGTTTAAAACTCTCTAGGTTAAATACAATGGGCGCTACGATGATAACACACATACACACACAGAGACATGATGCTGAAAACCACTCACGAGGTCTTAAAAACCCCCAAAAGTCATTTATATTTTATACAAAAGTTTTCAAACAAACGTAAAAATTTAAAAAAATCCAAATAGATTAGGATACATAATAAAGATTTGTATGTTTTTCTTTTGGATAATTTCTTAAAGTAACAATGAGCTTCTAGTGTGTGGTCTGTAAAATTACACATATTTCTTTGTCAATAAAAAAAAGAACATAATACATTCAATATTACATAAAAATCAAGAGAAAAAAGATATCATAGAAAAATAACAACAAAAAATAAAATAAAATAAAAAATTGTTTACACAATAAAGACAAACATTTATGAGTCAATGACTAATATCTGACAACAGTGATCATTTATGATCTGTCAAGCATGGACAAGTTTCGAAACTATTAAAAAGAACTTTTACATGAAAAAAAAGTCAAAGTTCATAACGTTGTTGACACATCCAAGTTTCAAAGAAAAAAGACATGGAATTCATAGACTTGAACCAGGATACTGAAACAAAGCTAGGTCACGAGTCACGTTCACCGTGACTTAGAATCGAGTAAAACAACTGTATATCACTACTGTGTGAGAAACACTCAACACATTACAAGTCCATCTTGAAATATCTCCGCCATAGATAACTATATAGATATATTAACAAGGTAAATTATGTACTTTAGATAATGTTATATGCAAATTGAGGTATTCAAAGACTGTTTTATTTTGTTATTAATCTTTTTATTTTTATATATGTACTGTACATAATAAATAATTGTATCTACTGAGCAGTAAACAATCATTAACTTTAGTATTTATTTTAATAATGATAAAAAAAAAAAAAATCTAATTAGATAAAAAAACAAAACATTATTATTGATTAATTATTCTCTAGTATAATTAATTAAAATCAAGATCAATAGTATTTTCTTAGTTGAAATTGGAAAAATATCTATTGGTTGCTAAGTTTTTATTTTATTGTACTCCAAGAGTTAATGTTATTTTATCTACGATTGATACGAAATATAAACATTGTATCTCTGTTTAGATGTGTAGAAAGGGATTCTTTACGTACTTGTGTTCATTGCGCATGAGCGTCTCATAGTTCTGAAGAATTCCTCTTCTTTACCACCCTAGGGCGGTAAAGAAGAGGAATTCTTCAGCTTTACACACGATTAGCGAGTTTGTTTACATTAAACAAAACTAATTTGCTGTTCTTTTATTAAAGTAACTGTTTATATCGAGTTTTTAGTGAAAAACAAGAAGTGAATCAAGTTACTTTGACGAAAATGTGGAGAATAATACTCCTCCAGAAATAATTAATTCGGCAAAAAATACAACTCAAGAATTAATGCCATCTTTATCAAGAGAGCGATACGAACTTACATACAGCAAGTTTATTTTTTTCTGTATTTATTATTTAAATCTAACAATCGTAGATAAAGTACGGTACGCAACTCGTGCGAAAACGGCATTTTTCATTGCTCGTGTGGTTTTACTATACCCTCGCTGTGGCTCGGGTGCAAACTCCACACTCGCATGCAAAATGCTACTTTCCGCACTCGACGCGTAATGTACTATTATGAATGTAACGAAGTGTCTACATTCTTAGTGTTTATTATGACAAAAATTTAAAGAATAATAATTCTGATGTTAGCTAAAAAATGTGGCATAAATGTAACAATTTTGAATTAAAATAAAACTAAGGAAAAGATACTAGGATTACGAACTAACAAACTTGGGAATAACATATAGGTAAATACTTCCAGGGTATTTTCTTCTTTTATTGAAGGCGCAGCATTTTTGTGCAATATAATATCAATTGCTGCTATCAATGCATTAATTATAATTGGAATTGGGCAAGGCATTTTGTAAGTTAGAATGTCCCTGATCTTGGTGTTTTTTAAATCATATTAAAGTCCGGGTTTTGCACCATTTTATTGTCTATATAATATAAGAAAGAAAGATAATAGGCAGCCAATTAGTATGGGTACTTAGCTTCCTCAAAAAAAAAAAAAAAATAATAATAATAATCCATTGGGGATTATCAGTTGGTCAGTCCCTAACTATCCACCAATTTTTAGTAAAATCGGTTTGTTAGCCCATGAAAAATTGATGTTTGGCGAATTTTTACGATTGCGCATGCGCATTGGCTTCTATAAATCCAATTACAATGACATTTATACGGGAGCATAAAGGGCATAACTTGCGCAATCCCTGAAAATTTCATCGAAATCTGATGAAAATCGTGGAAGTTATGGGTGTGGTAATGATTAGTGGACAAGACACAGACAGGCAGACATAATACTAAATTAGCTCAGGGAGGTCTAGAACGTAAAATGTGATTGGAAATTTTGATTTTGGAGGGAGAAAATGAACACCTCTCAAAAGTAAACTCAAGGCTTCCGCTACCTTGGTAGACTAGTAAGTAATAGAAAATACCACTTTGTTAATGTTTGGTTGAGCCAACAAATGATTTTTATAGGCCATTTAGTGTTAAAACATGAATTTGTATTATCCTCTCATTTGGTCTAGTGTTTCCTAGCTACTTGATTCAGGGATCGGTCAGGATTAGGAAAGGTATAGGACGAGAAAGTCTAGATGAGACTCTGCTGAGCAAAAGAAGGCTTGATTTACTGTTAGGTCTCTCAGAACTTGACTCTTGTTTCCACAAAATAAGCAAAACTTCACAGCATTTTCAAAAATTCTAAAAGTTTGTTTCATCTTTCATCGTTAAGTTTGAAAACAGGACTTTTACTTGTTATAATATACAGGGTGGTCCAAAAGTCCCCCCCCCCCCCCTCTTAACTTTTGAACGGTTTGAGATAAATTAATGAAACTTGGGGAATCTCTACCGTGCAAAGGGAAGTTTTTTTTCATGCAATCGCCCACTTGGGGCAAGCACCCACTATGCCCCCAGACCACCCAACTTCAAAATTTCAAATTGGAGTGTATATTTTTGATAGCATATTTGGATTCTACGGTGAAAAATAATAAACTTTAACTTGAAACTTTTTTTTTCTATTTCCAATATTTTTCCCCCTATAGGGGGGCAAAGATAGCCAAATAACCCATCCGATAATACATTGTAAAATCTAAACAGTTAGAGATAAATTAATGAAACTTAGGGGATCAGTACCATGTAAAGGGAAGTTTGTTTTCATGCAATCGTGCAGTATAGGGGCAACCAATCATTTTGCCCCCAGGCCACCTAACTTCCAAATTTTAACCTGGAGTGTCTATTTTTGATAGTTGATTTAGATTCTACGGCGAAAAATAAATATATTTTACTTCAAACTTTTATTCCTATCTCCAATAGTTTGCCCTAAAAAAATGGTGGTTGCCCCTAGTACGCGAGTGGATGAATAAACATTTCCCATTACATGGTACAGATCCCCCAAGTTTCATTACTTTATTTCAACCCGTTTAGGCTTCACACTTTAGACTGGGCATGCGTAGATACGAATGCTATGCTCATTTCCTATGTTCGGTTCAACAGACTTGGACTACGCTTTAAGCGTGTAAACACAACTTACATGAAAGAATATGCAGCGTACACTATTAAACTAGGCATCGCGTGGCTCTATCATTGAAGCGAGCGTATTGCAATGAAATACTGAATATTGAAATTTATTAATCATGATGAATGTCATAGTTGAAGATAAGTGGAAGAGGGTAGAAGAGTGGGGGTACTCGGTACAAAGCTTTACTTCCTAAACAAACCTATACACTCTACGACTATAACTATCTTCACCACCCGCGGTAGCTTTTAAACAATTATTATAAATGTATCTCGTCACTACGCAAAGAATTTTGCTTGTATCGAGTTGAAATTTTGCATACCTGTTTCAATTGTGCATTAGATGGTGTATATGAAGTTTTATTAAAATCGTTACGTTAGAACGTAAGATATCGGTAAAATGGTTGTTTTCTCTAATTTAAACGTTTAGGTCCGCTTTAATAGTTTTAGCGATCTTTATTAAGTCATAGCGGTGTCGCTGTTGGTTTTAGTAAAAAATGTTATTTGAAAAAAATGTTCGTCTCATCGAATAGATGATGAAAGAATCTTTTCCCGTCCTGAAATTCCAATTTAATTTTTGTACCTCTCGTTTACGCGAGCGTTGCGCGCGAACTCTTGGACGGATCACGCTGTCCAACGAACTTAGCCTGAGTATTAGTAAGAGGATCATGTATACCAAATTTCAACTAAATCGGTCAACTTTTACTCAAGTTATCGTCACACGCGTGAACGTTACTGACAGACAGACAGACAGACAGACAGACAGACAGACAGACAGACAGACAGACAGACACGGAGCATATTTCGTTGAATGTAGGAAGCTCGCTACGCTCGCTTCAATAAATGGGATTCTTGAATACTAATTATTCTATTTGTTTGAACTTTAATACATTTAAGTATCTTTAGATGGCAAAAAGAGTATGTTATTAGTTTTATGAAGATGTTTTTACATGTTGTTTTTTAGTGTAGCAACGTTGGTTAATAAAACTAAAGGTTAAGCCTGATCATTTAAGATATTTTGTGAACGGAACGGTTTTGTCTCAGTGAAATTCCCTTCTCTCTCTATTATATTATAATACGAGACTAAGCTTTTCCCAAGGTATTAAAGAGGAAGATGTAATGACGCGTGTTGTACGAGGACCACAAGGGGATTCAAAACAGGACGGGTATTAACCCGGGCTTTAGCACTGGTTAGGTATACTAATGGGATTATAGGGATCCCCAAAACCTAACCAGGGATTATACTGGCTTGAATCCCTACAAATACTTCCCTCTCTAACCCTTACCCTCCCTTCAAGACCTTACCGACAAAACCAGTTAATTTCTCGCCAAGCATTTAAATCAGTTACATAAACCCAACTAAATATATTACAATAACAACACATATTATAAATACATCGTCTGCTTGGCTTGAAAGTAAAAGTCACTAACAAATATATATATAAATTTATAAATAGTTTTAAACATGGTAAGTTTTATTTGCTACAAATATCTTACTAAATGAATACAACGAGTTTTCGTTTTGTGAAAATACGGAGGAATTCTTCCAATATTTTGGTTAGTTTCACCATTAATTGATTTCATTATTTGACCATATAAAAATCTGAACAATATATATAATTTTTTTCCAATTCAATTTTAAGTTTTTGGTAGTTTTCATACTACGGAAAGTTTAAATTTTAATTTAAATCAAATTATAATTATTATTAACTGCGGGAAACAGACAGTAAAAAATACACTACATCCCGGCGCTGGAGTGTATTTTTCTCTGTCTGTTTCCCGTAGTAAATAATAATTATAATTTGATTTAAATTATAATTTTTTTTATAAATACGAGTTAATGTAAAAGCTTTGAGTAGAATAATTATAAAATTATAAATATTTATTTTATATTATATATTTTAAATATCTAAATATTTTTACCTTCGAGCTTGCCTAAAGGTAACGGAAGCTATGTGTTCGAGTGTTCGTTATGAACAACGAACCTTTTTTGTTTCCGATTTCAACAATTCCAAGAAATCCGATTCAGCCACCAGGAAACATTTTTGATCCCATATCTGTCTATCGCTCAATTTTTTTTTATCCAACATATTATCTTAAAAACTACTCGTCTGATTTTATTTAAATTTGGATGGTAGGTCATAATTAGCCTATTGTTGGTGCCATATAAGTTTCAACCTTCTGCGCCTATTTTTTCTCTTCCACGTGCACACAAACATACATTTATTTACACCTTTATCTTCAAAACTACCCATCTGATTTTTATTGAATTTTGGCAGACTATTTTACATGATTAATTTAGCATAATTTAAAGAGCACAGACGATTGAAATAAATATGGGGCTATCTGTGGGCTACTTAAATCAGATAAGTACTTTTAAAGATGCAAGTGTAAATTAATGTATGCTTGTGCGCATGTGAAACTTATATGGAACTAACAATGGTCTAATTATTACCTACTTTCTAAATTTAATTAAAATCGGATAAGTAATATTTGAGATATGTTGGTTAGCAAAAATTGAGTGACCGAACGACTAACAGACACGGAACCAAAAGTGTTCCCTGATTTCTGTCTTGGAATTTTTGAAATCAGAACTGAAAATACAGAACTATCACACAGCTTCCTTAAGCTCGGAAGCAAAAATTTGACAGATTTAAAAAACAAAGGGAAAAAGAAATAAATTAGATAAAAATATCCTTTAAACCATAAAATCATGTAAGTATATACGTGATAGAATGTGAGGAAGCTATGTGCCACACCGATTGACAGACAATTTTTAAAACCATTTCAATGTTTACTTACGTCAAAATGGATTTATTGAAAGCAAAATGTCTGGTGCAGGGGTTTTGGCGTTATAAAGCTGTTTACATTGACCACCCACGGAGTAGGTGGGTTTCACATAAGGTTTCTTTCTAGGGTTTGACTAGGGTGGCCTGTCTCATTTATCTTTTGACTATAACCGAGCCATTCCAGATGTGAGGGTCTAGTCCTACTTGTCATAAACTCCATGATCAAAGAGTCTTGGATAATAATAGTGTTTAACGCAATAATACCGTTGATAATTTTTGGATATCTCGCCTTCAAAAAGTTTAAATTCGTGTATTTTCTGAGAAACTAAGTTGGAAAATTGTCACTTGCCACCTTAGTTAATAATTGATAATAAATGTTCAAACTAATATAATTTTTCACACTAATATTTTGTCACTAGAAAATTAAAATGTCTATTGCCTGGAAATTTAATGGCAGAATAAAATAGACTGCCAATTAGTGTGGCACATAGCTTCCTCGCATCCTATCATGTACTTTATTGTTATATTAACATTAAAATTAGTGTTATATTACTTTATTGTTGTATTGTTTATTGTGTAAAAACTATTAATAGTTTTAGCGATCTTTAAAACTTCATAGCGGTGTCGCTGTTGGTTTTACTAAAATATTGTATTTGAAAAAAATTATTGTCTCACAGAATAGATGAAGTTAGATTATTTTCCCGACCGAAATTTTCAATTTTAAATTTGAAGTTCACGTTTACGCGAGCGTTGCTCCTGAACGCTTGGACGGATAACGTTGTCCAACGAACTCGTCCTGGGCATTGGTAAAATGAACATGTCTATACCAAATTTCATCAAAATAGGTTGAAATTTACTCACTATCGTCACACGTTTCATAATTCGCGGACACACAAACCGACAGACACGAGACCAAAAATGTTCCCTGATGTCTGAAACGGATTTCTGTCTTGGAATTTTTAAAATCGGAGACATAAAAGTTTTTCGTTCTCAAAAGTGAACACAATGCTTCCGTTACCTTCGGTAAACTCGGAAGCAATATGTCATTTACTGTTATAATACTTATTACCAGAGTTAATTTCTGTTCATTAAAATCTGTTTCAGCAACGATATCAAAAAATTATTTATCTGCTCTAATATCTTCATTTTTAATGCTAATAGCATTTGATGGGGTTAGTACAATCCTTGTAGTCCAGGAGATAGCGTGCAAAAATGTGTCTGACTAACATCAAGCTAGAATTTTGTGTACAAGTAAATGCTTTGGTGACTTTTAAGAATATATGGTCGGCTAAGTTCGTCTGCAGGACATAGCTTGGCAATAGGCATTTGAAAAATACAAACCGGTGGAGAGCGGCCATTACCCACCCGTTTTGGTGGATAATGTGATTTTCATGATCCTGAGTACGAACTTAGTTAGTAGACCAATGATGGTAGTTTGTCACTTGACTGGGGAACACTTTGATTTCGAGTAATATTTGATTAACTAACCTATTAAGTGACAAATTACCATCAACAAGGATATTTGGTCTACTAACTAAGTTCGTACTCAGGATCATGTAAATCACATTGTCCATCAAAAAGGGCGGGACATGGCCGCTCTCCACCGGTTTTTTTTTTTTTTTTTTTTTTTTTTTCAAAACAAACTATTTATTTTTTTACACGAAATTCTAGCTTAATGTTAGTCAGACACTTATTTCCACGCTATCTCCTGGACTATTGCACTTTATTAAGTAACTAAATATTTAAAAACAACTAAAATTCAAGTACATAGTAACATTCAAAACAAGTTAATTAACAAACAAAAATTTAAATTAATTACAACAAAAATAAGTGGGCTGATATGTCTCAGTTGATGTCTAAACTGATAAATTTTCTCATTTGAATTTTATTCAGAGTGGGCAAATTCTACATTTTAATATGTTTTTAAGAAATAACTTAATTTTAATTTTAGTTACGCTTAAAATTATACTACCTAACATTCTTTAGTTCAGAATTCAGACAGAAGCATCACCTATTACCTGATTACTAGATCGTAAATCAAGAAAACAATCAGGTATAATTAAAAATGTATAAGATTACATTTTATTAATTTTACCATTCAATTTTATCTTATTTATTTTTATAAAAACCTCTTAATATTAAAAAGTATATAATAAGAATATATATTTATTTATCCTCTAGAATAAATAAATATATATTAGACAAATATTTTTATTTATTTTCCTCTCTGTCTTTGAAATAAAATATAAAAATAAAACAAATATATAAAAAAATATATAAGAGAAATAAAAAAATAAAATGTTAAAATAGAATAAAAAAAAACTCTGATAACAAGCTAATGCTTCTCAATTTTCAATGTTCTAGAATCTCAAGACAGAGGTCTTGACAAGCTCTCCACTTAATCTCTTTATAGTTTCTCTTTTTCTCCACCAGACATCGCTTCTGTCTCTACCCTCAATTGTTAAAGCATTGTTCAACCTACATTTACATCATTTTTCTTTCTTTTTCTCCCCTTTTTATTCACTGCTATTATTATTTATTTATTTTATCAAAGATAGATAAAGAGAAAAGTTCTCTAAACCTTTATAATCCTTTGAGTGAAAAAAATAAAAATAAATAACAGAGGAAAAACCAATGTTTTAATTTTATTTTGAGTTATTCTGTAGTAGTTTCTCACTCTCTTAAATCTGTTTTTTTTTTCTCTTTCAACATTCTTTTTTTTTGTAGTTATATAATTAATTTTATCCATGTATGAAAGTGATATTTTTTTTTTCATTCTTCGTATCCATGATTTACTTTTATTCTTTGTTAGAGAAAAAATATTTTTTTATTTCTATATTTCTCTATTTCATTTCTATCTTTTTTTAAACTCGGAGCTGTTTAGTTTCTGTAGGCGCCCACATGCCGTGTTTAAATATGTCACGTCTATTAGTAATGTATGTTTAATTTTCTTTTCTCATTCTTTTTTTTTTTTGTCGTTCGTGTTTACATCAGATTAAGACTTATATATTCGATCTGTCTCTTAAATATAATTTGTTCTGTATTTATCTTTCTTTAAAAAAAAGGAGATATTGTTGTTAACCAATGCCAAAAAACGAGGCTCATGTTTATTTTAATTTATTCAAATAGATTTTTTTCTTTTTTTTTACTACTCATTAGTGGAAAAACCATTAGTTTCAACAGAAAAACTGATGACGATGATACACAGACAAATTTTACAATTTAAGTTTTACTCAATAATTCACTATAGGTAGTTTATATTTGATATATAGGTTTTGGATGTAGATGTTACTCATCTAACCGATTTTACTTAATAATGTATTCGTATTCTATATTAGTTCTCATGAATTAGCGTATTAGCACTATAACTGGTTACAATACAAATAAAATCATAAGTTCTAACATAAGAATAAACCTGAAAGCTATATTAATTTAAACAAAATTAATGTTCCTGAATATGCATTGAAATAAAACAACAGAGGCTTTAGGGCGATCGGTATAGCTTAGAAATTGAAGCATCATCTTAACAAGGACTTAACTGGTGTAAATCCCAAAGAGTTGTGATATGATTGAGTTGCGATATGAATGAGAATTGCCATGATGATCAAGATATAGTGATCTAGAAAGCTTAGTTCCTATGGGGGGTAAAACGCTAACGTGAGCCGTACTTTCGTGGAACGTCAACCATGTGAATGAAGAAGAGTCGTGGATTTGCCCTTGATTTCACTGACAAGCGTGGAGATCACGACTCAAATCGAACGTTTGATTTTAAGTCATGGTCGTGAGGTTGTCTCTACCGATGCAAGATGGTGTCAAGCAATGCGATGCTTCGAAGACTACAGATACCGAGATTTTAAAATTAAGAGAAGCAGCCAGAGAATTTCTGATGCAATCAAATATCCTGAATTTGGACCGAAAGGTGACATTTCAAAATAGAAATACTTGAGTTCTTACTGTCAAGAGTTGAAGAAAATAGCCGATAAACGGTCAGGAAGCGGCACTGATGGCGTTAACAAGCCAAACGTCTTCTTTCAACCATTCCTTCAGCAACGACACAAACAATCAAATCCACCCAAAACTGAACTCACCAAGCCACTCAACTCTCTATAAGGAGCTCGTTCATGGTTAATTCCTCGCGATCAAGTAAATCACGTCTGAGTTTCTCAGTGACTCTTCAGTCCGTGTGAACTGTTCACGACCCACACTGGTGGGATCACTCCAGCAAATGCTGGAGTTTTGTATTGAATAGGATTTTAGTTGACCTAGATATCTTTATTGAGCACGAATCCTAGATCTCCTTATTGACTCTGTAGTCTGTGTGAACTGTTCACGACCCAAACTGGTGGGATCACTTCAGCAAATGTTGGAGTTTTGTATTGAATAGGATTTTAGTTGACCTAGATATCTTTATTGAGCACGAATCCTAGATCTCTTTATTGGCTCTGTAGTCTGTGTGAACTGTTCACGACCCACACTGGTGGGATCACTTCAGCAAATGCTGGAGTTTTGTATTGAATAGGATTTTAGTTGACCTATATATCTTTATTGAGCACGAATCCTGGATCTCTTTATTGATTCTGTAGTCTGTGTGAACTGTTCACGACCCACACTGGTGGGATCACTTCAGCAAATGCTGGAGTTTTGTATTGAATAGGATTTTAGTTGACCTATATATCTTTATTGAGCACGAATCCTGGATCTCTTTATTGATTCTGTAGTCTGTGTGAACTGTTCACGACCCACACTGATGGGATCACTTCAGCAAATGCTGGAGTTTTGTATTGAATAGGATTTTAGTTGACCTAGATATCTTTATTGAGCACGAATCCTAGATATCTTTATTGACTCTGTAGTCTGTGTGAACTGTTCACGACCCACACTGGTGGGATCACTTCAACAAATGCTGGCATTTTGTATTGAATAGGATTTTAGTTGACCTAGATATCTTTATTGAGCACGACTCCTAGATCTCTTTATTGACTCTTCAGTTCATGTGAACTGTCCACGACCCACGACTGGTGGGATCACTCCAGCAAATGCTGGAGTTTTATATTGAATAGGATTTTAGTTGACTTAGACCTCTTTATTGAGCACGGTTTCGGTGACCTACATTTGCTTATGAATATTAATTTACTCTAAAACAAAAAGGTAAATGTGAATACTATATTGTCAATGATCCATTTCTATTAATAGACGAGATAAATTTAAATGAAAACATATTGGTGTTAGGATAGAATCAAAGAAGATTTCTGTTTGCATCTTCTAAACTAAACAAATATAATGAGCTAATAATATTTCAAATAACAGCTCAATCAATTCAGTGTGAAAGGGGAGAAGACCGTCACAAGTTTCCAATAAGATAAACAGGGTTTCTCAAGTCGTGAGTGGCAAGTAGTCTTGAGTTGAAACTGTTTATTGTATAAAGACAGGAGGTGTAGAGGCTTTATTGTAGTCGGGCCATGGTGGAGCTAGGGGCGCTAACTAAGTGTGCCTTTTAGGTAAAGTAAATATTGACAGACTGACAGGACAGAACCCCCCTTTGGGTCAACTCAAGGGGTCTCGACCCCTTCTCGTACATTAAACCTCTCTTCTCTCGGTTGCTCTATCATCTTTATACGTCACTCTCAGGATGTTTACATTGCTTCAAACTCAGACTAACTTCCACTCCGTGTCAGTCTTTAACACTATAAACTTAACCTTCCTCTCAACTTCTATAACCTCCCCCTCTTTTCTTATCGCACTTAAACATCTGGCAATGTTGCACGGCAAACAAAAATAAACAAAAATGGAAACGATCAACAATGTAAATGAGAAATGAGATGACGTAACAAACAAACTACGCTGAAGAGTTTCGTTGCCCTCTCCCCTTCTTAATATAATATGTTAGTAAACGCACAAATTTCCGCTATGATTAAACGAGATAAGTAAAGTGTGGACCCTTATTAAAAGTCACGTCCCTACTGTCGGCGTTCCCTCCACTCCTCGGGTCTCAAGGATATAAAATATTACTTACAATTAGAACAAAAAATTTGTTTGGAGCCTTACGTATTTATTGTGATAGTGTCCATCGTTCTACTTTTTTTACGGTCCGGTCAATTGAATTAGGTTATTATTGGCCACTTTACTCATCTCCACGATGAGATCATCAGTGTGAAATGTGAAACATGCGTCTTATCTCTTTGGGATTCGAACTCATCACCAGTCTTTAGACCTAGGTTTCTATGTGAAACATGTCTCACCTCTCTGGAATCCGAACTCATCACCAGTCTTTAGACCTAGGTTTCTGTGTGAAACATGTCTCACCTCTCCCGGATTCGAACTCACCACCATTCTTTAGACTTAGGTTTCTGTGTGAAACATGTCTCACCTCTCTGGAATTCGAACTCACCACCAGTCTTTAAACCTAGGTTTCTGTGTGAAACATGTCTCACCTCTCTGGAATTCTTACTCATCACCAGTCTTTAGACCTAGGTTTCTGTGTGAAACATGTCTCACCTCTCCCGGATTCGAACTCACCACCATTCTTTAGACTTAGGTTTCTGTGTGAAACATGTCTCACCTCTCCCGGATTCGAACTCACCACCATTCTTTAGACTTAGGTTTCTGTGTGAAACATGTCTCACCTCTCCCGGATTCGAACTCACCACCATTCTTTAGACTTAGGTTTCTGTGTGAAACATGTCTCACCTCTCTGGAATTCGAACTCATCACCAGTCTTTAGACCTAGGTTTCTGTGTGAAACATGTCTCACCTCTCTGGAATTCAAACTCATCACCAGTCTTTAGACCTAGGTTTCTGTGTGAAACATGTCTCACCTCTCTGGAATTCGAACTTACCACCGGTCATTAGACCTATAGGTTTCTGTGTGAAACATGTCTCACCTCTCTGGAATTCGAACTCATCACCAGTCTTTAGACCTAGGTTTCTGTGTGAAACATGTCTCACCTCTCCCGGATTCGAACTCACCACCATTCTTTAGACTTAGGTTTCTGTGTGAAACATGTCTCACCTCTCCCGGATTCGAACTCACCACCATTCTTTAGACTTAGGTTTCTGTGTGAAACATGTCTCACCTCTCTGGAATTCGAACTCATCACCAGTCTTTAGACCTAGGTTTCTGTGTGAAACATGTCTCACCTCTCTGGAATTCAAACTCACCACCATTCTTTAGACTTAGGTTTCTGTGTGAAACATGTCTCACCTCTCCCGGATTCGAACTCACCACCATTCTTTAGACTTAGGTTTCTGTGTGAAACATGTCTCACCTCTCTGGAATTCGAACTCACCACCAGTCTTTAGACCTAGGTTTCTGTGTGAAACATGTATTACCTCTCTGGGATTCGAACTCACCACCTGGCTTTAGACCTAAGTTTCTGTGTGAAATATGTCTCACCCCACTGGGATCCGAACTAACAACCATTTTTTTGACCAATAAGTTTCAGAGGCGAGTGCGTTAACCATTAGCTCTAACCGCTCGGCTACACCGGCCCCCTACGTAAACAATTATACTGGGAAAGCCATTTGTTTGGTTTCAAGTTTTCAAGGGTATTTCAAGATACCATGATTCTCTCCAAATTCTAGTTTCATAAATTGGCGTTTATATGTCTGGAAGATTGTACAGTGATCGAAACATTTGTATTCATGTACCCTCGAGTTATAAAAACAATT
This sequence comes from Gerris lacustris, assembly GCA_951217055.1. NCBI lineage: Eukaryota > Metazoa > Arthropoda > Insecta > Hemiptera > Gerridae > Gerris > Gerris lacustris. Next base: position 61,825,752 of record OX578283.1, read on the forward strand.
TATAATTAAGAACTGTTTATGGTTTTATTAATATTTTAAGAAAATGATATTAGTACACAGATATTAACAAAGTAGGAACATTAGTTAAAACTACAAATATGTAATGTAGTATAGCATATAGTGGCCTATTTTTAAGCAATACTAAATATGTTATGTTTAAAAATAGTACAGGTTAAATAGGAGATTGAAAATAGACAAAATTCGTCCATTCATGACACAGGTTTATGACTTCATCTTGGCAGTGAAATTGAATTTCTAAAGAGTCCCCCAAAAAATGTTAGGGAGATGGGACAATGTTATTTTAGTTGAGGGAAATAATAAATAATTGAAATAAAACATGGAGGGCTCTTCTGATAAAATTATAAACCAATATACTTAAATGTTATGTGTGAAAATAATGTTTGTTTTTTTGGACACCGTTTTTGATCTATTTTACCCCTCACTTAAAAGCATAGCAAATAATTTGACAATTTTCTTTGTGGAGTAAAAGTTAAGAATAAATTGTAAAATAAACCGTGTATACCGTGGATAATTTACTTTTTGTATACATTGAAAATGAACTTGCAATTAACCATTTTGTAAAATTATCAATAAAAGAAAACACAATCTATTTTGAATTTATTATAGAGAACAGAGTAATTGTTATAATGACAAATTTTTTATCTGTATTCCCTTTTTATAAAATGAAAGAATTAGTTGCGTGGGTAAAAAAGTCATGCAATTGATACACCACTTCCAATTTTTTGTATATTCAGAAGAATATTAAGAAAAAAAAAATGTAATAAAAAGGGTAAAAAATTATATTCAATTACAAGCTGTTAACTGAAGAGGAAATAAAATAATTAATATTTTCATTGGAAAAAGTTTTTTTTTTTTTTTTTTTTTTTTTAAAGTCTAAATAGGCTATACATTTTAACTAATCGGTCAATTTTACAGTGAAACACTTTTCAATACACTTAAGAAGATAATGGAAAAAGGAAAACTGTTTATGTATCTATTATATATTTTTTCTACTCTATTTACGTTTCTCATTCCCCTCCCCTTAATAGTTTACGTCGATAGTTTATCTTTAATTCAAGGCTGAATTAAGGTAAGTGGAAGCAATTTTGAACTAAGAGAGAAAAAAGAAAATTGGGGTAAAAAAAAAGAAAATAGTATAGCTGTTATTGAAGTTAGTGGAGCCCCCTTCCCTCTCCATGGGGGGGGGGACCAATAAATATATAATAGTAACTCTAAACTTACAGAGAGAACACTATTTAACTGTTTTTTTTTGTTAGAACTGAAGGAGGAAAGCTATTACTTTTTATATTTTCTTTATGATTTTTCAACTTGTAAGTTAATATTATGTGTCTTTATGGAGAAAATTACACTGTCAAAGTTCTTTCTTCTGAACGCTCCCCCCCCCCCCCCCCCCAAAAAAATACAGAGTTCTGTGAAAGTGGAAATTGGTTTTAGGAAAATTAGAGTTGTTTGAGGAACAAACTTTTTTTCTTTTTTCAACAACTCATAAGCTAATTTAGTTTTATATATATAATATATATATTTAAAAAAGAAATCGTACTTCTTATATAGTATGCATATAAATGAAATAGTTGTTGTATATGATATTTATTATTTTATTAATATATATTAGTATAGTGATAGTGTTAAAAATATTGTGATTTACACTTAAACGCTTATAAAAAAGATGTGAATTTATAAAAAAGAGAAAAAAAACTACCTTTGTGGACGCTTAAACTTAAGGCACTTCTTTACATTGTTACTCCCCTCTGTTTTTTATAAGTGGAGTAACAATCTAAAGAAGGTGCACGGAATGTTCTTCTTTAGACTGTTACTCCCCTTATAAAGAAACAGAGAGAGTAGCAATCTAAAGAAGGTGCACATAATGCTCTTCTTTAGACTGTTACTCCCCTTATAAAAATCAGAGGGGAGTAACAATCTAATGAAGGTGCACGGAATGTTCTTCTTTAGACTGTTACTCCCCTTACAAAAAAACAGAGGGGAGTAATAATCTAATGAAGGTGCACGGGATGTTCTTCTTTAGACTGTTACTCCCCTTATAAAAAAACAGAGGGGAGTAATAATCTAATGAAGGTGCACGGGATGTTCTTCTTTAGACTGTTACTCCCCTTATAAAAAAACAGAGGGGAGTAACAATCTAATGAAGGTGCACGGAATGTTCTTCTTTAGACTGTTACTCCCCTTATAAAAAAACAGAGGGGAGTAAGAATCTAATGAAGGTGCACGGAATGTTCATCTTTAGACTGTTACTCCTCTTAGAATGTTAATACCCTTAAAATGTTACTCCTCCTAGAATGTTACTCCCCTAATTATCCTGCTTAAGTAAAGAACCTTGAACAATTAGTAGCCCACTTCAATACAATTATAAACCATATTAGTTCATTTCCCGGTAAAAATTAAGTTTTTACTATAATGAAGCACATGCATGCAGAATATCACAATAATAACTAACAAGTTCATAGGAAAGAAATTTAATCTTATCGCAGTAGGGTCTAAGGGAAAAAATAACAGCTCACTTTTGAGATATTTCGACCCCTCTTTGGGTCATCTTCTGGCTGAAAACCACATTTATTGTCAGTAACTTCTTAAATTATTACTTCAATAAATTATTTTGTAACATAATGCATAATTAAAGTACTTTCTATAACTACCTGACTAGAAGATTACTAGGTATTTCATACTGTTGTTGATAAGAATAGTATATTATGTTACTAGGCTGTGAAACTGTGAAGTGAGTTTTTTCTTTACCGCGGCAATAACATTTACTGTTGAGCGAAGTGAGACAGCCAAGCTAAAGAAAAAACACTTCACAGTCGTGTAGAATATGCTAATTTTTTCCGTGGTAGACAATGAAAAAACATTAAATTTAATCAATAATCAATATAATAATAACAAATATTAGTACATACTTTAAGATTTAAAAAATAAACCTTAAAAAGAGGTTACACTATAACAAAAGATAAATCAAACGCATTGACATCTAGCGGATTTTAATCGTACTAAGAAACATTTCTGCAAAGATTGCAGCGCAAAAACTGAAGTTCTGCTAACTACCAGGATGAATTTTTACGTCCTAGGACGTAAAATTTTTTTCTTTACAGCTAGGAGTAATGAAAAGATTTAATCTACGTTTGATACGAAATATAAACATTGTATCTCTGTTTAGATGCGTAGAAAGTGATGCTTTACGTACTTGTATTCATTGCGCATGCGCGTCTCATAGTTCTGAAGAATTCCTATTCTTTACCACCCTAGGGCGGTAAAGAAGAGGAATTCTTCAGCTTTACGCATGATTAGCGAGTTTGTTTACATTTAACAAAACTAATTTGCTGTTCATTTATTTAAGTAACTGTTTATATCGAGTTTTTAGTGAAAAACAATGAGTGAATCTAGTGACTTGGACGAAAATGTGGAGAATAATACTCCTCCAGAAATAATTAATTCAGCAAAAAATATAACTCAAGAATTAATGCCTTCTTTATCAAGAGAGAGATACGAACTTATACATACAGCAAGTTTATTTTTATCTGTATTTATTATTTAAATCTAACAATCGTAGATAAAGTACGGTACGCAACTCGTGCGAAAACGGCATTTTGCATTGCTCGTGTAGTTTTACTACCCTCGCTGTCGCTCGGGTGCAAACTCTACACTCGCATGCAAAATGCTAATTTTCGCACTCGACGCGTAATGTACTATTTTAAGTCCACGTAATGGATTTTCTAAAATGGATTTTAGCTTTGTTTTTTAGGCTCTAAAGTTACTATTTCACAGCCTACCACGGAAACATTATTTTTCTCTAACCTAGGTGGCTATTGTCAATCTGAAATAATTAATTTCTGTTATAGGAGTAGTCTATGTTAAATATTATTCAATCTAAATTTCATCTAAATAAAATAGAGTCTATATTGAGTTCTGAAAAAAATGACGTTTTAAGAATAATAAATAATATAAAATATGTATATGTTAAAAAATATAGCACGAGTAATTAAACAAACTCATAAGGTAAAAAATACATATGGTGCAATAAAATTGAACGGAATATGGGAAAAGCACACAATTATAATTTATTTTGTATTTAAAAAAATGTTCTGGTATTATTGCATAATTAATACCAATTATACATTTAATAGATTTTTTTTATTTCTTTTTTGTTAGTTGTTAACATCATAACTAATTCATTTTTTGTTTTTAAAAATTCTAAGTAAACTACGACCCAAAAAAATTTAAAATAAATATGTTTTTCCATAAATTACAAGTTAAAAAAAAAGAAGGATTATCAAATAATATATAGAGAGTTTACATACTATGTATGTAAACTTTACATTTCTAGATGATGGGGAAAAAGAAGAGAGGGTTATTTGAATGTTTAAAGAATTTAAAATGCAAATTAATTAAAATCAAGGCGTAAGACGACGGTGGTAAATAACAAAGAGCCCTGTCTTTGTTTGTACAATCCTAACAATTTCCTCTTGGACCAATATTTACTTGCCTTAATTGTTAGAGACAAACAGGACCCCTCCCCCCCTCCCCCCCCCCCACTCTCAGACTAACGCAAACTGCCTAATTCAGTCTGGATACAATTTACCCAAACCTTTCATCAGAACATTGCAACTATGACTCCCCCATTCTTGCGCCCATATGGTTTCTCTCCTATCTATATTTAAAACAATCTGTAAACAATTTATATTACGCCTCAGACTTATGAATAAATTATTATTAGAAAAATAAATGTATGTGTAAAATATAATAGGTATAAATATCCTTTTTATAATCGAGTAGTGTCCCAAAGACTCATCTTGAAATTATTTGTTATTTTCAAGCTAGAGCAACCACATTTATTCCAATAAAAAGAAATGTTTGTTTTGATTTGTAGGTCTTTAAATAGATATAATAATTTATCTAAATTAATTTACTTAATTTAACTTTTTTCTAAATATAGTAAATTGAAACTGGTATATTAAAAATTTCAAGATAAAAAGAACATTTTATATACTACGTTTTTAAATTTTCTGTTGAATCGTATGTAATGTTGATAATATAATTATTGTTATTGTTGTATAATATATAATGTTAGTGAAAAAAAAAAATAAAAAAATAGTTCCTAATTTATTTACTTCACATAAATGACAATCATCTAGAGTCTAGAGAGCTGATCTTAAACCTATAAAAGGACAAATCTTTGTACAACGGATCTCCCCAAAGCCAAATCTAAACCGTGCCATCGATATATTTGAAATAATATAAATAAAATAATCGATAAATAATAAGTAAGTAAGTAAGTAAGTAATCCATTTATTGGAAATACATTAAATACAAAAACATTTTTAGGTTTTTTACATAAATATTTCCAAATCAGCTGGTAGCTGTGGATAATTTGCGGAGATTACATTTTCCTACATACAAATAATAAATAATACATTTTTATAATACAATAACTGACCTATTTATAAATCATAATCTATATATTTTTTTTTTTTTTTTTTTTTTTTTTTTTTTTTTAATGTGCGATTTTTAAATAAAACTATACTTTTTTACATGATAAATAATATAATATGATAAATAAACATGAGAGGTTATATTTTGTGCGTGTAGTACGGTTGCGGTCCCTTGTTATTTAAATATTTTACACATTTACTAAATTCAGAATAAGATAAATGCATTATTTTATTGAAGTACAGAAAACAAAGTGCAAGTGAGAGTGTTTTTATAGTTTAATATTAAGTGATGGAGAAGTAATAGTATATTTTGTTAATCCCATGTGGACAAACGTATTTTACTTACATTAGTTATTTTCAATCGTTATTTTTCTATAACTAACTATTGAATGGATTAATCGTTTTTAGTGAAAAGCTAAGTAAGTGAACATTGATTAATAAATATTTAACTTTTTATGCCATATTATGCCAATAAATGGCGTTAGCTAACGAACTAATTTAAAAAAAAACCAAGATACCAACTAAGCTCTCTTTCATCAACCGGCAGGATGGCGTAATCGGTAGCGCGTTCGTCTGAGGACTCTCTATAATTTATTCTTTTAGGTTCGATTCCGAGATATTGTACAATGATAATTACCAGTCCTATGTAATTTTATGAAAATCTGTTGCTATTAGGTATTCATTCTGCAGAATATTTAAATTACTATATACTGAATTAGTTCTAGTTAATTTCATTTTATGGGCATTGTTTAATTGGCATGGTGAATATTTTTATTTTAGAATATTTATATTATTTTAGAAAATTAAATTTTCTTTTATTTAGTTAAATTATATGAATATTTTTGTTATGAAATTTATTTTGTATTTGCTTAACAGAGAATTTAGATTTAGATTGTTATAAATTGAATTTGTTTTGATGTACTTTAATTGTATGAATATTTTTGTTATTAGGTGTATTTTGTATCTGCTTAGTAAAAAGCTTATATTGTTATGAATTAAATTTTATTTTAATTTAATTCTATTCTATGAATATTTTTGCCATTAGGAGTAATCTGCATTTACTTAGTAGAGAACTTAGATTGTTTGTAATTTGAATTTGTTTTTATTTAATTTAAGTTTAAGAACAGTTATGTTTTTTAGTTTATGGTGTATTTGTTTAGTAGATTATTGAAATTGTGAGGATATGTAATTTAGTTTTAGTTCCATGGTGCTATTTAATTAATTGTGTTGTTAGGCTAGTAAATAAGTGTTATTAATTTGGTGTCAAATGTGCGAAGCCAATGTAAAGGTATTTCTTTTTATATAAATTTTAAAAGTTTAATATGAACAAAGATACATTATAGTATAAATTAAGAAAAATAGTACAAATAACAAACTTTTTATATTTATAGAAAAGGAAGGTAAAGTAGTAGAAGAAAACATTAGCTTCACAGTTCCACCCGTGGCGCAATGGTATGGTGTGTTAGAATAACTATTGTTAAAAGGTGAGGTTGATGGTTCGGGTCTTACTTTGGACACATCTTTTTTTTCTTAATTAGAATTCAGTTACACAAATTATTAATAGCAACAGTATATTATAGGAGGAAAGAAGCATTAAATTGGTTAACAACAACGCAGTTAGTGATTTATCTATATAGTTTATTAAATAAAAATAACTAAATATTCTTTGAAGCAATTTTATATTAGAAACATACAAAAAGAAATCATGGAAAAAAATGAACTCATTACGTTATTAACTAGCTTTAAGGATGAATTGAAATGTGAAATAAAGGAAACGAAAGATGAAATAAAAAGTACTAAAGAAGAATTATTCATTGCAAAAGAAGAAATAAAGAATGAATTAAACGGTAAAATTATGGTGTTGGAAGAGCAGTTAGATCGCTTCAAGCTTAAAAATGAGAACCAAGAAAAACAAATATATTTCTTAGAAAAAGATTTGCGGAAAAACAATATCATTATCCATGGGGTAAGTGAAGAAAAGCCTGAAAATTTGGCCCACCTGGAATCTAACATAATTCAATTATTAATTGAGAAATTGGATATTACACTTGATAAATAATATAATCGATATATTTCCTGTTTTGTTGTCATTCAATGTTTACCTCTTAATAAAAAAGCACAAATTTGAAACCCGTCAAAATGAAGATTGTAAATATGGGATATGGCAAAACAAATAAAATAACTTGCGGATTTTTTCCGAACTAACTTTCCATACAGCAAAATTTGCTGAAATCCAATTAAATTCTGCTGAAAGATGGCTAAAAGTATCACAATAATGCATTGTCATAGTGTTCTGAGCTATGCTAAAAGTTTCAAATGTCTAGCTATTCGGGAAGTTAGTGAGAAATGGATTGCCAGATTTGTACCGGACAAACAAACAAACAAGAAAGCAAGCTAATAAAAACGTAGTAATAAGCATCTTTCAGCCTTCATAAGGCCATATCATCAGTTTAGTTTATATATTTAACGTTCTATGTTTTTATAAATTTCCCTCTCCCCCAACCATCTTATAATGGATATTCCTAAAATTTTGAAACGATTCATGCAAATACCTTATAATGGGGCGATGAAAATAACGGGGGGAAATTCCCAATTTCTATAAATTCCAAATTTTGTGTGCGCATAAGCGCAGCGACACAAAATGTAAATATTTTGTAAACATTTTGAGAGGAGTATCATATGACAGCTCCTGGAGAGTAGATAGGTTACGAATATGTATATATACTTTCTTAAAAGTCGCATTCCTTAATGATTTTATTGTTTTTAGGTTTTTATTAAAATATACCTCAAAATCCCCTCCCCCCCAAACCATCCTATAACGGCTAGTCCTAAATTTTAAAATAATTCGTACCTTAAAGGCGAAAAATATACCTTATCATAGGGCGATGAAAATTTCCCGAAAAAAAATTAATTTACTTTGTTGTCATTACTGATAAAAAAACAAAAACATTGTGACCCCCCGGAGGATCGAACCAGGGACCCTTTGAAAAAATAAAAGAGTCCCTGGTTCCCGACTAAATTTAATTCCGTAAGCTCGAAATCAAAATATATTTAATTATCTACATTATACATAAATAATATGATTACCTCAATCATTTTTCGGGTAATTATTCACGTTATATATATATATATATATATATATATATATATATATATATATATATATATATATATATATATATAATATATATATATATATATATATATATATATATATATATATATATATATATATATAGAATAGTTAACATAAATGGTCCTTTGGGCCGGATAATTTACAAAGTAATTAGCAGCCACCATATTAAAAATTAATAAAACTTTTTCTCTTTAATTCTACCTTCTGTTAAGTGATTTTTGCAACAGAAGTTGATTATATTATTATTATCATTAATGAAATATAAAGAATTGCTTATACACCAATTTTATTAGTGGGATCTCCACCAATCCCGGAACTCATCAGTTGAATACATTTAACTTTTTATTTGGCTAATTATTAGAATCCAAAGTACTAATTAAACCAAACAAGAAAATTATATTATGAAGTATTAAAAGTAAGTAGGCAAATTAATTAGAAATTGACAAAATAGTTCTTCTTTAACGTGTTTTAGATAATCTTATAACTATAACATCATTTTATTTATTAATCCATCATTATTTTAATCACTATATCAATCATTATTCAATTACTATTCATGGATATTAATTTAGTCAGTTCATCATCACTTCAAATCATCATCGCCTCATTTGTTTGTTAGTTAAGCAACTTTGTAAAATCATATAAATTACCCAAAAGAGCGAAATTACACGCAAAACACGTGACTAAATCTATTATTACCAAACATTTGCAATTAAGAAAACAATGAAGGTTAATAATGAACATGTGAATGGATAAACTGAAAATAATGGTACCAAAATATGTATATTATTTAATTAAGTACATCTTTTCCATTAAAATTTTTAATAAAATGGAAAATTGAAACACATATTGTAATTGTTACATAATATCATTAAACATAAACTAAATTAAGTCAATATCAAATAACGAGTTGATAATAATGACATAATTAAATTTATAATTTTATAAATATAATCCACTTTGATTATTGTTCTACGACCTATAATATTTAATTAATTTAACCTTTATTATATTATATCAAGGGACATACTAAATATTTTATACCATATTTTATTTCGGAATTCATAAGAAAATGATTCAATTTTATTAAAATAAATTTAAAGAGTAGAAAATTGAACAATTAAATAAAGTTAATTTTAAACCATTGTTTTTAATTGAAATTAATAGATACTTTATTTTAAGTATGAAGGGGGGGGGGGGGGGGGGGGTCGTCTGATTATTAAATTCTAAATAAAGAGAAGAAAATTAAACATGAATTATGATGAACAATTAATAATATTTTCTGAATAATTAGAGAAACTTAAGGGGTTATTTTTTTTTATTAATGTTATAAAATTATTGTTCAACTTTATTTTAAATTTATTGACAAAGAGAAACAGCTGTTGATTTTGTTTTACTTTTTATTTCACCCTGCTTTTTATTATCGTGATAACTTAAAAAAACATTTTATCAGATTAAAACAACTTTAAAATTTATGTAATTGTATTTAATTTACCTCAATTGAAACTCCAGATTTTTAATTTTTAAACAAAAAAAAAAAAAACTTTTAAAAAGTTTTTTTTTATTACCAAAATAATTAAAACTTCTATACTCTAGACTCTAGACAAACATCAATAAAGTTTTCATCATTTTTAAATTATTTAAATTTCTAAATGAGCTGATAAAATACTTCTACAATTAAGAAACAGGGATTAAATTGCAGCGGCATGAAACTATTGCGAGTTATTAAAAGTCAAAATCATTAAAACAAAAATAAAGGGGTTCATAAAATTAAAATTGTTTACTAATCATATACATTTCAAATAGTTGTACATGATATACATCTATATTCTTACAATAATCTAGGAGATAGCGTGCAAAAAAGTATCTAACTATAACATCAAGCTAGAATTTTGTGACAAGTTAATCTTTTTTGGTCCCCTTTAAACCCTTATAAAACTTATTGGGGTCCCACGGACCCCATACAAACTATAATTAATTTTTTTTTGTTTTATTTGTATTTCTCTAAACCTAGACTCCCTTCTAATTTACCTTTGAACCTTTCTATGTAAAAACTGATAACAATACCTATGTTATTAGTTTTAGTTTTCTTTGAGTATTCATTAGAATTAGAGTTGGGGTCCCATAGACCCCTGTGTGCCATTTACGTAATTGTTTCATATACCACAGATATCTGTCTTATTTTTTTATGGTATTAAAAAACGTATTCTATATATTTTTTTTTTTTTGGGGTGGTGAAATGTTTAAGACTGTCAAAAGTTCCAAGATAAAACTTTTATTACTATTAGTAGACGTATATAACTGCATTCAAGTTGAAGGTTTAGTGGATCACAGTAAAGATTTAAGGCAAAAAATGCTTAATTTTGACAGAGTATGTAAGAAAATCTATCATTTTTTTAAATCATTTTTGTTCCTGTTTTCTGTATATTTTTTATCTATATATTTTTTAATATATATAAATAAAAAAATATTAATAGTCCAGTCGACAAGTACATTTTACCTTGCAAAAGGTCATAAAAACTTTTTTCTTTTTTTTTGTTGTATGTACTTAGACATTAGTTAAAAACCCAAGTTTTCGACCTCCTAGACCCTGTACTAACCCAGAGGGGGGCCAAAATACGCGAAATTTTAGTGTTTCTTTTAGTTTTTTCTTTATAACTCTTTACCTATATGTCCTGAAAAAAAAGTGATCGTATCTTTCTTGTAGAGCACTAAATTTGCAACAATTTTTATATACCACATTTTTTCCTAAACCCTATACTTTCTCAAATATAGAGCTTCAAAGATGCAATATTTTCATGAAAATATCAAAAATAACATCTTTTCTGAGGACGAAAGGGGTCTATTTGTGTTATCCCACCCCTCCCAGTTAGATATTTTGGGTATATTCTACCTATGGAAGTACAAATAACCACCACTAACTACAACTACTAACCACTAGTAACCAATACTAACCGCCACCTACCTACAATGAACTAAATTTTCGGGATTTTTTGTTTATCCTTTCTTGTAGAGCACTAAATTGGGAACAATTTTTATATGTGACATTTTTTTCTGAAACCTATATTTTCCGAAATATAGAGCTTCAAAGATGCAATATTTTTTTTTTAAATCTGCTAAACACAAGTTGCGGAGGTTAGTGGTGGTTATTTGGAAGTATATACAAGTGGTGGTTATAGGTAGGATATACCCAAAACATCACTGTGGGGGGAGGGATAACAAAAATAGACCCCTTTCGTCCTAAGAAAAGATGTTCTTTTTGATATTTTCAAAAAAATATTGCATCTTGGAAGCTCTATATTTCGGAAAGTATAAGGTTTAGGAAAAAATGTGGTATATAAAAACTTTTGCAAATTTAGTACTCTACAAGAAAGATAGGATCAATTTTTTTCAGGACATATAGGTAAAGAGTTATAAAGAAAAAACTAAAAGAAACACTAAAATTTCGCGTATTTTTGCGCTTATTCCAAATTAAAGAGGTTACCTATTAAAGGAAAAACAAACATCAAATTGATTTTTTGGTCTACTAACTAATTTTGTATTCAGGATAATGAAAATCACATTGTTTATCGAAATTAGCGGGACATAGCCGCTCTCCACCATTTTTTTTTTTTTTTTTTTTCAAATGCTTTTTACTAAGCTATGTCCTGCAGACGAACTTTGCCAACGACATTCGTAAAAGGCACTAAATAACAAACTTAACTCATTGGTGGGTCAAATGCCTATTGCCAAGCTATGTCTAGCAGACGAACATAGCCAACCACATTTTCTTAAAAGGTACCTAATGATTAACTTGTGCAAAAAATTCTAGCTTGATGTTAGTCAGACACTTTTATGCACGCTATCTCCTGGACTATTATGGTCGAGTAAAATTCGAGCTAAAAAAAATGGATTATAATTATATAGAAAAATATTTTTAGGGGTCTTTAAAAAAAACCTGTTTTTTTTGTTAAAACCGTAATTTATATTATATACTTTATGAAAATTTGTGTGTTCGTGTCTATAATTGATTTTTAACACCGTTGTATTTTTACCTCATAATACGATTTTTAATTTTGCATTAAGATAAAAAAAAAAAAAATATATTAATTTGTATGTAGTTAAATAAAACGTGATATATAATAGAGTTCATTTTATATAAATTAAATAAAATAAAAAATAAAATAAAACAAGGGAAATAGAGATGTTAGAAGTTAAATCGGAGTTTCGGCCCCAAGATCTCAGGTGTGTTTTTTGTATTTTATTTTTTTTATTGTTATTCTGTAAAAAGGAGCTCCCTCTGTGTATTCTTTGCGCAGTTTGTTGTTGGCAGGCCCTTAACCGTTTCGACATGTAATAATTAGTAGAAAAGGCCGGAAAGGATGGAGGGGAACAAAGTGGACTCGTCGCCGAGTGGATAATTGAGGAGGAGAAAGGAGAAAATGATAGTGTTTTAGAGGTAGAGGCAAGTAGACAGGGCAGGGGGGGGGGGGGGGGGCAGATAAATCCATTTTGTTTCTCCATAGCAAGGTTTTTAGGAAAAGGGCGTAAGGATAGAAAAACTGGAAAGATATAGAGTCAGCGAGAGGAACAGTGGAGGGGGGGGGGGGGGGGGTAAAATATGCCACCCCGTGTACTAACCGTACAGAGCACAATCCCTTCTCTATCCTCTCTTTACACACTTTATACATTTATATATATATATATATATATATATATATATATATATATATATATATATATATATATATATATATATATATATATATATATATATATATATATATATATAAACATATATCTAAAAACCTTGTATAGGTTGTAGTGTGGATGTGGAGTGTAGAAGGGAGTGGGAGGTTGTAGTGTCTGTATGCTAGGGAGTAGTAGAAGGGGGGGGGGGTGTATGTTTTGTGGCACCCTTGGCGTGTTAAGGTTTCACTCACACGGATACACTAGAGTGTGTAAAGTGTAGGTGAAAACACATACAGAGTGAACACTCAGGGTCATTAAGGCTGACTCCACAAGAGGTTTCCACTATCTTCTCTGTTTCACTCTTACTAAAGGGTCTTTTATGTGGGTCTCTGTTTAGAAGATGTGGTTAGAAAGGGATGGAGTTAGGTTGGTAAGAGGGCTCCACGTGGAGCCTTTCGACCAATGGGAACGAGTTATTCCCGCTTCTACTCTGGTGAAGAGTCACGCCCTCCTCTTATTCCTCTTTTTTCTTCTTCCCTCTTAAGGGGAAGCAGATATCTTTTTTTCTTCTCTTTTACTCTTCCTTTAAGGGGGATTTTTTTTTTCTCCAACAGAGTTTTTATTTATTATTTTTTTTTTACACGGCCGCAGATCGATCGCGTTCAACCTTCCCCCTCCTTGCTCTCTCTCGACGAGTTCTTTTCTGTCCCGGAAAGTGAAGAAAAAGGGTAGTTTTTAAAGCAGGGATTTATGAAAGTTTCATGAGAGCGAAAAAAGGACGAGGTAGTATACGGGGGAGGCGATTTGCATGGGGACACGGAGAGTCATTAGTATGCCGAACAAATAGGGAGGAAAGGTTCGAGACCCCGTCGAGTCGGCAGCTCGTTCAAAAACCTATAATATAGGCGGCTCAGGAAGAGACACACGGCCGCGGCTCAGGAAGAGACACACCGCCGGCTAAATACAACCCTATAAATTACACATTCAAACAACCGGTACACTCTCATTAGCTATAATCGGTCGGGAAACCACCCACACACCACGACACACTCCTCTCCACACACTGTCCGCCGACAGATTTATAAGCCACCTCTCCTATTGGCGCCTTTAAACTGTTTAGAATTTGGAGCCCCGGAAAACGTCGACAAGGGAGTCAGAAGGAGAAAAGGATAAAACGTGGTAAAAGTAACACCCGATATTGATGAATATGGCATTGTTTAAGTAATGAATATTAATCATATCTCCAATATCAGCCTTCTCCTCACTTTTACCTAATAAATGCTTACTTTAGTTTTCTCTCTATCATTAATAACACTCTTATTAATTATAATTACATTTCATTTTTTAATAAGTCAAGGGATAAATACTATATTTTATCTCTAGAGAGATTAGCGATGCTTATTAAATCTCTATAAAAGTTATTTTTAGAAATTTATTTATTTATAAGTAATACAATAATTTTTAATTACAACACATATTATGTATTAAAATTCATAATTTTCCTACACAATATTTTCCCCCTATACATAATTTTAGTGCAATAAATAATTTTCCTCGTCCGGATAAAATAATAGAATGGAACCCTGAACGTTTTATAACTTTGGCCTAGTTCACACTGGTATAAAAAGTCGAGCAATTTTCTGTGAACTGCGTAGGGACAGTCTATAGACATATACAGTAGAACCTCAATAAGAAGTGTCTCAAGAGGATAGGGGATTAGAGAAACAGTCTTGTTATCGAGGTGCTCTTTTTGTTGAGGGTCGTTTTATTAAGGTTATTTTGGCTATCAGTCGTGTTATCGAGGTTAATGAGTGGGGGGTTTTCAAGTATAGACTTGTTCAAGGTCAACCCATTCCTGAATATAGTCACGTTATAGAGGTTGACTTCTCAAAACGATTTGTTATAGAGGTTCTGAGTTACGTTGTGAATTGGAAAAACTCCGTGTTATTGAGGTTGTTTGAATAATAATAGTCCCGTTATAGAGGTTAATATTAATAAAATCGGTCCGGTTTAGGCTCCACGCGTTTGCACCGACGACAGATGACAGACAGACATTTTTTAAAAACCTTTTTTGGACTCAGGGGACCTAAAAACGTGTAAATCCATAAAAATCTCAAAATCGAATTTCCGTGCCATCACAATACTTTCTCTTTACATGAAAAAGTAAAAAGAAGTATATTCAATGTTTCTTTGAGGAGGGTAAGAAAATAATATTATTTTTAAAAATCCTTCTTTTTAAGGGAGGTATAATGTGTTTTTTTTCGAGGGTCCTTTGAAGCAGTACCATATGCCACCAAA
The DNA here is from genome assembly GCA_951217055.1 of Gerris lacustris. Classification (NCBI taxonomy): domain Eukaryota; kingdom Metazoa; phylum Arthropoda; class Insecta; order Hemiptera; family Gerridae; genus Gerris; species Gerris lacustris. The sequence goes on from OX578283.1 coordinate 61,841,316, forward strand.
AAAAAAATCTTAACTGCTTCTACCTGCTCAGTATTTTTTGTTTAGGTCGGTCGCTATGCCACAACAAATTGCTGCTTAATAGAATTTTAATAAAAAAAAGCGACGAAAAAATACTAATATTATTATTATTAAATAAAATTAAGAAAGGGTAAATAAAAAACACACTTTTTAAATCACCCATCCCATGCTTCAATGATTTATATATACTGTTGTAATATCTGACCTTATTTAAAGATACCTTTATTAAAATGAGATAATAAAGATAATACCTAAAATTATACCTTTATTTAAAGATGTTGTCTTTGTCTGTGTACTATTCGACCATCAACAAAGTATAAAATAAAAATATTTTATGAGTGTGTGTCTAAATTTGATTTGAATTTGTTTCTATCCGACTTATAGATATGTCAAAAATTATACATATATATATATATATATATATATATATATATATATATATATATATATATATATATATATATATATATATATATATATATATATATATATATATATACAGGGTGTCCCACATAAGGTGTAACACAGAAAAACCTGATGTTCTACATCAAATTTCTGACAAAAAATGTTATATAACATAATGGTTGATCGACCTTCGTTTTCGAGATACTTATATCGATTTTTCAACTATCTCATTTTTTTACTTTTTCCCATTAAAAACGTTATAGCGTAAAATCTAAAAATGATATGAAGACGGGGTTTTCACCATTCAAAAGGTGAGGAAATTTGCTTTAAAAATGTCATGCTGCTTGCCCATAATACCCTTATTAAATTAATATTATATATTACTATATATTACTTCAAAATACAATGTTTTGGTTAATAAGAAATTTGTGGTCAACGTTCTTGGTAGCATAACTTTTTAATTTGTATGGTTAATGAATAAATTTGACCTCATGTAAAACTGGCCCGTTTAATAAGCTTTAAAATTATATAACTTGTTAATAAGTTTGCTTCAAGTTTTCAATCTTATTTGGATGAAAATGAGGTAATAAATGACAAATTTATCAGTTTCCATGACTTTAAATGACCCTAAGACTTGGTGGAAAAATAGAAAGGGTAACAAAAAAAAAAGATCACTCCTTGTATTAACAAAATGAAAAATTGAATAATATAGTATAGAAAAGTGTACATAATTGTTTACAAAAACTTAAAGTAGCCCCCCCCCCTACCCCCGTTGCTGTTAATGGATCTTCTGCAGCGGCGAAGTAAACTACCAGTTGCCCGTCTCACTCCTGCAGGTTTCAATTTGATAGCATTAAATTTATTCATTAACCATACAAATTAAAAAGTTATGCTGCCAAGAACGTTGACCACAAATTTCTTATTAACCAAAACATCGTATTTTGAAGTATATAATATTAATTTAATAAGGGTATTATGGGCAAGCAGCATTTAAAGCAAATTTCCTCACCCTTTAAATGGTGAAACCCCCGTCTTTATATCTTATTTAGATTTTACGCTATAACGTTTTTAATGGGAAAAAGTAACCAGAAAATGAGATAATTGAAAAATCGATATATCTCGAAAACGAAGGTCGATCAACCATTATGCTATATAACATTTTTTGTCAGAAATTTGATGTAGAACATCAGGTTTTTCTGTGTTACACCTTATGTGGGACACCCTGTATATATGTATATGTATATATATATATATATATATATATATATATATATATATATATATATATATATATATATATATATATATATATATATATATATATATTTTAAATTGATTTCGCCCTTTAAAGGGTAAATATGGGGCCCTTTGAAGAACGTCTCCTCTTGAACCTAAATTTTGTTTTATTATTCTGAGATTAAATGTAAAATAAGCAAAAAATATCGTTTATAAATCGGCGGAAAAAAGTAGAAAATTAAACATATTTCCTCTAAAAGCTTTGAGACAGAGGGGTTTAGACTGTCCAAATTATTCTTAAAAGATTCTGAAATACCTTTGAAATAAAATAACTTAATGTTACATTACATTTTCTTGAAAAAACAGCTTGCAAAAGTTGTTAACTTTGCAGGCTATATCTGCTTAAACCATAAGAAATATATAGAAAAAAATTAAATAACATTATTTTTCATGAACTTTTCAGTAAAATAAAATAGTTGACATCTGGAGCCAAAACTAAACTATTAGGCCGATTTTGACGAAATTGGGCATACATTTTCAGCAATATCATGAACCGAGGCGAAATCGAGAAATATATTTTAGCTCCAAATTTGGGGGCACTACCTCCTAAAATCTTTGAGAAAACGTGAAACAAAATTATTACATTTTCTTGAAAAAACAGCTTGCAAAAGTTGTTAACTTTGCAGGCTATATCTGCTTAAATTAAACCATAAGAAATATATAGAAAAAAATTAAATAACATTATTTTACATGCTTTTTAGTGAACTTTTCAGTAAAATAAAATAGTTGACGCCTGGAGCCAAAACTAAACTATTGGGCCGATTTTGACGAAATTTGGCATACATTTTCAGAAATATCATAAACCGAGGCGAAATCGAGAAATATATTTTAGCTCCAAATTTGGGGGCACTACCCCCTAAAATCTTTGAGAAAACGTGAAACAAAATTATTTTTTATAAACAGTTCCCGCACGATTTTTATTAAAAATATCTAAAATGTAACCCATTTAAATTCGAATTTAACGATATAAGTCGTTTTCCCGGGAAAATCTAGTTCCTGAGAAAATAACTTTAAACGCGGACAGAGAGAGGCCGGGTTCGATTCCCCGCCGAGCAGAAGTTATTTTTATTACAAATTTTGATGAAATGTTCAATAATAAATAAATGTTCCTACGAAAACTAATAAATTTAAAACTAATCGGGCTAAGTAATTATGAATTCGTCTATGAGAAAGTTTGTCTGAGTTGTCTCAGACCAATTTTTGCAGTTTGGACCACTTACCAAAGGATATAAATACATATACATAAGAAGAAAGTAAATTGAATTGAAATTTGGAATTTATTATATTCCCAACGACCTATTTAGAAAAGAAACTATAATTAAATATATATTTTATATAATATAATAAATTCCATTTTTTACAAATTATAGTATTTTTTAATTCACTAATAGTTTTTAAATGGATAGAATAATAGGTGGTCTGTTCAAATCTAGCAATCTTCTTTTTTTTTTATAAATAGGCAACAAATCATTATAGATCTAGAAACACATCTTATAGGGGACCATGGTCTGAATACTGGGAATATTAAATAGAATTATTGTTAATTTATTAGTTAATAATTTCGTTAAGTCAGATATCTTCCTATATGAAAAATACGAAAAATTTAATTAACTGTTTTTTTTTAGTTTCTTTTTACAAAAAAATAGGCAATGAATTATTACAGAAACTATTAGAGATTAGTAGATTTACCTATAGAGAAAAATGATTAGATTTTTGAGAACATTTAAAAACCACATCTTAAATCAAAAAAACTCAAAAGGAAACTCTATATTTTAATGGTTACCTTTATCCAATAATATAATTTGAGATTTTGCCATAATCAAATATAAAATTATTAAAATACCGTAGGCGATATAAGAAAAAAACAACCAACAAAACAAACAAAAAAACCAAACCGGATTTAATAACTTCCCGGATGTCTTATTGATGTTTAAACACGAATAATTCCCGTTTAACATCGTTATATATATTTTTCATTCAAGGTTAAATATATGTTTTTCTTCTTCTTTATTAGAGAAGATGTTAATTAATCTCAATATATATATATATATATATATATATATATATTATCTCACCGCATGAATTTATTTCCAAGAATAACAATTTCTAGTATATATATATATATATATATATATATATATATATATATATATATATATATATATATATATATATATATATATATATAAATTTGGCCTCTTTGGAAGTTTACGCTCATTTGAAAGGTTAATGGTGTGAATCGAAGCTTGTCTGCTTTTCCAATTCGTCCGTAACGGTATTACCCTAGATTTTTCACCGCGTTCATCCCAAAAAATCATTTAAATTTTTATTTAATTTTTTTTTTTTTTTTAATCTTCATTTTTCCCCCAATCAGGCTCGTGTTAAAATATTCTTTACAGCTCCATTAGACACGCTGCTTTAGTCATCTTGTCAACGAGAAAATGACTATTAAATTAAGCGGTGATACGCCAGAGAGAACTTGAAAATTATCTTTTTTTTAATAAAAAAAAAAGAATTAATTCCTCTTCGACTGGGATTCTTAATAGAAGAAGAAGATAAAGAATTAAGGAAGATCGTGTCTAAATGATTACAAGATGAATTATCTTGGTTGTTTATTACTTGGTCAGGTGTAAAAAAATAATAATGGCATCTTTATGATCCTTGTTATTAAAAACTAGCGCCGAACCGGCGAGGGGGGGGGGATCATCCGTGTATACAGAGCTATTTCAAAACCTCATCAATATCAGGTAGAATAAAAAAATTACCAGGTATTTTTAGATGAAAATTTGTACTGAAAATAGCTGAGTTAACGATGTTCATAAAAAAAAAAAAATATATATATTTAGAAGGAACCAATTTTGTAGTGACCGCGTCATAGTAATAATATTTTCCCCCATTTCAAATTATTACATACAAAATGCTCTCTCTCCAATTAGTGTGGCACATAGCTTCCTCGCTTACTATTTCGTAAAATTTAATGATTTTATGCTTTTAAAACTTATTATGATCCAATTTATTAAATTTTTCCCTTGTTTTTAGGGTTTTGTAGATTCTTCTCAAAACCCTTATGCCGAGGGTGATGTGTTCGTCTGTCCGTCACTCTTTGGTTCATAGGGCCCGAACCGTTTAAGCTAAAGAGCTGAAATTTCAAACACTGGTGCAACTTTTTGACCCAACCATTGGAAAAATATACAGAAGTTCAAAATTAAATATAAGCAAGCGCAATTCGCAAAAATGTTGTAAACTCAAAAATTTATATATTTTTTTTAATTTTCGAATGGGATATCAAAAGAAAGCTGCTGAAAAGTAGGACGCAAATATATATAATCTTTTTTAAATTTTTTCATTCCTTATTGGGTAAAAAAATCAAAACATACTCCAAAAAATCCCCCCCCCCCCAACCACTATATAACGGCTGGTCCTAAAATTTCGGAATAATTCATGCTGCCTTATTGTGGAGCGATGGAAATTTTCTGAAAAAATTAATTTATCTGTCGTTATTACCGATGAAAAACATTGTGACCCCCCGGGGGATCGAACCCGGGACCCGAAGAAGAAAAAAGATCATAAATATCGAAGAAAAAAATCATAAATACATAACGGGCATGCTTAATCATCTACAAAACCCTAAAAAGTACTTGGACGCAAGTACTTCCCTGTAATTTTTTAAATCAGTCAAAATTGTTTTGATTCTTTTCATGTATTAAAGTATCAATTTAGCAAAATTGAAAGAGTTCAGAGGGTTGAAATTAATCTGGGGGCTATCTGCGGGCTACTTTCGACGAACCATCAACATTTAATAAAATCAGATAAATAGTTTTGAAGCTATAGGTGTAAATAAATGTATATTTGTGCGCATTGTTTACTTGTTTCCCCCATTTTTTTAATGTGTCAAAATTAAAAAAAATCTGGGGCTATCAGCGAGTTACTTAACCTATAAAAGTTTCATACAAATCAGATAAGTACTTTTGAAGCTATAGGTGTAAATAAATGTATGTTTTTGTGAAATTAATATATAAATATAAACTAAAATATTAAACAGAATGTAATGAGACAGCATGCATTCCTCTCACCGAAGACTCCTGCACACAACGACTACTGTAAACAGTAAAGATAACAGCAAAAGGAAGGTAACAAAGAGATTAACAAGCAGGTTATAAGGTAACAAAGAGATAAGGTTATAAGGTAACAAAGAGATAAGGTTATAAAAAGAACATATTACAAAAGGAAGCTAAGTAAGAAAAATAATCTGGGAGAATAAGTTGTCGATCAGTTTAAAATAATAATTGATTAATAATACTAAATTAAATAATCACAGAAGACTGTCAGTTATTGTTAGAATAATTACAAATAGTTTCTTTGGCTGAATTTTCTTGGAGTAAAAATGACTCTAATAGATCAAATAAAAGTTGAAGTTTTACAAAGAAAGATGGGTCCCCAAAGATATCAGTTAATAGATAAATGAGGTAGGTGAATCTTACTTAAAAGATGTGAGAAAAAAAAGAAAGAAAACTTGTGCTAAAATAACAGATCTGGATTTAGGTAGATAATTAATTAGATAGATAACTCAAAACTCAACTCTTTGAAATCAAAACTGGAACAACTATATATCAAATATTCTCTAAGATTCTCAATTACGACTAAAATATAGTTAGTTTATAAATCATTGTCAAGGCAACCACATTTATTCCAATAAAAATAAAAGTTTGTTATGATTTGTAGGTCTTTAAATAAATAATAAACAGGTCAAGTGTGTGCTAGTCAGCACACAGCGAGGGTCCGTAGGCAACCCTGTATAGTTTAAGTAGTACCCTAATGATGGTGTTTTTTAAAATGCTAAAACGCTTACTTTGAACTATCCTATGGGTCTGATATTCTCAAAACACATAAACAAACTTCTGATAAAGTATTTTTTTTGCCACTGAACCGGACTACAACCATATAAATACATCGAAAAGATCATAGTTATAAAATGACGTATTTTGTCAATAAAAAATAAAATAATATTTTTTTCGAAATTTCCAAAAAGTGGTATCTTTACTTTTGGTCGAAGAATGTTCAGGAATTTTTTCAGATTTTTTGCACTTCACATAAGCGAGATAGAGTGGGGGGGGGGGGGGGGGCACGTTTCACACCCACTTAAAACTTGCCTATGCTCGCCCTATCAAAGTTATAACCAAAGAATTATATATTTTTGTAATCAGCTCGACGTACCCTTTCATATGATACCCCTCACGGTGTCGAAAAAAAAATAAAAAAATTTAACCCTTAAGTTTTTTACCCTAATTTTTTTGAAATTTTTTTTTATTAAGTCGCTATATTTTTAACATACGTGGGCAGGTACAAGACACATATACTTGCCAATTTTGAAAGTGATCGGACGAAAAGTGTAGCCGTGAGTGAGAGCAGGCGACAGGACGGACGGACAGACACTCGCAGGAAAATGTAAGGGTCCTTGGTTTTGCCTACGGACCCTAAAAATAAAAGTTTGTTATGATTTGTAGGTCTTTAAATAAATAAAAATAAATTTAATGATTGGACAGTAAAAAATTAAAGATATCAATAAAAATAAATGAAAAAAAAACTAATCTAAAATTAAGACAGACATTCTTATCAAAACTAAACAATTAGTAAGTGCCACAGTTGTGATAAGAACGACTAACATAAAAATTGTGTAATCACGTTGGCAATATGATTAAGCTCAAATGTTTGGCACCAGTGTTGATAATATATGAAAAAGCTGTAATTATAAAAGAATACGAAGGGGGAGTCTATATTATGTTGGAGACCAACATAAGAGTACACCTATAACATATATATTATATACGTTTTTTTTTTTTTTTAATATCTACAGTTAATAGCCGGATGTGGCTTGGCCTTAATAAAAAAATGTTAAAACTTTACATGGAAAAAAGTTTTTATTATCATAATTAGAACTCGTGCACATCTGTAAAATGTTTCCACCGAGCCGTACTAATACGGAAGGAACTTTTATAGCTTTTAGACTGCTGCTGATTAACTGCGGTAAAAAAGTAAGGCCAAAGTCTTCAATAACTTAATTAAAGCGAAGCCAATTTTCATTTGCATGCTTTCATTATCAGCGTCAAAGAGAAATCGAAAAGAGGCAGAAAAAAATGGAATCTAAACAAAGATTTAAACTTACTTGACAGTAAGATATGGTCTCTCCATTTAGTTTATTAATACAAAATTTGTCATAGTTCATCATCGACCCATAACTCAAGAGAGAAAGCAGTCAGGTGACTCTAGATAACGGTGAACTTGACTTATTTTACGAATTTTTACTGACAGCAAAAAAATTTATGATAAAATGTTCAGTAATACGTAACCCTAGAACGACACACTGGGGTGTCCCATACAAACTATAATTTAATTTATTTTTTTTTGTTTTATTTGTATTTCTCTAAACCTAGACTCCCTTTCCCCTCTAATTTACCTTTGAACCTTTCTATGTAAATACTGATAACGATACCTGTGTTATTAGTTTTAGTTTTCTTTCAGTATTCATTAGAATTAGAGTTGGGGTCCCATAGACCCCTGTGTGCCATTAACGTATATTGTTACATAAACCACTGTTAACTGTCTATTTTAAAAAACTCATTTTATATTTTTTTTAGGGCTGCTGAAATGTTTGAGGCTGATAAAAGTTCCAAAAAAGAACTTTTTTTACTATTAGTAGACGTATACGTATACGTACTTCATTCAAGTTGAAGGTTTAATGGATCACAGTAAAGATTTTAAGGCCAAAAATGCTTAACTTTGACAGAGTATGTAAGAAAATCTATATAATTTTTTTTTTTCATCATTTTTGTTTCTGTTTTCTGTAAAACGACTCTTATAAATATTAATATATATAAATAAAAAATATTAACCCAATCTAACGAAAACCAAATTTTATATATATATATTTTTTTTTTGAAGTATAATTTTTCTAAAAAAAAATTGATGAAAATATGTATGTATACTATTTAATTCTAAAATCCTTATTTGTTTTGGTCAAAACTAAATAATATGTTTAGTATGACAAATTATATTTACAAAAATATATAAATAATAAAAAAAGAAAATGTTTATTAATTAATTTAATCCAATAATTAATTGGGGTCTCACTAAACCCTGTGTGGAGTTTGCACCCGAGCGACAGCGAGGGTAGTAAAACCACACGAGCAATGCAAAATGCCGTTTCCGCACGAGTTGCGTACCTTACTTTATCTACGATCGTTAGATTTAAATAATAAATACAGAAAAAAATAAACTTGCTGTACGTAAATTCATATCTCTTCTCTTGATAAAGATGGCATTAATTCTTGAGTTGTATTTTTTGCCGAATTAATTATTTCTGGAGGAGTATTATTCTCCACATTTTCGTCAAAGTCACTTGATTCACTCATTGTTTTTCACTAAAATCTCGATATAAACAGTTACTTTAATAAAAGAACAGCAAATTAGTTTTGTTAAATGTAAACAAACTCGCTAATCGTGCGTAAAGCTGAAGAATTCCTCTTCTTTACCGCGCTAGCGTGGTAAAGAAGAGGAATTCTTCAGAACTATGATACTTGCATGCGCAATGAATAGGTACAAGTATGTACGTAAATAATCACTTTCTACGCATCTAAACAGAGATATAATGTTTATATTTCGTATCAATCGTAGATAAAAAAAAAATACGTGTGTCGTTCTTGGGTTAAATGTAGCTACGAAAACTCGAAAACTAATAAATGGAAAACACTGGGCTAAATAATTATGAACTTTGTAACAACTAAACAACTGTATATGTGAAAGTTTATCTTACATAACACAATTTACACATTACATTCAATTATTTCATAACAATATTGTTAAACAATTTAACTAAATAATATTATATTATATTGTTATTATGAAAGCTAATGTAGCCGCCAATTAGTCTTCCTCTTTAATCTTTTGTTAAGTTCAAAAAGATTTAAACATGATTACAGAAAATATAATTAAACAAAGATATTTCATGTGTTAATAATTTTCATAATTATGTACATATACATATATATATATATATATATATATATATATATATATATATATATATATATATATATATATATATATATATATATATATATATATATATATATATGTATATTGTTATTTGATAGAATATTATGATTAGTTTTCTGTCTAGTAATTATTATTGTTTGTATTTTAATGAAAACACGGTAATATTTATTAATAACTAAATGGATAGTTTGGAGTCGAAGTCTGATTTGTTATCTCTCTTGTGAGTTACCCACGCCTAATAGACCATTAGCTTGTAATTAAGTGAACAAAATGTTTATTAAACATCTATTAGAACATTCTTCCTTGCACTTTTATTTTACATTCTGAGAACAAGCTACAAGGAGGGGGGAACCAATTATTTATAATTTAAACTGCTAGTAATTATGTTTCTATACTGTCTTTCGACAGCTCTGATAATGATTTTTTCTCTCCTGTTATAAATTCTAAACTAGTGTGTTTGGTTGCATAATGTTAAATGCTTTTTCTTTTATTGTAAAGAGTAACGCAAACGATAAAAATACTAATAAATTATGGAGAATTGTAGATATTTTTTAAAAAAAGAAAAAAAAAAAAAAATTTAAGAATAAATAACATACTTTTTGCTTCCAAGCTTACCGAAGGTAACGGAAGCATTGTGTTCACTTTTGAGAACGAAAAACTTTTATGCCTCCGATTTCAAAAATTCCAAGGCAGAAATCCGTTTCAGACATCAGGGAACATTTTTGGTCTCGTGTCTGTCTGTCTGTCTGTCTGTCTGTCTGTCGGTCTGTGTGTCCGCGAATTATGAAACGTGCGACGATAACTTGAGTAAATGTTAACCGATTTTGATGAAATTTGGTAGACATGTTCGTTTTACCAATGCCCAGGACGAGTTCGTTGGACGTTATCCGTCCAAGCGTTCACGAGACACGCTCGCGTAAACGTGAACTTAACGTCGGGGAAAAAATCTAACTTCACCTATTTAATGAGGCAAACATTTTTTTCAAATACACTTTTTTAGTAAAACCAACAGCGACACCGCAATGAAGTGTTAAAGATCGCTAAAACTATTAATAGTTTTTACAAAATAAACAATATTACAATAAAGTAATATAACAATAATTGTTATAGTATATGATAGGATGCGAGGAAGCTATGTGCCACACTAATTGGCAGTATATTTTTTTTTTTAGATAAAAAGTGACGTTACCTAATTTATAAGTTAAGCAATGCCTATGATTAAAAATAGGACCAATTTTTGTCTCTCGTTACCCGGCACAATTGATTACTGAGAAAGCTAGCAAAATTCATTTAGTGCAGAGGCTGTTGTGAAAATTTTACTACGTTTTTATTAGCTTCCTTTCTTGTTTGTTTGTTTGTTTGTTTGTTTGTCAATTGTTGTACAAATCTGGCAATCGATTTCTAACTAACTTCCCGAATAGCTAGACATTTGAAACTTTTAGCATAGCTCAGAGCACGATGACAATGCATTATTTTAATACTTTTAGTCATCTTTCAGCAGAATTTAATTGGTTTTCAGCAAATTTTGCTGTACGGAAAGTTAGTTCAGAAAAAATCCGCAAGTTATTTTATTTGTTTTGCCATATCCCATATTTTCGCAATCTTCATTTTGACGGGTCTCAAATTTGAGATAGATAAACATTGAATGACAGCAAAACAGGAAATATCGATTACATTATTTATCGATTACATTATTTATCGATTATATTATTTATATAATTTCAAATTTATCGATGGCACGGTTTAGATTTGGTGTTGGGGAGATCCGTTGTACAAAGATTTGTCCTTTTATAGGTTTAAGATCAGCTCTCTAGATGGTTGTCATTTATGTGAAGTAAATAAATTCGGATTTTTTTTTTTTTTCACTAACATTATATATCATATAACAATAACAATTATATCATCAACATTACATACGATTCAACAGAAAATTTAAAAATGTAGAATATAAAAAGTTCTTTTTATCTTGAAATTATTGTAATCTCAATTTAACCCACTTCCCTACCACCTAGTAAGTTGAAACTTGTACAGATTATTTATATACGATGATAATGCAATAATCAGTCATAAGTTTTAGCTAATATCAGGCCCCTTTATAGGGTAAGCTGCACCCTGGACAAAACCTTTTATTCAATTTTTTAAGTTTTTGGTAGTTTTCATACTACGGAAAGTTAAATTTTAATTTAAATCAAATTATAATTATTATTAACTACGGGAAACAGATAGTGAAAAATACACTCCTGTGCCGGGATTTGAACCACGGGCCTCTATATAGAGGCCCGTGGTTCAAATCCCGGCACAGGAGTGTATTTTTCACTGTCTGTTTCCCGTAGTTAATAATAATTATAATTTGATTTAAAACCTTTTATCTTTTATAGTATTAATTTTTTATAACTACGTTTTTAGTACAAACTGGAAACATACATGAACATAATTTTCTATACTTTTCTTGAAAACGTTTTGTTAACATAACTACATGGACCTTTTTCTTGTGATCTTGTGATTTTTTCTTAGCGAACTCGGTAACAACTTCGGAAAAATCTGTTTTTAGTGTTATGTCCTTTTTCAGAACACATTAAAACCAATGAGCTCAGATAATTTTTCGATCTTAATACCTCTATATAAGACAAACATTTCCAATAAATATCGTTTTGTTATCTGCCACAATTTTGAAAATTATACTATTGATCTTTGAAATTTTAACGCTTAAATATATACAGTATTATGTGAGATAATATAAGTTTTATAATAGCTATGTAAAACATAAATAATTTTATCTTCAGCAGGGAGAAAAAGTTATGATTTTGAATTAGTTTAGAGGGACTAAAACAGGTCTTTTCATCCCTGAACTCAAAAAGTAGGGCGAAAAAGTTAAGTAGGGCAAAAAAGTAAAGATTGCAACTTAATTATTTTATAAATAGTAGAAAATGAATGGCAAATGTAATAAAGTTGTTGAAATCAGGTTGGCGGCACTGCGCTTTTTTGACCATGTTTATCATTGATTCATTGTTTATAACCTGCGTCTAAATAACCTTCTATTTGAGTTGAATTCCAATTCTTATTTGTTTTTAATATTGAATCTCTTATATCTGCTATTAAAAGTGCTAATAATTATTGTTATTTATTAAAATAATAATTTATGAAAATGCGTATTTTCTTCCTACTGGAGATAAAATATTGTATGAACCTCGTGAGTAAAGTACCATTATTCCCCTCGCGATAATTATCTCCCTCGGCTGCGCCTCGGGAATTGTAGAGTCTAATTCCCTCGGCTTCGCCTCGGGATTTAGGGACCATGGTTCCTTCGGCTTCGCCTCAAGAACCAACGTTTTCGCTCAGGGAATAATGGCTTACTTTACTCCCTAGGTGCATAAATAACTATTAAGTCACCGGGGCCGTGGTCATATGCCCCTCCCTCCCCTTCCTATCTGGGCCTGCTGGATAGTAACTGTTAACGCAAAGGTATGAATGTAGATTTTAAGTAGTGTAGGTTTTAAATTTATATATTTAATCTGAATAATGAATTTGAATATAAACCAATAATAATGTTATTTAAATTAATTCTAGCAATAAACCTATCCCACCTGTACTTAAGCAAGATTTGCACGTCTTGAAAACTGAGATAATTATCAACAAGTAAGAAACAAATCTTGTTCGAAAAAAACTAATTTATTTACTGCTTGACATTGCCTTGTTAAGTGATAACGAATGTAACATTTCTATAAGCTATGTAAACTAGTAAACAATCAACAATCATTTAAACAATTTATTTCCTTTCTCTTTATATTATAAATTATATGTTTCCTCTTTTAAACTCAAATAATATATGATAAATTCATAGGATCTCAACAAGTTAAATAATTACAGCCTGGAGCTAAAAACATTTTGTACATTCATAATAGAATATATTAACTTATAGATTTACCCTTGTACGCATTCTCTCATAAATAAATAATTAATATTTTAGAATTTCCATGTAACTTAGATATAACAGATAAATATATGATTTAATTTATGATTAGACTAAAGAATTTTTAAATTAGTGTTTTATAGTCACAATTGTAAATGTAGAGTATGTATTTTTATAACACCTTACATTATTAAATACATGAAATATTATATATATATATATATATATATATATATATATATATATATATATATATATATATATATATATATACATTATTAATGCATACAACAAGCTATACAAGCCATTATACTAGATTCTCTTGTAAACAGATATTAAATACAAAAGAAATATCATTTATATACTTTTCATTCGTACCTGTAAGAACATATCAAGATAGGAAAGTTCTTATTTATGCATTGAAAATGCAATATACATTCCATTACTTAAATACATAGATATTTTATTGTCTAACTTATAAATATACATAGATTTCTGTAATCACATACATAGATGTTACGTAGTTATAGTAGTTGAAGTACCTACTTGTTCCTTGGAAGGGATATTTATGTTTAGTAAACTGCTTTGTAAGTAGATATCATTAGTAATTTAATACTACATTTACTGTAATTGTTCGAGGAAAATATCGACTTATAAAATTCAAAAAGAATATACACACATATATATATATATATATATATATATATATATATATATATATATATATATATATATATATATATATATAGTTTTGTTATAAACAAATAGTAATAGGATCATGACTATAATATACATAATTCATTTCATTACTAAGAATATAATACTCTCTATATCGTATAGTTTGGAGTCTATTGATGTATTAAAAAAATAACCAAACGAAACAAAGTAATCTAGTAATAAATAACAGTGCTAAAAAAAAGATAAAATAAATGAGAAAATAAACTCAGTCAAAACCAATCAGACTGGTAAGTTTAAGAACAATCAACTATTAGTCCATTAATTTTATTACAAATATTTTCTCAATAGGGCAGCTGCACCAGTAAATATTTAATAACACTAGTTCTAGGATACATTAATAAAATAATAAATACTCAATTTAAAAAGAGCATTAGTGTCAGGTTTAAGCACACCAATCATAAATTAAATCGGTCTACAATTGCGGACGCCATAAGAGCTCAAAGTCAAAAATTGTTAAAAAAAAAAAAAAAATCTATGTAAGGTAAAACCGATGAAGGTTCGACAAAAAGTCAAAGGGGCAAAATTGTAGATATTTTAAAATTTTCGATACGACTTACCGTTTAGCCGCAATAAGAAAAAAAACTTAAAGCTGTGTCCGCCATCTTTAATTTTTTAAGGGGGTAAATGTAAAAATTTTTCTTTTCGGATTTTTCTAGTTGGTTTGAGCCAATTTCCGACCAAACGCAAAAAAACCGTGAGTCTCTAGGTCGTTTAGAAGTACCCAAACATTTTGATTAGCGATTCAGTGGGTTTTATCACTTGAATTTTGCAAATCCGACCAAAACTTTACAGACAAAACTTTAATTTTATATATATGTACGAGTTTATAGTCACGATTTTATGAAAATAAACGTAACTTTATCAACAAATCGAAACCAAAGTGTAAACTATCATCTGTTGACTACTTTATAAAAGTATGTTTAATAATCAATAAATTAAATTTATTATATTAGATTATTGTTGTTCAAGCACCATTGAACAAAATTCTGCCAGCATCTGAAGGGCCCCCCCCCCCCCAAGTTCTTGGATTAGAAGTTTGTCCCTTCAGTGCTATTGGCAGGCCTGCTATCCCAGGATCTGCTGGAAGGAAAATCCTGAAATGGCCAAGTGTGTGTGTAGCCCTCCATGGGTGTAGTGGCCATTTTTTAATGTTTAACATTTAATGTGACATTATATATCTACAATTATCCTGGTCATCCAAGTGATACCATGGATATAATGGCATACAGGAGTTCAGCAAGGTTCTTCTCTTTATCCTGACAGTAGGAAAGAGAAGAACTTCTAAACTTGCTGGATCCAACTTATCCACCACCCACAGGAGATATCACCATCTGCCACCGCACTTCACCTCTACACTCTCCAATCAGATATTCCTTTAATTTATCTATATAACTATTTTGGCCATATGCTATTACATCTAATCTGCTATTTAAATATATATATTTTTCAAACCTACAGTCCGCTCAATTTTATTATTACTTTTTTATATTATACCCAATCGTGGTCAGGTCAAGCCAAGAGCTCCCTGGCGCGAACAAATGTAGATAATTAATATTAATAGTATCAACCTGTAATAGTAATGCATAATCAAAATTACCTAAATTTTAAATATCTACTGTGTTAATGATTAATTTGTAGCTCCTTTTAGTGTAATAAAAAATCATACTAGATTTTACGAGGGAACGTTTCGGCATTATACCTGCCATTCTCAAGCCTACAGTAATATAATACTTTATTTAGAAAACAAACATCGAAACATAAACATTTTGTGTTTATTTTACTGAATAAAATTTATTTCTCACTCATAAATATTAAATATTTCAAAAACTTTTTAATATCTCTTTATTTAACTATTAAAATTAACCATTTGTAAATCAAAAATAATAACTCGAATATATATATATTAGGTAAATAGCAAATGCTAATTCACATTGGAGTT
This sequence comes from Gerris lacustris, assembly GCA_951217055.1. Classification (NCBI taxonomy): domain Eukaryota; kingdom Metazoa; phylum Arthropoda; class Insecta; order Hemiptera; family Gerridae; genus Gerris; species Gerris lacustris. Next base: position 61,857,674 of record OX578283.1, read on the forward strand.
AAAGAGAGAACACGTTATAACTACTAACCTATCTTGATAGTTCAACCAAATCAAGATAAATCATTGATTATAATATTTGACTCTGAAAAAATAAATAAATAAATACAATTATTATTAAAAAAAAAAAATGAAAGAAAATTTATTCATAATGCCTTGAGGGGATGATCTTGATAGAATTATTAAATCAAAAGAAAGAAATGAAAAAGAACAAATGTATAGGAATTGTTGCATTTTTTATTTTTTATTTATTAATCTATTTTATTATACACTCACACATATAATATATATGTATAATATATATATATATATATATATATATATATATATATATATATATATATAACTTTTAACTTAATAAATCATTAAAAAAAAGTTGTTTTCGGACGTTTACGATTTTTTTCCAAACGATTTATTTAATACGGAGGCATTAAAAAATAATACTGAAATTTACTCATTCATTTCTCAGTTGTTATAAACATATATATATATATATATATATATATATATATATATATATATATATATATATATATATATATATATATATATATATATATATATATATATATGTATGTATATGTGTGTGAGCATAAATTAGGTTTTCTATCCCCCTTTATCTCTCCATACACTTACACAGACACACTTACACATAAAATTGTGATTGTTGTAAAGATTCATAATGGATAAGTGATTTACGACTCGGGAGTCAAGTAAGGTTATTTTACGGCTTATAATCATCTTTTATTACCTGTTGCTTCTTTTTTTATTATTATTTTTATTTTTTTAATAATTCATATACATGTGTATATATATATATATATATATATATACGTATAAATATACATATATGTATATAAAATATATATTATTTTCAAGTTATATTCAACCAAAGTTATATATGCCTCACTTGTCGTCAACTACGCCGGTTTTTTTTTTTTTATATATATTTTTTTCTACGGACACGATGTATGAATAATAATGATATTTTAATTCATTTACATTTTTAAGACAACTGCTTTTTATTATCCTTTTCTTCTTGTATTTTCTGTGTGTTTTGAATTTATCTACAATTCTTGTTTAAATACGTGTCTTGTTTAATTGTATACACACACACACACACACACACACACACACACACACACACACATATATATATATATATATATATATATATATATATATATATATATATATATATATATATATATATATATATTAATGTTGATATTAAATAAATATAGAATTTATATTTACTTCATTATATACATTCATTTTTTTTTTTTTTTAAAAAAAAGGATGTTTCATATTTTTTCATGTTTACATGGAATAAATATTTATTGGTATTATTTCGAGTGTATTGTTATATTCAAATTATGAATCCCTATATAAATTCTGCAATATGGTAATTAAATAAAAAGTTGTCGTTTGACGATCGAGATTTTTATGAAAATTATTATTTTAGCGAATAAAAAACACAATCATATAATTTTAATATATTGTTCACATTTAATTTATTGTCTAATTACAACAGTAAATTTTTAACTTCTTTAATGGTCAACTTATAATTTGTATAATTTTACTGCGGGTAAGGAAATATATTTTATTATGTTTTATTATTTTATAAAATTTTATTTAGGTAAGCTGTTTAATAAATTATCACTAAAAACAAAATATGAGCAGTACAATATTTGAGGTTGAACAAACCGATAGAATTACGCTTGTATTATGTGATAATGGTAAGCAAAGAAAATGTCTATACAGTAATACCCCGGCTTACGCGAATCCGCGGAATTTCGCGATTTTCGAATCTTCCCTTTCCCAGATTCCGTGATTTTTTCTGTCTGTCTGTCACTCTGTACGGTTCCAATAACTTTGGAATCAAAAGAGATAAAATCATGAAACTTTTTTATTTTTGTGTTTAATTTTTGTTTGTTAAAATTTTACGTGTCTCCTTAAAAGCAATATTTCTTCTGTTACTAGAAATATAAAGATATATGCAAAATGTGCGGCCTGCTGGACCATAGAAAAAATAAGAATAGAATTTGATCTGATTAACTGGGAATCCAAAATGGCAAATAATTAGTGTTAATACATTTTCAGATAAATCATGGAGGAAAACAAATTCTTTTAAAAAATGTTAAGGGGGATAAAAATTAAAGCTACATACTTATGAATAGATTACAAATATTTATAAAAAATAAAATAAAAAATGTATTGTATTTATTAGTCCAAATATAAAAAAAATAAATAGTATAATATGTCTCCCTCCCCCCCAACTACCCTATAAGGGTTATTTCTAAAATTTTGAAATAATTTACGCAACTACCTACCTTATCGTAGGCTGATGAAAATTTCGCGTGCCCCCCCCCCCCCCCCCTTATTCTAACTAATTCATGTTTACAGAACCAACGAAACCCATTTTATGAGAGACTTCATACTCAACCATTTTATATTTCAAATAACAAGTTAACTTAACCTTAAATTAATTAACCTAATCTCACTTTATTTATGTTAATAAAGTGTTATTCTAACCTCCAAAACATTGCTAATGTTATTTTTCAACACAACATATTACTGATATACTCTTAAAGATAATGCTAATATGTTTTAAATAAACCCTTGGTATTATTAAAATAACATTTAGCGCAGGTGTTATGTGCATTTATGTCATGTAAACATAACCTTGATCTTCAATTTTACTTTGATTAAAAGCAAATTATAATCCATTGCACAATAAGGTATTTTATTTTTAATGTAAACTTGGGTCTATATTTAGATTTTAGATGCTATGACTTCAATAATGATAATTATTCCACATGAACAAACACAGGTTTGTTTAATCTAAAATAATAGTATAGATATCTAATTACAGTATAAATAACAAATAATAATCAGACAATTATTTCAGTCAATCTACTATTTTTCGAAGACTATTATGCATAAATTGTCTTTTGTGGTTAATCAAGTAAATATTAGTTTATATTGAACAACCTGAGTCTTATTCCATATGAATTAATTATATCTATAAGTTGGATTAAACAAAATAAAGGTGAGTATAACCAATTTGTTACGGCTTCATCGTAATTTATTTTTACATTTTATATTTTATGTTATTCTTATACACATATGTTTCTAATTATAATTGTAGAGCAGTGGCGGATTAAGAATGTCATCTAGGGGGTGGCGATCTGACCCTCCAAGGGGTTTCGGGAGTATGGAAAGCCCTATGGAAAGGGGGGGGGGGGGGAGTTCTCAGGATTCCTCCCCCCCGACTGCAGTACAATATCTTAACCGTAAGTCATAGGTGTCGTTAGCAGTTAATTATTGTAGGGTGCATATAGCGGGGGGTCCGGGGTGCCTCCCCCGGAAAAATTTGAAAATATGACCTCTCAAAACAGCGCTTAAATGCATTTCTGAGGTAAAATTTGATTTTAATACTTAGTCACAAAAGAGTAATTTTTGGCTCGATTATATGGTGTAGTTTGTTGGAAAAAAAGGATGAACATGAACACAAGTACATTTTTTAAAAAAAATATAATACAAACTTAAAAGTATAGTTATTGTAACACAATAAAAGTGGTGCACCTAATCATTCCCTTTGTCTAAAATACCTAAAAAAAAATTCGTCCTTGAGAACGAAAATGTATCACAGTTTGTTACCTTCGGTAAGCTCGGAAGCTAAAGTGGGATTTTTAATATTTTCGTTTTATATATCTACGAGCCGTTAAGCCCATGACAACGGACCAAATTTTATATTTAGAAAAAAATAGTTAAATTAAGTAAATTAATTTAGATAGGTTATTATATCTATTTGAAGACCGTCGAATCAAAGCAAATTCTCGTACTTATTTTTATTGGAATAAATGCGGTTGATTCAGATTGGCAATAACAAACATTTTGCTAAAACTACGCATCTATAAATTATTTTATAAAATAAATTATCAAAATTTGTTGATTTGTTTAAACGAATTAATCTATTATCGGCGTCTCTATTGAAAACTAGGACATTTTGGCGACCCGAAAAGTGTTTTCGGGAGACAAGTTCGGGATTTAAAGTCCAAAACCGGGACAACTCCGGGACGCCTGGCATCGTCAGAAGTTTATTATTGGGGGGGGGGGGGGGAGATTTAGGGAAAAAATTAGGGAAAAATTTAGGGAAAAAATTTAATCAAGGGGGGGGGGGGGCGTTCGCCACCCCTGCCCCCCTTTAATCCGCCACTGTTGTAGAGATATTGTATACTGTATAAATTAACAACTATAATTTAAATTATTTATTAAACTGAAAGAAGCGGAACTGAGAATAGATTATATATTATTTTATGAACTATAAATGCGGAATGTTTATCTAAATCTTGTAACATGGTTTTAGCTTGTTTATTTAATAGTATAAATGGTAACACATTTTTCTTTTTGTTTTATAATGATGTTTTTTGGGGTTTATGTTTAATTATTGTGTTAATTTAAACAATTATGTAAACAACTAAATGCTAAGAAGATGATTTTTGTTTATTAAAATTTATTGTTAATTTTAATAAATTATTAAAATTACCATGTCCACAATGCAATATCAAAGATTGAATCAATGTTTTTCATTTAGCTTAAAAGAGATTATAATAATAATAATAATACTATGAGACGGATCACGCTACATCTTCATATGATAAATGTTTTTTTTTTCTTTTTTACTGAATACATTTAGTAGGGCTGATATAAGAAAAGAAATATAATATAATTAACAGAACTAACAAGGATATAAATTTGCATATCCTTCATGTTCCATTATTTAAAAAAATATATATATTATTTCAAAGATAAGATTAACTTTAAATAGTTCATTATAATAAATTATAAGTTTTATTTTAAGTTGATTTTTTTAAACATTTCTAGCAACTGATTATGTATAATGTGATAAACTGAATTTTGGCGAAAAACGACGACCTTGTCAAGTCAAAAAAAAAGAAAATTTTAAGTCTTTAAGAAGCTTATCTGGTACTTCTTTAGATTGTTACTCCCCTATTTTTTTTTTTTTTTTTAATATAAATGACTTTGACTAAATAACTATTAAGACAAAGGGATGTTTAGTCCAATGTACTTTGGGACAAAGGAATATCACACTTCAGTTTTTATAAGGGGAGTGACAGTCTAAAGAAGAACATTCCGTACACCTTCTTTAGATTGTTACTCTCCTCTTGTTTTTTTATAAGGGGAGTAACAATCTAAAGAAGTGCCGCTTAACCTTTCATTGAAAGGTGAATAAAAAAGCTTAATTTCAATAAAAGGAGAAACTCCGTTTTGATGGTCACGCCAGCCTAGGATCTCGCAATCATAAAATCATAAAACAGCTTTAACTCATGATGACCACCATGCCTCATATTGTATTGTTTAAATGATGAGTACCGGTCTGACAGACTAATATACCTCATAACTCATATCATAACGTTTTGTTTTTTATGTTTATGGCCGGTCTAAACATGGATGTCCCATTAGTACAATTTTTTATTACTAGATAACCATAGCCACATAGTTTAAATACTTAAGTGCCAGTGGTTCTAGAGATCAAAGTTTGTGCTGTAGCGGTCTAAGATGTATAACCACCAGAGAGTTTATTGTTCCCCCCCCCTTAAAAGTCCCCCTTAAAAAGGGGGACTTTTAAAATAACGTCCGAAGCAGTAAGACCTCACATGCGTGTCCAACACCAGAAAGTTAATAAAACATTAGTCAGATGAAGGAGTTTTGATAACTAATATTTTTGACAATTCTGGCGATTAGTTCTCATACTAGAATCAGTAATTATACCACAACTAAAACAAATAATAATCTTAATATACAGACTGCAGACACCATCCCGGATGATGTTATACTATCAGACACCTATATCAGGATGATGCTATTCCATCAGACAACCACCTGGATGGTGTTATACCATTAGACACCCACTAGGATGATGTTATACTATCAGGCACCCACCAGGATGATTTTATACCATCAGACGCCCACTAGGATGATGTATACTATCAGACGCCCACCAGGATGATGTTATACCATCAGACACCCCCCAGGATGATGTTATACCATTACCATCAAACACCCACCAGAAGGATTTTATACAATCAGACAACCACCAGGATGATGTCATACCAGCAGCCACCTACTAGGATGATGTTATATTATCAGACACCCACCAGGATGATGTTATACCAGCAGCCACCCACTAGGATGATGTTATACTATCAGATACCCACCAGGATGATGTTATACCATCAGACATCCACCAGGATGATGTTATACCCTCAGTCACCCACCAGGATGATGTTATACCATCAGACACCAACCAGGATGATAATACCATCAAACACCCACCAGAATGATTTTATACTATCAGACACCCACCAGGATGATATTATACCATCAGACAACCACCAGGGTGATGTTATTCCCTCAGACACCCAGCAGGATGATGTTATACCATCAGGCACCCACCAGAATGATATTAAACCATCCGACATGAATGACCACTGAATGAAACTAAAAAAATAATATTGACGGCTTTTGTCAAAGAACCACAAATGCTATTATTCAATAGCTTCAATCAATCAATTCAACCAGTCTCATGAGCAGGGCCTAATTTACCAATTACCAATGGCTAGACTGGGCATTTGATAAGGGCGCCGGTTTTAGAGGGGAGCCAAAATCTTGATATGGAAAGAAAGGAAGCGAAAATTATCGTCCTTTCTTTTTTTGGGTCATCAAAAACTACCCCAGCTATTCATTTATATGACGGTGCTTGGTAAGCACCAAGCGGGGAGATGTCCGAGGATTACACCCAGATCTGTGGTCACCATCCAAGTTGTGACCAGTCCCAATGCTGTTCTGCGAGAGGTGATATAATTAAAAGTTGTTCTCGATGTTACTTTTATTAATTAACTATTAACATTGTTTCACACTGATGACCATGAATAAAGTGGCTGAATTCTCCCGACCTGTAGTAAACTAGGCTGTTGATCAGAACTAAAAGAAACAGAAAGAAAGAAGTACAAAATAACAATACGGGAAGAAGAAAATAAAATTGATTTCAGCATTTTTAGGATTAGTTCTTCTTGTAACAATATTTTCTCTCTTTCTTTCAATCACATACGCAGAAACACTTACAGAAAGATATGGAGGTGGAAAAAAATTATTTATTGTTTTTACAAGATATAATCATATTCATATTCAAGTAACATCAAGATATGACTTTAATAAATACTTATCTTATCCTGTTATCGATAATAAGTTGTTAGTAAGTTGATAAAAACATTTTTTTCACAAACTGTACACTTCTATATAAATCAGATATCAAGATATGTGATTAAGAAACTTATAGATTAAGATAAAACAAGAAAAAGAGAGAGATTAAATAGTGGGGGGAAGAAACCTGATTAGTTATTAAGTTTATGGACAGATGTTAAAAATGGCGTTAGCGCGTTTCATGTTTAGATTAGTATGATAGTTCTTATTACAGCTGGAGGCAAAATAAGAGTTGAAAAAGAAAAAGATTTCACGGACAAGATTGAACAGGATACTCCGAGGTTCCTTATATTAATAGGCTCCAAGATAATTATCTATATAAAGATAATTGTTATATCCTCAGATAATTGTTACTCTCCCCCACCCCGCTCTGTATAAACTCGATGTAACTTTTATTAATTAACGTTGTAATGGTCGAGCGAACTCCCAACAACAGGTTTTTATTAAATATTAATAAGGAATGGCTAAAATATTAAAACGAGAGAGAGATACAAGAAGAAAAACATAAATTAGCGGAATATATAAGAGCATCCTGTTAGTTAAAGGAGTAATAATTAAATCGTTATTAATAATACAATGTAATGGGCACTCTAAACATGTTTTTATTTTACTGTTGTTATCGTATTTGTGCATTATTCATTCTTAAAACAATATGTGTTTAAACTTTTTTTAAGCAATAGTTATTAAGAATATACTTTTAATAAGAGTGTTACGTACAAAAGTGTGTAAATTTAGAATCAACCTTAATTTAAGGTAGTGTAAGATAATAGTACATTACGCGTCGAGTGCGGAAAGTAGCATTTTGCATGCGAGTTTGGAGTTCGCACCCGAGCGACAGCGAGGGTAGTTAAACCACACGAGCAATGCAAAATGCCGTTTTCGAACGAGTTGCGTACCATACTTTATCTACGATTGTTAGATTTAAATAATAAATACAGAAAAAAATAAATTTGCTGTATGTAAGTTCGTATCTCTTCTCTTGATAAAGATGGCAATCTTGAGTTGTATTTTTTGCAGAATTAATTATTTCTGGAGGAGTATTATTCTCTACATGTTCGTCAAAGTCACTTGATTCATTCATTGTTTTTCACTACAAACTCGATATAAACAGTTACTTTAATAAAAGAATAGCAAATTAGTTTTGTTAAATGTAAACAAACTCGCTAATCGTGCGTAAAGCTGAATAATTCCTCTTCTTTACCGCGCTAGCGTGGTAAAGAAGAGGAATTCTTCAGAACTATGAGACGCGCATGCGTGAATTGATGAATACAAGTACGTAAAAAATCACTTTCTACGCATCTAAACAGAGATATAATGTTTATATTTCGTATCAATCGTAGATAAAATATAGTTATTGTAAAAAAAATTCTCTATAAGCAATTGCTATTTTGTATTCTTCGACAGTCTTTATTGCAAATTATCCTTCAGTTTATCTTTGTCAAACTAACAGAATAGACTTCCCCGAAGAGTCTTATGTTGAAAACGAAACGTTGGAAACAAATCTGCACCTCTTACGTTAAAAGCAAAACATTGGAACCTACACCTCTTGTGTTGAACATTGGAACCTATACCTCTTGTTTGAAAGCAAAACATTGGAACCTAAACCTCTTATTTTGAAAGAACAACATTGGAACCTTCACCTTTTTCGTTGAAAGTTGAAAGTCTAACATTGGAAACCACACCTCTTGTGTTGAAAGCCAAACATTGGAACCTAAACCTCTTGTTTGAAAGCAAAACATTGGAACCTACACCTCTTGTGTTGAAAGCCAAACATTGAAACCTAAACCTCTTATTTTGAAAGAATAACATTGGAACCTTCACCTTTTCGTTGAAAGTTGAAAGTCTAACATTGGAAACCACACCTCTTGCGTGTTGAAAGCCTAACATTGAAACCTAAACCTCTTTCATTGAAAGTTAAATGCCAAACATTGAAACCTAAACCTCTTGTTTGAAAGCCAAACATTGAAACCTAAACCTCTTGTTTGAAAGCCAAACATTGAAACCTAAACCTCTTGCGTGTTGAAAGCCTAACATTGGAACCTATAAACGTCTTGTGTTGAAAGCTAAACATTGGAACCTATAAACCTCTTGTGTTGAAAGCCAAACATTGGAACCTATAAACCTCTTGTGTTGAAAGTCAAACATTGAAACCTAAACCTCTTGTTTTGAATGCATAACATTGAAACCTTCACTTTCTTTCGTTGAAAGTTGAAAGCCTAACATGGAACCTACACTTCTTGTTTTGATATCAAAACATTGGCCTGTCTGGATCGTGAGACCTGGAAGTTTATTTTTGTTTTTTTCTGGTATTGCTATCGAATATTACGTTAAACAGCCAAGAAAGATGCAATTAGATTTTTGTATAGGTACATTAAGCTCAAATAAAATAAACTGTTTTTTTTTTTTTTTTTTAAAAAAAGAGAAAAAAAATCAATCTTAACAACCTGTAAACAATTCCAGTCTCTCTTTACTTATCTAAGTGAATAAACAAATTTGTTCTATTTTTAAATTTTACTTCATAAGAGTTTATTATATGAAGATTTTTTACGAAGGTAAGCTTACCGAAGGTAACGGAAGCATTGTGTTCACTTTTGAGAACGAAAAACTTTTATGTCTCCGATTTTAAAAATTCCAAGACAGAAATCCGTTTCAGACATCAGGGAACATTTTTGGTCTCATGTCTGTCTGTCTGTCTGTCGGTCTGTGTGTCAAATACAATTTTTTAGTGAAACCAACACCGACACCGCTATGAAGTGTTAAAGATCGCTAAAACTATTAATAGTTTTTACACAATACACAATATAACAATTAAGTAATATAACAATCATTTTAATGATAATATAACAATAAAGTGCATGATAGGATGCGAGGGAGCTATGTAAATGGAAACATTTTTAATTAAAATAAAAAATAGAAATAAATAAAGTAAGAAATACAATGGATTGTTGTTAAATATCTCAAAATGATCAACCAATTTTTTTTATTGTTTTTGTATTATTTCCTTTAAGTTATAAAGAAGAAGATGGACTAAGAAAATAAATTGGTAGTGCGTCAAGTCTCTCGTAAAAAGGGTTTCGTTGGTGTTGTAAACATGAAATTAGTAAGGGGGGGGGGAGCAAGATTTGGATGTTTTTTGACAAAATGGCAGGGAAAATTAAATACTTTCCCTAAGCGGTATATATATTTGTAATCTACTCTTCATTACCTTTCATTTAATACCTCACTCAAAATTTAAAAAAATATTTTTTTTCCCGTGACATCAATCAGCCGCCATCTTGGAGTCCCAGTTAATCCGACCAAGTTGCTATTCTTATTTTTTCTCTTTGGCCCATCAGACCGCACATTTTTCATATTTTTAGTAACAGCGGAAATATAGTTTTAGGGGGGAGGGGGACAAACAAAATTTTGATGTTTTTTGACTAAATGGCGGGGAAAATTAAACACTTTCCCTAAGTGGTATATATATTTGTAATCTACTCTTCAATACCTTTCATTTGATACCCCACTCAAAATTTAAAATTTTTTTTTTTTTTGCATGACGTGAGTTATCCGCCATTTTGGATTTGAACAGCTGATAATTTTGAGTTCGCTATATTTTTCCTGTGTGCGCGTCAAAACGATCTTTAATATTGGAAAGTTTCACGTTTCTATCTCTTTTCATTCAAAAGTTATTGGAACCGTACAGAGTGACAGACAGACACATGAACGAAACTATAAGGGTTTCCTTTTTTTGGTTTTACCAACGAAACCCTAAAAAAAGAAATAAAAAGTGTGCGGAACTGGCCTTACCGATTGTTTTTTTTCCCCCTCTACCACATTTATGTAGGGAATGTTGTTGGTCATGCTCTCACTTCAAGCTTACATCAGCTATAGAAACTGTTTCTCTTTCTATTGTTTACTATTTGGAATGCAGGTCAATAGAAACCAAGATGGCATTATGACATATGAAGCCCACCTGTCGCAGCTTTTAGCCGTAAGACAATCGCATTCAATAACGCTTTAGCAGAGGTTAAGTAGGTTAGGTTTACAATAGCCAGGCCTTTTATTTAAATGGTCCTGGGTCATAAGGAAAGGTACAATCAGGAAAGGTACAATCAGTCATTCGGGACACTCTAATGACTGCCTAAATGTAAAACAAACAGTCACAGTACGAAATTATCGTGTTTATCCCTAATATCCCCTTAAACGCCCTTTCATTTATATGGACTTGGCTAGTCATATAGGTCATGGAAAAGGTTCACTAGGTCATTCGGGACACTCGAGTTAGTGCCTGAATATAAAAAATATATCACTCCACAACACAAAAACTTCTGATTGAATCAGGTTAAAATTTTTACATGCCTGTTTCAATTGTTATTTCGATGATGTGTGTGAAGTTTTATTAAAAACGTCACGTTAGAACGTAAGATATCGGTAAAAACGTTGTTTTTCTCTATTTTAAACGTTTAGGTTCGCTTTAATAAATTTAGCGATCTTTGACACTTCATATAGCAGTGTCGGTGATGGTTTTACTAAAACAAAAAATTAAATAATAATAAAAAAGTTGTTTGTTTCATAGAATGGATGAAGTTACAATTTTTTCCCGCCCTAAAATTCCAATTTTACATTTTAAGCTTACGTTTACGCGTGCGTTGTGCGCGAACGCTTGGGTGGATAACGTTGTCTAATGAACTCGTCCTGGGCATTGGTAAAATGAACATGTGTACCAAATTTCAACTAAATCTGTCGACATTTCCTCAAGTTATCGTCATCGGTCGATTTTGTGACGGTCGGTTTTCAGACGGTCGTTTATTACAGATTAACTCCCGGATTCCAGACGCTGTAAAGTGCCATAAGGAACTTCGTTAAAAAAAAAAAAATAAATAAATAACTGTCATAGTGTGTATAACATGTATAATACCTAATATTCCCTAAATTACCTATAATTTAAATATGGTATTTGGTCATGAAGAAGGTTCACTTAGTCATTCAGGACTTCAGAGACTCAATTGAGTCCCTGCATTGTAAAACAAATGCAGCCATTAGTCATAGTGTATAATATGCCCCAAATATAACTTTACAGCAGTAAAGTTATATTTGGGGCATATTATAACTGGAACTGACTCTTGTATAGAGTCAGCAGACTCTATACTCTTGTCGCCAGAGAACTCCCTCAATAGTCTCGTCATAAAAAAACTTAAGTAGATGACATTACCAACAAAGTGCGAACATGTGTCTCACTCTCGTCTGGACCATTTGAGACAGTTAACTCCAAACGGATGTACTCGTTGAGACATCTCTGTCTCATGAGACCTTTAGACTCGGGCTCAAAAAACCGACTCCAGATAGGAGTTTTGAGACAACCCGAGGACATACGAGGAGTATCCTCTACACTGTAAACTCTCGGACGCCTGTCTCGAGGTGTCCCTCGAGTGCGTACAGCCGGCATTAAGAGTCGAGATTGTTAATTAAGTTATTAAGAGGTAGGTAGGTACTTAAGTGGGTAGTTCGAGTTTCGAGTTAATTATTAAGTTATAAAAGGTCTCGTTATCAAGTGTTTAAGAGGGTAAAGGTACTTAATTTATGTGGAGACTTAATAGAGATACAGTGTCAAGATAATTATTGAGTTATTTAATGAGATAGGATTATTTAATGAAATAGGACTTAGGGAGATAGGTACTTTGTATAGAGTGCGTCTAGATACCTACTTAATGATGATTGGTTACTTGAAGTTACTTAGTGTGTATAGTTTCTGAAGAGAAAGTTATTTATTGACTATTATGTACCTACAATATACAGGGTGACCCGCGATAAAATGTCATTACGAAACTGCCGGATTCTATGGGTCAAATGCAACAAAAAATTTCGAGTAAGCAGATATCAATTCCTTTTTTTAAAGTCTTCCAAAAATTAGGTTTTTTAATGTTTTTTGTGAAAATCTCGAAAACGAAGCTGTTTCGGATCCATGTTTATAGGAACTTTATTTGTTGTGCGTAAAATTTTCTATAAGAATCCCAAGTTTTGTGGTTTCATTCGGGGAAACCTTTTTTGCATTTGACAAGAATTGGTTGTGATCCTGACCAAAAAATTCACGTCTGGTAACATTCAATCTACCATAATTCAAAAAACTAGTCCGTTGATGTTCAATCTTTAGCTTTAATTATACCATTTGAACCATTATGAAAGCTTACGAAAAGCAGAAGTTATTTCTGAAATAGCCACACTTCTAACATCCCTCAATTAAGAGTAGAAAGCTCTGGAAATTCGTGGTCGCAAACAGGACTTACAAAATGCTTAGGAGCTGATAATTTGGAAATAAATGAGTGATTGTGAAAGGATTTTTTATTTCTACGTTTTTATTAGCTTGCAATCTTGTTTGTTTGTTTGTTTGTCCGGTACAAATCTGGCAATCGATTTCTAACTAACTTCCCGAATAGCTAGACATTTGAAACTTTTAGCATAGCTCAGAACACGATGACAATGCATTATTTTAATACTTTTAGCCATCTTTCAGCAGAATTTAATTAGTTTTCAGCAAATTTTGCTGTGCGGAAAGTTAGTTCGGAAAAAATCCGCAAGTTATTTTATTTGTTTTGCCATATCCAATATTTACGCAATCTTCATTTTGACGGGTCTCAAATTTGTGATAGATAAACATTGAATGACAGCAAAACAGGAAATATCGATTATATTATTTATCGATTATATTATTTCAAATTTATCGATGGCATGCTTTAGATTTGGTGTTGGGGAGATCCGTTGTACAAAGATTTATCCTTTTATAGGTTTAAGATCAGCTCTCTGGATGCTTGTCATTTATGTGAAGTAAATAAATTTGGAACTATTTTTTTTTTTTTTTTTTCACTAACATTATATTATATAACAATAACAATTATATTATCAACATTACATACGATTCAACAGAAAATTTATTATTTTAAATCTAGTATATAAAAACGTAGTATATAAAAAGTTCTTTTTATCTTGAAATTATGCTCTTTAAAATTGTTCCTTAGCCCACAATTTCTCTATCTCATTTGCTTTTGAGATATTAGGAATTTTTAAAAACATTTCATGAAGCACTAATAATAAATTAATTACACTAATAAATCGACATCTAGAGTCTAGAGAACTATTAAGAAATGGGCATATGCTTACTCGGCATTTTTTGTTGCATTTGACCTATAGAATCCACCAGTTTCGTTATCACATTTAATCACGGGTCTACCTGTATATTATCCTAACAAGATCCTAGGACTTATTAATAAATTAAAATTTCGTTACTACAGTCAAAATTACCTTCCAAAATAAATTTAAGACAATTATTTACTCCATTCTGTAATTATAATCATTTATCGTTCCCTATTATATTTACTTTCTCATATAAAGAGAAAGTATTGTGATGTTGCGAAAATTCGATTTTAAGATTTTGATGGATTTACACGTTTTGAGGTCCCCTGAGTCCAAAAAAGTGGTTATTAAAAAATGTCTGTCCGTCGTCTGTCGTCTGTGCAGACGCCTAGAGCCTAAACTACTGGACCAATTTTGACAAAATTTGGCATACATGTTCAGAAAACTCATACCCCGAGGTGAAATTGAGAAATTAATTTTAGCTCTAAATTTGGAGGCGCTACCCCCCAAAAACTCTGAAAAACGTGAAAAAAAATTATTTCTAGAAAACGGTTCCGAAGATTTTTATTAAAAAATTCTAAAATGTAGTCCATTTAAATACGAGTCTAACGATATAAGCCGTTTTCCCGGGAAAAATCTAGTTCCTGAGAAAATAGCTTAAAACGAGGATGGAGAGAGCCCGGGTTCGATTCCTCGCCCAGGAGAAGTTATTATTATGATAAATTTTGATGAAATGTTCAATAATAATTAAACGTACCAACGAAAACTAATAAATGGAAAATATTGGGCTAAGTTATTATGAACTCTTACATGAGAAAGTTTGTCTGAGTTGTCTCGGACCGATTTTTTTTCTACTAAAATTGAACAAATATCTAATGATAGTACTAAGATACTTTACTCTTATCCTATTTCGTCGAAGAATGATAAATATAGAAAGAAAAAAAATAATAATTTCAATAATAAAGACAAGAGACCAGATAATTGTTATAATTCTAAATAATAACTTGTATAAATTTCGATTTAATCTCATCTCTTTATTGTGTATGTGGTTAAGTCATTTTCTCAAAAATTTGTTTGATGCGAAATAAGTAAGTAATTCCGTGAGTTGATTGAACTTACTGTAATACAAGTTCTGCTTTATGATTCTTAAAAAAAAAAAAAAAAAAAAAAAAAAAAAAAGTTCGATTAACTACTATATATACAAGTCTGATTGATATCCCTGTCGCAATAATCATCTTTTATTTAAAAAAAAAAATAAATAAAAAAGAAAAAAAATAAAAAATTAGATCGTTTCCCTTTCACTCACAAGACATAAATGGATGAAGTAGTTAAAACAAGATCGACGTTAGAACTAATGTTGTTTTTCTCGTAATGGTTTTTCATTTTACAAGCGAGAACGTGACGAAATAGAAGGGATCTTTAAGAAGTTGACCAGACGAGGAAACCGATTAGCTTGATCCCCCTCTCTTTGGAATAATAGAGATAAAGAAAAAAACAAGTAATAACGGTTGATAACACCCAGTTCTACCAACAACCGACATCAAACATCAATATCGTCGGCTAAAAACTAAAAAGTGACCGAGAGTCTTGTAGAGTCGAAGATTTCCGACACGAGATTTTTAAGTTTTGTAGTTTCGAACAAAAAAAAAAAGGCTACGAAAGAATTCTTATACACAAGTGGAGGTCTTGGATTAGATGTTTTTTTTTTTCCTTCTTGCTCCGGGAGAGGGAAAAGATGGTTATCTAATAGTGTAGAATGAGGGAGCTTGGGGATCGGCTGGTCTGTTATTAGGCTCGCAAGCTAAAAAGAGATTAGGAGCTAGTTGAAGCGTATAACTAAAATCTTCCATCTCCGTTTCTTTACTTTACCTTTACGCTTACTAACTCTTTCATTCTCCGGCAACCACTTCTAATTTTATGAGTATATTTAACCCTGAGATACAAGACGCCACACTTATTTTTTCTCTTTCATTTTTTTGAAAAAAAAAAAAAAAAACCCTTTCTTCGAACTAAATTGAGAGTTTTATTATGATCGAAAAGCAGGCAAGAAAAGCCATCAATAACGTTTCAAAGCTCTTTTGATTTCTTTGCTAACGTAGATAAAAGTGAAGTACTTAAAAGATCACTTTTTGAAGAAGGTAAAAGAAAAAGTGTTCTTTACTATACGATAACAGCATCTACCGTCTAAAGTCTTTAAAATTATTCTTTATCAAATTCTCAGTAAAATTCTTTGTAAACATGATAAAATTAACCATGTCAAAAATGTCAATGTATTCAGTTTAGATATTAAAATAGATCTATGTTGATACATAATCACAATTTTGTAATATCTTTAAACTAACAGCAATAGATATACCCCTAGAATGTTAAAATAAAAACAATTCTGTTTGGGTTCTAAAATGTTTCTTCAAACAAAAACCAAAGCATTGGCACCATCAAGGGGAAAATGAGCTCTAGAAAATGTATTTGTAATTTGTACTATCTTTTGTGTTTTTCTACTTGTAGTCCAGGAGATAGCGTGCAAAAAAGTGTCTGACTAACATCAAGCTAGAATTTTGGGCACAAGTTCATCATTGGGTAGGTGCCTTTTAAGAAAATGTGGTTGGCTAAGTTCGTTTGCTGGACATAGCTTGGCGAAAGGCATTTAAAAAAAAACAAAAACCGGTGGAGAGCGGCCATGTCCCACCAATTATAGTGGACAATGTGATTTTCATTATTCTGAGTACAAATTTAGTTAGTAAACCGAAAATCAAGTTGATGTTAGTTTGTCACTTTGAAAGGTGACCACTTTGATTTGGAGTTATATTTGAGTAACTGACCTATCAAGTGACAAACTATCATAAACTTGATTTTCTGTCTACTAACTAATTTTGTACTCAGGATCGTGAAAATCACATTGTCCACCATAATGGGTGGGATATGGCCGCTCTCCATCAATTTGTTTTTTTCAAATGCTTATTATCAAGCTATGTCCAGCAGACGAACTTGGCCAACCACATTATCTTAAAAGGCACCAAAAGATTAACTTGTGCACAAAACTCTAGCATGATGTTAATCAGACACCTTTTTTGCACACTACCTCCTAGACTATTTTCTATTCCTTTTAGGGAAGAACTTAATAGTTATTTATGTAACTAGGCAGCAAAATGGAATTTTACTGACGAGTGATTAGATTAGCCTCCGAGCCGAAGGCCAGGACAGGCTATGATAATTAACTGCCGAGGCAGGTAATTTACCTATTTGACTGTCGAGGCGAAGCCGAGGCAGGCAATATAAATAAACAAGGCAGAAATGTTTCCTTTGCTGCCTTGTTGCATACAATATTTTATCTACGGGCGGCAGAAAAATGAAACTGCTAATATACCATCTTTATTAATATAACATAGTTAATTACTATGTTATATTAATAAGATAATAACATACGTATTACCTAAAATTAATGTTCATAAAGAATCAAATAAGGTTTGGAATATTAACAATAAGTGAATAGCAAACTGAATCTATAACAACGAAATACAAAACACACGTATATAACACGCAAAACTTCTGAATGAATAATGCAAGCAATATAAAATATTTATATGTATTTGTACTAAAAAATTACTAAAAGTATTAAATATATATCTTCTATTGATTACAATAAAAAAAGTAACTAGGAAAAATAGCTAGTCTAATCTAGAATTGAATGATTTCAATAATAATAGTATGATATGAATGTTGGATGTTTACATGAAGCTGCAGAGTGACTCCGCTATTTTTTTAATTAAAGATCTACTATTCATTGAACTTATTTAACAGAATTAACTTATATATACATATTATTTTATTATTAAAACGTTTATTTATTAAATATTACTTATTAAACTAGAATATATAATGTTATAAGATAGAGATAATGGTATTAACTGTTCTTGCCAAAATAAGAGGTTATGACACGCAGTGGTAAACACTGTTACTTTCTCTGCCTAGGCAGGGAAATATTTCCCTGCCTAGGCAGAGAAAGTATTTTTCCTACTAGCGGCAGCAAAATTACGCATTATTGAACTGTTTTTAGGCATGAAAGTTTAATTTCTCTGAGGTTTCAAGAAAACTTTACAATACGCAGCAAAATGCGATTTTGCTGCCTAGGCGGCAAAATCGTATTTTGCTGAGGATTTTTCCAGGCTAAGCCACGCCCACATTCCCCGCTACAAATAAATAAACAAACAACCTATTCTTTTATATTATCTTTAACCTAAATTATTTTAACAATTTACCTTAAAAATATTACGAATTTATTTAAAAAGGTTTATAAATACTTATTATAGATTATATTTATAAAATAGAATGGAGTAAAAAGATAAAAAAGAAATAAAAATATTACAAAAAATAGTAGGTCTTAAAATAATCATAAATAATTAAATTAGTGGCAACACTGCAGCTCGTCTATTATCATCATTTTGTTTTGTTTTTACTGTATTTCTGTCAATTCATTTATTATAATTGTAACATTTGATATTGTTGCCTTTTTTTTTTTAATTTGAATAGTTCAATAATAGTATTTGATAAGTCTGTAAGTATTATAAAATGAACATTATTTATAGGAAACATTTTTCTGCCGCCAGTAGGAAAAATATTGTATGCAACAAGGCAGCAAAGGAAACATTTCTGCCTCATATTGATGTATTGCCTGCCTCGGCTTCGCCTCGGCAGTCAATCGAATAAATTACCTGCCTCGGCTTCGCCTCGGCAGTTAATTTCCATAGCCTGACCTCGCCTCCGGCTCGGAGGCTAATTTAATCATTCGTCAGAAAAATTCCATTTTGCTGCCTAGTTACATAAATAACTATTCCTGACTGTTTTAACTACTTTCCTGCCTGTTTTTAATATTTTAATGACAAATCAGCGAAATAGTATTTTCCAGCCTAAAAACAGTTAAGTAATGTTTAATTTTGCTGCCGTAAGTAGATAAAGATAATTTTCATAATTCAATTCTTACATTACAGTTGCCTTGGCAGGTTTGACACGCATATTCCTGAGTAATAAAATAAGATTTACTGAAGATCAGAATAGAGAATGGAGTAGCTTTGATGAAGTATCTTAAACCATGAGGAAGAAGAAAAACATCTTCAAGCAATATGAGATATCGCTTGAAATAACTCTGTGTGTGAATCTTCTTTTTCTCAGCTTCCTTGAAGAAGAAGTTTGTTTCTTTTTGCTAGTTATGATATCGTGTAGGTTATGAATGTCTTCTTAATTACCTAAGAGTACTTAAACTGAAAGGAATAAGTACATTGTACATTTTCAAGCACGTAACTTATACCGAGGGGTTGAACTTCATGAATATCGTCTTCTACACCTTCTTTGCAAAGAAAAGCAGGCTTTTATTCTTGTATTATAAGATGGCGAATGGAATTACTTCTTGAATTGCTTCCTCCGACGCGGCGTTTTCTTGTAAAGTAATAAGCAGAAAAGCTTCTTAAATAAACAAAATAAGTTCACAGTTGATTTGATAAGACTTTCTTATTCTTTTAAAAAAAAATAAGCATTGTTAAAAGTATAGACAGTCTTTGGTTTGTTTGTTTTTTAGGGTTCGTTGGTAAAACCAAAGAAAGAAACCCTCATAGTTTCGTTCCTGTGTCTGTCTGTCACTCTGTACGGTTCCAATACCTTTTGAATCAAAAGAGATAAAAACATGAAACTTTGCAGTATTAAAGATCGTTTTGACGCGCACATAGGAAAAATATAGCGAACTCAAAATTATCAGCTGTTAAAATTCAAAATTGCGGATAATTCACGAAACGCGAAGAATTTTTTTTTTTAAATTTTGAGTGGGGTATCAAATGAAAGGTATTGAATAGTAGATTACAAAATTATATAACACATGTGTAAAGTGTTTAATTTTCCTTGCCTTTTTGTCAAAAAACATCAAAATTTTGCATGTCTCCCCCCCCCCCTAAGACTATATTTCTACTGTTAATAAAAATATGCAGAATGTGCAGTCTGATTGGCCAAAGAAAAAATAAGAATAGGAATTTGTTCTGATTAGAAGGGAATCCAAAATGGCGGCTAATTCCTATCAAGGGGGAAATAAATATTTTTTTAAATTTTGAGTGGGGTATGAAATGAAAGGTATTGAAGAGAAAATTACAAATATATAAAACACTTGTAGAAAGTGTTTAATTTTTTATGCCATTTTGCCAAAAATCATTAAAAATTGTGTGTCCCCCCCCCCCTTTATACTAATTTCATGTTCAAGATATCAACAAAAGCCTTTTTCCGTGAGACTTCACGCATAACCAATTTATTTTTTTTAAAAAAAATAGAAAAACGTATTTATGCGGGTAGGGACCAGGCTCTCTTTAATTTTATTTCATTATTTCCTCACCATTTCTCTTTCTTTCGTATCTTGTATCGATTAAAATAATCTTTTCAACTCATTCTAACGTTTTTAATTTTACAAAACTAAACAAAATTAAAGTTAATGTTTTATTTCAAAAGTTAATAATGACATTTTAGAGTCACGGTCAAACTAACAATGTAATCAACTCTTACAAAAATACAGTTTATTATTGTTACCAACATTTAAAAAAAAAAAACCGCCTTACGTGTTGATGTTGAAACACTGATTAAAAGCGAACAACACAAATTTCACGTGTTTCCGCCTTTTAATAAACTAATTGTAAATAAGCAAATTTTTTTTTTCCTTTATTAAAAGAAGTTTGTTATAATAATACACAGAGTGTATTTATAGTTATGATAGGTTATGATATAAGTGAATGCTGATGATAATGTTAGAGTGGATTGTTTATAACGTGTTACCACTTACAAAGGCAGGTGATAATCCAGGCGTACAATGTTATTCACTGAGAGCGTGCCTCAAGACCCACCCACCCGTAAACTAACCGATACCTTTGAAACCTCACGTTAATTGCTAACAATCATTTGCCGCATCCTTTTTCTTGTTTTTACCTTACCGTATACTAAACTATTATAATCAATTTTATAAACATTATAATAAATGTATATACATGTATTAATTTTTTTTTTTCATCTTTCCAGTTAATAATAATTACACACGATAGACATCTTACGTTTTATAATATATATATTTTTTTCGTTGAATTAGCTTTAACCTCTTTGTTTGGGTGCTTTTTTTTGTCGGAAGGATTATAATGAACTAACTTCAATTTTTTTTTTGTTTTGTGTTTAAAAAAAAGAGAATAAGCGTCTATGTTAGATGTTAATTTACGCTAGCTTGAACACGATAATTCTTCTCCTAGTTCGACAGTGTTCGATTAACAAAAAAAAAAAACTCTTTTTACACTTTTTAACACAACTGGCACTTTGTGAAGCGTTAAATAACGGAGTAAAGGATTGGTTTAATACCGAGGGACTCAGGAATAGAATGGGGCTCTTTCTGAGCCAGGCTAATCGTTATGTTCAATAAGGCGTACCACTACCGCACCTTCTCACTCGGAATTGTTGCTGACAGTCGACCGTAACTAATGCGGACCTAATGTTGAAAATGAGGTCCGGCCTTCCTTTTTTTTTTTGCCCTTAAATGCTGATAATCGTTTCTTTTCCAGGTCTCTGCATTCGGTATTCTTTATCCTTTTTGTAAAACACTTAAAACCCAGACATGAACGGCCTCTTAATCGCGACAAGCCAACTGTAATACTTGTTGACAAACATTTCAAGCATTATTTACTTCTATAAATGGATTTCTTTTTTCTATTTTTTTTCAATAACAATATCTATAATTTTAAACTTTGCTCTGTCCTCTGTTATGATTGTGTAGACATAATGTAATTAATACTTACATACTCTTTAAAAGTATGTAGGATAAGCGATCGTATAATGGATATAGTAGCGCGACTCGATAGGAGTGTGACACGCATGCGTCGTTTACTTGAAGAGTTATGGTGGGTTTCACAGCTAGCCGGAGCTCATCGCGTACGGATTCATCTATAGCCTAATTATAGCGGATACGCAAAAAGTTGGTTCCAAAACAATTTTTTTGCGGAGCCGCTTTAAAACCTGAATGAAACCTTCACTTCAAGTCCTCTTCTAATTTTTTTTTTTTTTTGTTTTTATTTTAAATCTATTCTTTTAATTTAAAATAAATGTAATTATTGTGTTTTAATAATTACATTGTATACTATTAAATATAATTTTTTTAAAAATATTATTTCTATATAATAACTGTTTTGTTCATTTTCTACTTTACTTCAGGACTCCAAGGGAGAGAATCATTGCGATATTTTTGTGCAAAATTATTTTTTTATTCTAGTTTTTTATTTCTGTTTAAGTTGGTTTAAAAATGGTATATTATACTGCCTTTCGCATAAAAAGAAAAAGCGAAAGTGCTTTAAATATGTCTTCTAAAAATCAAATGAATAAAATAAATCATTGAAAGATCATAACTTAAACTTAATACTGACAATGCAAATTTTAAATTTTCTTGCATTGAAATGATAAGAATTTAAAAAAAGGGAAAATTGAACTGTTTAAAAAGTTTATTGTTAAATCACAAGAAAACGTTTTTCAGCGGAAATTATCTCTTGAGAACAGTAAAACAAATGAATCGGCTTTGTTTTGTTTATAACCTGACACCTGACTGAACGGCGTGGGGGAAACCAGCTTATACGTCTCCACAACTTCATGAATATATTGTTAACTAAATAGCCTTATACACCTTTATACACTTAGGCTGCGTTTTTTACGCGCTTCAGAGTAATCTATAGACTGTCATAACATAACGCGAAAAATGTTGGTTCCAAAACCAATTTTCTCTTGTTGAAGCTAACCTACATGAAACCTTCCCATCCTCTTCCCTCTTTTTTTGAGTCATCCATTTACATAGTAAATATATACACACTTGTTTTTTTCATTTTTAACCCATCTTTTTTAGAAAGTAAAGTATTGTATTTTAATAATAATATATTCGGCTTTGTTTATAACTTGAACAGAACACTGCGCAAGTGCACAAGAAACGAAGGGTGGGGGAAAACACTCGGTGACGTCAGTATGGCTTCATTAAAGCCTCGTCCAGACTACCGAAACCGAACAGAGGAAACGAGCCGAGAATAGGTCTCTGCGCATGCCCAGTCTAAAGTGCGCCTGCGCATCTCAGACTCGGCATGCGCAGACCCTCATACCCAGACTGGGCATGCGCAGAGACCAATGCTCGGCTCGTTTCCTGTTCGATTCGGTAGTCTGGACGAGACAAATGTATTTTACTACGTTTTTATTAGCTTGCATTCTTGTTTGTTTGTCCGGTACAAATCTGGCAATCGATTTCTAACTAACTTCCCGAATAGCTAGACATTTGAAACTTTTAGCATTGCTCAGAACACGATGACAATGCATTATTTTAATACTTTTAGCCATCTTTCAGCAGAATTTAATTAGTTTTCAGCAAATTTTGCTGTGCGGAAAGTTAGTTCGGAAAAAATCCGTAAGTTATTTTATTTGTTTTACCATATCTTCATTTTGACGGGTCTCCAATTTGTGATAGATAAACATTGAATGACAGCAAAACAGGAAATATCGATTATATTATTTATCGATTATATTATTTATGTTATTTCAAATATATCAATGGCATGCTTTAGATTTGGTGTTGGGGAGATCCGTTGTACAAAGATTTATCCTTTTATAGGTTTAAGATCAGCTCTCTGGATGGTTGTCATTTATGTGAAGTAAATAAATTCGGAACTATTTTTTTTTCTCTAACATCTATATACTATAAAGCCCCATGGCTAACTCACTCACTCACTCACTCACTGACATTAATGTTTACCCACTTCCAGAAGAGCTAGAGACTTCATGTTTTCGCCATTCGACGCACAATGTCCATATTGTGAACCAAAATAATTATAAAAAGTTCACTTTTCCCACTCCTTCCCCCCCTAAAAAAATAAAAATGGCCGACTCGATTTTTAAGCTGTTTTTGGGCATATTGGAGCTAAACGGTAATTCGTATTGGAAAACGGATAGCACCAGCGGTAACTGATTTTAAAAGATCTACAACTTTGGTTCTATGACTTTTTTTCGTATCTCTATCGGTTGTACCCTAAATGCTGATAACTTTGGATTTTTTTTGTTTTTATTGTTTTCTATTTTTGACTTTGAATGGCCATATCTTTTACAATTATTGACTGATTTTATTTCTGATTGGGGCGCTTAAATCTCACAGTAAGGCTCTTTAAATTGAATATATTATATTTCATTAGTTCATGCTATTTGCTGAGAACATGAGAGTACACTTTTCTTTTGTGCCGTGTCACGTGACCACTTTTTTTGGTTTTTAATATTGTGTCGTATATCATTTGAAAGGCCTTGATTTGTATAATTTTTTTTTTTTTTAATATAATTTTGGTACCTTGCCTTAGAGTACAGGGGTACAAATATTAAAGTTAATCATTTAAATATGATGTATATCGTTGAAAAGCTCTTGAATAGCAGATTAATTTTTGTTATGTTCTATTTTGTGTTATTTTTAGTTTTGAGGGGGGTAAAATTGAAAAAACTTTTTATATTGCGGTTTTTACGATTTGGTTGCTGCGTTATTTGTTTATTAAATAAATTATATGTGCACTAACATTTGGCCTATGTTAGATCATTTGTTTCTCCGAAAAATGTTGGTTAGTACCAAAGTTATTAAATAAATATTTACTTGAACAGTGCCGCGCTATAAGAAGGGAAAGAGACGGGAATATGTCCGATATTCCCATCCTCTCCCGTCGCTCCTGTCACCCCATCTTATTCAATCCCCTCTACAACTCCACAGATACTAGCTCAGCTCCTTTAGACGTCAATAGCTTTCATACTTTGTTTCTTTGTTTATTTTGTCATTTATTGCGAATTATAACAGTATAATTAATCCACCTCATGGCTACAATATCCCACAACCTCCTACAACATTACCAGATATTACAAGTATCAACTACTATACAAGTACCTGGCATATATCTACCTGGCCACTCGACTGGCAAAGGCTGGCCGTAGGCCAGCCAAGGCCGGCGAGTTATATATTATATAACAATAACAATTATATTATCAACATTACATACGATTCAACAGAAAATTTAAAAACGTAGTGTATAAAAAGTTCTTTTTATCTTGAAATTATTTACCTATATAGCCAAAACGCGCATGCTATAAACTCTCCCTTAAGGTATAATATATAAGGATAAAATAACCTCATACTGTTTGTGCAAACCCCACACAACACATAAAAGGTATAAGTGTCAACTCGTTTCATAAGTATTCATTACACGGTAAAAGGAAGTAAACAGAGGAGAAAAAAAATATCTCTAATGATTAAAATAATCTGAAAATGAAAAAAAGGTTGTCTTGTGTTTAGCCACAGTTAAAGTATCTTTTTAAAAGTATCTTTTGTCCTGTTTACATTTAAACGAAAATATAAAAGGAGAGAAGTTAAAAAAGGGGAAAAAAGTAAAGTACAAACAGAAGTTAAAGTTTTTTTTTAAAGAAAACGAATAGAAGTAGAAATGTAATGAAGTTAAACAGGACATAATGGAGAAACAGTAAAGAAAAGTTTAGTGCAACAATCCTGGTAGACTTTACTGTATCCGTGAGGCTACTTGAACCTACTTTAGATGCAACACGGCATTTTGAAAGACTTGCCTCGTTCTAACTTTAAAACTTAACTTACTTCGAAAAAAAAAATAAACATTCTTTAAACTAAAGCATCTTCTCTGCTCTCTTCTCTATTACGACTTTAACTTCTCAAGCTTTCAGAATGTTAAGCAGACATAACTACACCTCTTAGCTTTAGTATTACAAGTGTATAGCTTAACTACCCCCACAAGATAACTTCTGGTTAAAATAACTAACTAACTTAAAACTTATTTTAGTCTTGACTTGAAAAATATTATACCTCTTTGATTGAAAAGTTTTTATGTTATCTCGTATGTTATTTACACAAGTTTGCACTGCATGTTAAGAGAGGTAAAACTTTAACAGTTTATTTTTTTCTTAATGCAAGCATTTACACTCTGAAGTATAATTTATTGAAATAAATTATACTTCAGAGTGAAACATGCTGAAATAAGGAAAAATAAAATTTAAAAAAATAAAAAATTAGGTATGATAATATATTTTACCTATATTTGTATTAATTCAATTTTTTTTTGGCTTTTTCTTATATTTATTAGAAATACTCTGCCAATTAGTGTGGCACGTAGCTTCCTCACGTCCTATTGCGAATACTTCCAATTTTTGTCGAATTTATTAAATTTTACCCCGTTTCTTAAATCTGTCAAAATTGTTTTGATTTTTTACATGAATTAAAGTATCAATTAAGCAAAAGTTAAAGAGCGCAGACGGTTCAAATTAATTTGGAGCTATCTGCGATCTACTTTCGACAAACCGTCCACATTTTTTTAAAATCAGATGAGTACATTTGAAGATATAGATGTAAATAAATATATGAATGTGTGCATGTTAAAAGAAAAAACAAATGGACGCAGAAATTTGAAACTTATATGGGACCAACAATGGGCTAGTTAAGACCTAACACCCAAATGTCATTGAAATCGAACAAGTAGTTTTTAAGATGTGTTGGTTTGAAAAAAATTGAATGACAGGAGCGGAACCAGAAATGTTCTTTGAGGTCTGAAACGTTCTTTTGTCCTGGAAATTTCGAATTTGGAGTCATCAAAAATTGTCGTTGTTCAGGACAATACGCTACCTTCAGTAAGCTCGGAAGCAAAAATAAACAGGTCAAGTGCGTGCTGGTCAGCACACAGCGAGGGTCCGTAGGCCACACTGTATAGTTTAAGTAGTACCCTATTGATAGTGTTTTTTTAAATGCTAAAAAGCTTACTTTGAACTATCCTATGGGTCTGATATTCTCAAAACACATAAACAAACTTCCAATAAAGTATTTTTTTGCCACTGAACCGGACTACAACCATATAAATACATCGAAAAGACCATAATTATAAAAAAGCGTATTTTGTCAATAAAAAATAAAATATTATTTTTTTGGAAATTTCCAAAAAGGGGTATCTTTACTTTTGGTCGAAGAATGTTCAGGAATTTTTTCAGATTTTTTGAACTTCACATAAGCGAGATAGAGGGGGGGGGGGGGGACACGTTTCACACCCGCTTCAAACTCGCCTACGCTCGCCCTATCAAAGTTATAACCAAAGAATTATATATTTTTGTAATCAGCTCGACGTACCCTTTCATATGATACCCCTCACGGTGTCGAAAAAAAATGTAACATTTTTAACCCTTAAGTTTTTTTACCCTAATTTTTTTGAAAAATATTTTTTTTTAAGTCGCTATATTTTTAAAAGATGTGGGTCGGTACAAGACGCATACATGCCAAATTTCAAAATGATCAGACGAAAGGTGTAGCCGTGAGAGCATGCGACAGGACGGACGGACAGACACACGCAGGAAAATATAAGGGTCCTTGGTTTTGCCTACGGACCCTAATTATTGATATTTGATTATCTGATTTCATTCTTTTGGAACTAATAATTAACCAGATATAGTGGTCGAAGGGTCTCTATAATAATTTTGCTATGGGGATTTCATAGCAAGCTGGTATATTGATATGATACCTACTCTCGATATTTAATTCCACGATTTTGTTTATCTAATGTTTATCTTTTGTTTATCTATGTTTTAGTCACGGTACGAACTTTCTTAAATATATTTCTAACAGGTAAAAAACATAAGTTACATTTGATTTAATTTTAAATGTGATTTGAACGGTTGATTATAAATTCCAAATTAATAAATGAAGGAGAAAGTTTAATGTTTTTTAGATGAGGAGATACTACTTCAAGATTATCTTTACTTAAAACATGTTTCAAACTGAAATGTTTACAACTTGTTTTACCCTTGTAAGGTAACCCGTTTTCCAGTTACAGGGTTAATTTTAATAACCTAATCTAAAACCGTATTTTCCATCTGCGTCTTCTTTCACCCGGAGAATTGTAAGTGAGTAAATATCTAATAGCTTTAGCAATTATTCTAAAAAAAAAAACAAGTTTTTAGAAAAACCAACCATGTTGAAAATAGCTAAATAGTTATTTCCTTCGTGTTGAACACGAATATAGTTTGTTAGTTTATTAGTTTCGTGTTCAACTCGAACCTTCTTTATAATGGTGGTTGCTTAAAAAAAAGAAAAAAAAGTTAATTTCTCCAACTACATGAGACCACGCCTTTACTAATCACTTCCCATTTAAGGAATAAGTAAAAAATAAAATAAAGTTCGACTCGATAATGAAGTTCCCAACCTCTAGGTAATGCTCACGATATTATTAATTCCTGACCTTTATGATGAATGACACTTTAAGACTAATTATTATTAGACTCTAAATGTTATTTTAATGGAGATTAAAATAGCGTTCTGTAGAACGTTTCTTAAAGAAGAGTTCGGAGGGACGAACACGGCAAGTCTTTATTCTAAAGAGTCTTAAATTAGAATGGAGGTGGAAAGGTATTTAGGATTGGGAACCTGTCTCATTGCGTTACAAATAGACTGACGGTTTCTTTTGTACGATTAATCTCTCGGGGGGAAAAATGCATTTAAGACTCATTTAAAGGGATAATGGAATCTTTAATATTCTGACTTGAAAATATTCTTCACACAAAACACAATCATAATTTTTTATTATTATTATTAATCATAATTCTTAGAGAAGACGTGGCAAAGTAATATTGATGTGATTAAAACAGTTATTAGATATCTTATCCAGTAATTAGTCATAATCAAGCTGATGATAAAATTAGTTGTTTATCATCTGTTATTGTTTTTTTTTTAATAATATACAAGTTAAAGGAAAATATGTATTTTGACAGTTTTTTTACTTTTCCTCACTACCTATAGTAGGAAAAGTACCTACTGTTTTCACCAAAACTTTTTTTTCGAGATTTCAACGGAATTATCCGTTTTGGGTGTTTTTAAGACCTCCTGAGTGGTTTTCAGCATGACGTCTATATGTATGTATGTGTGCATGTATGTGTTTATGTATGTGTGTATATATGAGTGTATGTATGTGTGTGTGTATGTGTGTGTTATACTTTTGCAATTGTTCGACCCCTCCTTGGGTTATCTTACATTACTGGTTATACTCTTGAAATGTTTCTAGAATATAACTATTGAATATTGAATGCTACAAAGAACAATTTAGAATTTACTATTCATTCTTAAGTTTTTAAGATATGATGGTTCGAAAAAATTGAGCTACAGACAGTCGAACAGGCACGGAACCAAAAATGTTCTCTGATGTCTGAAACGGATACCTTTTTTGGAATTTTTGAAATCGGAGACAATAAAATTTCGATCTTCAGATCGAGCACATTTAGCTTCAGATACCTCCAGCAAGCTCGGAAGCAATACTACATTTAAATACAGTGTCAAGTACCAAGTACTAGAGGTCGACCAAGAAGTCATGGAAATGTGAGGAGTGCGCTAGTGTCGTCATGTACAGTCAGTTTTTGATATAATAGACCACGGTCAAAAAACACAGTGTTGTTCTTTGGTTATTAATCATTTTATTTTTAATAACTTCTAATTGTTTTGCAACAGGCAACACTGTACCTGATAAGAAATCACTAATAATATACGATAATATCTTTATATTATTATTTATTGATTATTCATAATAATATTCTTTAAATCTAAATAGATTTTCTTCTTTCTATTAATCTATTTTATTTATAAAAAAAAAAATATAATGGGGAAAAACAAACTAAAATTCGCAAATATTATTTTTGATTAATTGTCATTGAGAGCAATCATTTTTATAATAACAAATACATATTAGGTTTGTTCTAACCCCGTTATTTGTAGCGTCCTTTGCATTTGCATCATCCCGTGGATTTGTGGCTCGTACAAAAATCGTTTAGGAAAGTTGTGACTATAATTCGTACTCTATAAAAACAAACAAAACAGGAAACCTAACAGATTAGAAACCTTCCTGTTGTTATTCGTGAGATTTGACATAACTGCGCATACAAACTAGAAATGGGTATTGTCTTAGCACCCGACTGTACTGACACTGACTTCGGCACTACTCGGATGTTCCGATTTTAAACGAAGTTAAGCTTTCCGTTTCTCCCGTGTTCATGACTTCTTGGTCTACCTCTAACATATTTAAATTTAACACAATTGTTAATTTAAATCAAATTATAATTATTATTAACTACGTCAAACAGACAGAGAAAAATAGACTCCAGCGCGGGGATTTGAATCACCGGCCTCTATATTTCCAGTATAGCGCTCTAACCAACTAAGCTACGCAGGAGAATGAATTTCTCTGACGTTAATTGTTCTGACACAATTGTTAAAGAATTCGTCTTACAAAGGCAAAATGTTGCATTTAGAAGTCCTAACTTGTCGAATTTCACGTTATAAGCTTCCTCATACGAATGTTGAAATTTTTTAAATCTAAATAAATTCATATATTGATTCTGATGACCAATGTCAGTAGCTATTAGCCAACAAAGCTGTTCGTTATTAAAATACATATTCGCGTCTTCAGGGATTTACAACTTCAAGTGCTCACTTTTAATCTTTATAAATTCAAATGTTGCCAGATGTACGTATATGAAACGGATTTCTGTCTTGGAACTTTTGTTATCTTCAGAACGATCACATAGCTTTCTTTATCTTTGGTAAGCTTATTGATATTTGATGTATTGATAATCTGATTTCTTCATTTTAGAACTAATGACAAACCAGATAAAGTGGTCGATAAAGTTTCGATTTTCATCTACGAGTTTTATTCCGTCTATAAGTAAGTAAATGAATGAATTAATTAATTTAATTTTATAGTAGTTATTTTTGTAAACAAAGATTTATAAATGTTATTTTTAGAGGCTAAACCCTCTCTGAAATGATCACTTTTTCATTATTAAGCATTAACTTCACTTTATATAAACTCTAATCTGATAAGATCCTTATTTTTATTTAATCTTTCATTTTAAAACTCTTTGATATTTACCCCCTATTTGCTCTTGAACGTTATAAAAGGGCAAGTGAGTGAATTAGACTGATGTAAGCCTTCATTTGTATTGATATGTAGCCTGAATGTAAATAGATGTATATAATCTGCAGGTGGTTCGTTTGTTAGAGAGTCAAATGTTATTTCAACTGTACCGGTTTTATTTTTTTTTACTTTGTTGTTTAGTTTTTTTTTTTGTCCTGTCTCTCAAGTTTTAATAATGTTTTTGATACAGATTAGAATCCAACCACATTTTGAATTCATTCTCACGTATGTAAAAAAAAAAAAAAATAATAATATAAAGGGAACTTTTTTTTTAATTTATTATTTGGTGAGGGTTTTCAAAAAGTGTTGAACTTTTTTTTTAATCCCTATAGCTTAAAGGTTTTTTTTCAGAAGGGCTACATGTTCACATATGAAAGGGCAGATGTTACGAGTTTTAAAGCTTCGGTCGGTGTATGGGGTAGCTTCCCCCCCCTTCCTATTGTAAGCTATTATGACGCCCGTAGCCTGTTTACCGAAGGGGTGTTTATTGGAAGATATCTCTCCTCCCCTCGTAGCTGAGGACTACGCTTAGATATTAGCTTTAAAAGGATGAAAAGGGCGTGTGCAAAAGAGGTCCTTTTATAAAAGAGGTCCTGGAAGCCGACATCAACCCCTGTTTATCATTACCACGGCTCCCTTCTCTACCCCATAATTCGAGCCACACGAGTTTTGAAAGGATGTGTAGACGTGAAAAGGATATTAAGAGTAGGGGAGGGGATGAAGGAATGAACCCGACACCAGGAGGTTATGAAGGCTGCTAAAGGTTATAAGGGTCTCATCCTTGTTAAACCTTCTAAGGGCGAGAGACCCTGATAAAAGATAACATATTATAGACTCAGTCTAAAAAAAAGCTAGGGGTGTAAAATTGCCAAGAAAAACTTTATCCAACCCTTTCAAATCTTATATCCTTTTTAGATGTTATTCGTTTTATTACCCAGAATCATTCTCTCTCACTAAAAAAAAAATCAACCTTCACCATATTGCTTTCAAAAGATATTATTTTAACTATATAACCTCTATTTCTATATTTTATTTAGTGTCTACTTCTATACTGAATATGCAGGTCTGTAAAGCAATGTATCTGTAGTAAAACGGAAAATGAGTAATAAATATTTATACTCGTGGAATAAGTGATAAATTTAAGACATTACTTTCATTAAAAAACGTCAATATATAACTTTCTACGACGATAGGTCTGTATAACTTTATTACTCAGATATTTAGTGAATGTTTTAGTTAATACATAAACGATTTCCTTACTATGATTACAATATAGAAAGTTTTATCTACGATTGATACGAAATATAAACATTATATCTCTGTTTAGATGCGTAGAAAGTGATTATTTACGTACTTGTATTAATTGCGCATGCGCGTCTCATAGTTCTGAAGAATTCCTCTTCTTTACCACGCTAGCGTGGTAAAGAAGAGGAATTCTTCATCTTTACGCACGATTACCGAGTTTGTTCACATTTAACAAAACTAATTTGCTGTTCTTTTATTAAAGTAACTGTTTATATCGAGTTTTTAGTGAAAAACAATGAGTGAATCAAGTGACTGACGAAAATGTGGTGAATAATACTCCTCCAGAAATAATTAATTCGGCAAAAAATACAACTCAAGAATTAATGCCATCTTTATCAAGAGAGAGATACGAACTTACGTACAGCAAGTTTATTTTTTCTATATTTATTATTTAAATCTAACAATCGTAGATTAAGTACGGTACGCAACTCGTGCGAAAACGGCATTTTGCATTGCTCGTGTGGTTTTACTTCCCTCGCTGTCGCTCGGGTGCAAACTCCACACTCGCATGCAAAATGCTACTTTCCGTACTCGACGCGTAATGTACACTTACGACAATAATAATTGTCAATATGATATAGGTTCCAATAATGAAATATAGTCTGTCAATTAGTGGGTCATACATCTTAATCGCATCCTATCACGATCGTACGACGTACTTTATTGATTTTATGCTTTTACAACCTATTTTTGTAAAATAGATTTCATTGTTTCCCCCCTTTTTTGTTGAGCTTACCGAAGGTAACGGAAGCTACGATCGTTCCGTTCTAAAGAACGAAAATTTGTTATGTCTCCGATATTTCAAAAAATTCAAGACAGAAATCCGTTCCATAAATATCAAAGAAAATGTTTGGTCCTGTCTGTCGTTCAAATTTTGCGAACCAAAGTATTGAGCAATATAAATATTGCTAAATTTGTACTTTTATTCCGTGTACTAAAACAAAACAATTTTGACAGGTCTTTTTAAAAAGGGGGGAAGAATAAAAAGGGGGATTTCAATAAATTAGACAATATCTGGGCGTAAAAGCATAATATCTATAAAATTGATGATGCGAGGAAGCTATGTGCCACACTAATTGGCTGATGGCAGACTATTCTTTAAAGGTTGTAATTTAAGGTTAATATATATTATATCTTATAAATTAAATTATACGTTTGTATATAAGGTATATTATTAAATATAATTACATTTTTGAAGCTTACATATTAAGTAATTTTAATCACACAAGCTGTCTCAGGAATTGAAAGCTATATTATTATCATACTAAAGTTATTTACTAAAGTGAAATCAAACTTCATATAAGACCATCTCGCTAAACCATGAAGACACCTATGTATTTCATTTTAACCTATCTCAAACATTTATGAAGAAACCATAACTGGATGATTCTAATTTAAAGTGCAATTTTCATGTCCTAGATGAATAACTGGGTCGTTTTTCACATAATTGACAGGATTTTTCTTCATGGTAACTCAGTTAAGCTTAGAGAACTACAACCAAGCAAAAAAATAATGCGGCGCTTAATTTTAACCGCTATAAAAATTTTCAATAGGCGATTTTGTAACAACCGTGGCTGAAAGTCAGTTTTTCTTATTCACTTCACTCTAGGTCGTACATTAATCATGTTATTCAAAAACTTATTGGATAATTTTGAAGTGGGGTCCTACCAGAATTAAAATATGTGTTAGTTATTAAAAATAATAAATTATTACTAAATGGAACTTCAAGTTAAAGTTTGTCCTTTAAAAAAATGTAATTACCATGGCATTATATAAATGTGTCCCTACTCTGGTTATGGCAGGGAGATTTTAAGTACGGCGACGGATTTTTCTTGTAACGGTTGATAGGGGATGACCTGAACCCTTTAGTTGAGAGCTAGTGCTAATTCCGATTGTTCTTCCAGTTGCGAACTCTTTTCAACGTCTCTTTTTAACGTTTCATCTTTTAAACGTAATTACCGTGCATGTTATTTAAGTCTATTTTCAAAGACTCTTTAGGTTAAGTTATAGTTCATTGTTTAGGCTTTTAAGAGTGCTATTTAATGGTGTATTAAGATTGGGTTTTTATTTTATACTACTGAACAAAATATTTTCTTAAAGTTTGAAATGTAACAACCGTGCACGAAAAAGTGTAATTCACGTGCTTTAATTACCATGCTTTAAATAAACTTAATTACCGCCTAAAAATTTGTAAAGTTATTTCCCATCTGTCCCGCATGGTGCAATATATCTAAAAATTAGTCCGAGAACATTCCATAATTTTTCCTGAATATTTTTAAAAAGTCAACATTTTCAGTCTAAGTCCAATTTTAGCTTCCATAATAGCACTTTAAATTAGAATCACCCAACTATACTACTATCTTGAGTACTTTTAAAGATATGATACAGGATTACAGGGTATTTCGTTCGTATGCATGAGATCAAGCAATGGACAGAGAAGGATGAAATTAATATGGGACTAACAATAATACATGAGAGAGGCCCAAAATAACCAAAAGTTTTATAGCCCGATTTACGGCGCATACAAATCATGTCGAAGAACAATTTTTTTTTTTTTATGAATGAAAATAAACACACAGTTTGGTTCTTGGAAGAACAGTCAATCATTAACTTTGGCGAATGCCCCTATTAGTGAAAATTTATTTGTGACTTATTTTTAACATTCACTTATATACCCTCCTGCTTATTCGCGGATAGCTATATTCAAGCTACTCCGAAAAGCGAAGAGAAACAAATAAGAGATCAAAGTTTGGAAAGTTAATTAGGCAATAAAATGTGTATACACAATTTATATACTTATTTTCTTATTTCTGATATTACTGTTTATTTATTTTGGTGTTATTGTACTCGTATAAAGTTAACTTTACCTCATGTATGTACGTAACCCCCATTTCCCATACATTTAATAACTTAACACTCGCGAAATTTTATTGGGACTTACTATCGCGAAAGTTAAGGATTGGCTGTATATCATTAAGGGAGTGGAATTAATTTTCCATCTATCTTTTAACTATTTTTATTAGGGTCCGTAGGCAAAACAAAGGACCCTTATATTTTCCTGCGTGTGTCTGTCCGTCCTTCCGGTCGCCTGCTCTCACGGCTACACCTTTCGTCTGATCACTTTGAAATTTGGCATGTATGTGTCTTGTACCTGCCCACATATTTTAAAAATATAGCGACTTCAAAAAAAATATTTTTCAAAAAAATTAGGGTAAAAAAACTTAAGGGTTAAACATTTTTTGTTTTTTTTCGACACCGTGAGGGGTATCATATGAAAGGGTACGTCGAGCTGATTACAAAAATATATAATTCTTTGGTTATAACTTTTATAGGGCCAGCGTAGGCGAGTTTGAAGCGGGTTTGAAACGTGTCCCCCCCCCCCCCCCCTCTATCTCGCTTATGTGAAGTGCAAAAAAACTGAAAAAATTCCTGGACATTCTTCGACCAAAAGTAAAGATACCACTTTTTGGAAATTTCGAAAAAAATATTATTTTATTTTTTATTGACAAAATACGTTTTTTATAACTATGGTCTTTTCGATGTATTTATATGGTTGTAGTCCGGTTCAGTGGCAAAAAAATACTTTATCAGAAGTTTGTTTATGTGTTTTGAGAATATCAGACACCCATAGGATAGTTCAAAGTAAGCTTTTTAGCATTTTAAAAAACACCATCAATAGGGTACTACTTAAACTATGCAGTGTGCTGACTGGCTACGGACCCTCGCTGTGTTTTTGACCTTGTTTTTGACCTGTTTTTTTTTATATAAGTTCATAAACCCCCAATGTAGACCATGTAGAGATTATTGTTGTTTTATTTTTTAAAATAATAAAGAAAAATAAATATTCTTAATAAAATAAAGAACGACAATATATTAATTCAAAAAGAACATGATCTTTTTATATTAATAAATCGTAGTTTTTTTTATGACAAATATCCACTTTACTATAAAGAAATAAAACAACCATAATCCCAATAATTATATAATTTTTCTCAAGAAATGACTGGATATTGTATTACGTGAGAGACTATTTAAAAACACTTAAATGAAAGCATTTTATAATAATACCCCTTGACAACACCTGCGTGATATTGAAGTAGATAATAAATAAAAATTACCACAACAATACATTATATAGGAATATAGAAATGAATAGATTTATTTGATTACTTAATGAAATAACAAGCCTCCTATAAAGGACTTTGTGTAAACAAAACAACAAGAGAGTAAACAAAAAGATCTCAATGTAAACAAAAAAAATTATACATAAACATTTCCTGGGTAAAAAATGCTTCAATAAAAGTCATTAAATGAAGTCCTTTCCTATGTCGTCAACCATATAACCCTCAATGAACAAGTTCCCCTTTGTCATATCCTTCTATTACATGTTCCCTAACCACCCTAATTCTCTTGTTAAGACCCCCCCCCCCCCCCCTACTTTCTCTGCACTGTTAAACGTCTTCTTAAGACTGGAAGGACGAAAGGACCTAAATAGGCTAAATCCTGAGGGTTAATCTACAACTTCCCTTTGTCATTTCCTTTTATTAAGAGTTCCCTAAGCATTTCAATTTTCTTGTCATGTACCCTTCCTTTCGGTTTATTTTCTCTGATGTTAAACGTTATCATATAAGTGGGGGGATTTCACAATACGTATAAGAGGGGCCAAAATAAGCAAAAGTCTTATAGCCCCATATTTACGACCCGCATACAAATCATGGGCTTAGTCCACCTTTTTTCTCAATGAAAATAAACACAATATTCGGTTCAAGGAAGCATACCATGAAAAGGTAATGGTAGTAAAAATAAAGAAACATTGTTTCATATAATCATGAGTAACTTATATCCTGGTCAAAAATTTGCTACAAATCTCAATAGTATACTCCAGGAAGTGATAAATAATTAAAATTTGGATAAAACTATGGGAATAGAGAATAGAGAAAAATTGTTAAGTAGGTAAAATACATTATTTATTTTGGTAAAATTAAAGGAAATGAGGAGAAAATTAACAACAAAATAAAAATATGGATTGGTCTAGGATGGTGAGCATATATGAAATTTAAGAACTTGTCATCTAATATTGAGATTCATATATGAAAGTAAAATTATGGGGGCGCTGTAATAAAACCAGTTGTTATTATGCCAATGTGGAACATGGACGCTTACAAGAAAGGATATTGAGAAAATTAAAGTATGTGTCGAAAGAATGGAAGTAAAATAAGAGTATTTAAAATAAGAAATCACGATTAAGTGAAATCACCAGTCCGAGCTAAGAATTGATAGGAAGGAAGGGAAGTCGATAATATGGATACGGCAACAGAGAAAAATTAAGAATATAGGAAGATATCTCTTCCTTATTTTTTCTCTCTTCCTGTATCCATATTTTCGACTTCCGTTCCTTTCTACCAATCCTTAATACGGACTGGTTATTTTACATACTCATAATTTGAGAAATAAGTTATAACACCTTATATATGTATTAATTGTATCGTTTTTGCTCTCCGATATCTACCAAATTAAAAGCTGGTTCCAGCCATGAGGGCTAATGTATTTAAATTTGAATTACAAGTAATAGTTATTATAATGCTACTGTTGATAAGAAAGGCTATGCGACAAAAAAGTAGCTATATATTATACATTTAAATCTTCCGAAGGTGACCGTGGAAGATATTTAAAGAATTTCCAACGTTTCGAAGTCATTAGAGAGATCATTCTCAAGGGAGTTGTTCAAGATGAGAGTCATGCTGCAATTTGCTGTGTTATGCTGAAATCTTCTGTGTGCCATGCGTCAATTTGTTGTGTGTCATGCTGCAATTTGCTGTGTTATGCTGAAATCTTCTGTGTGCCATGCGTCAATTTGTTGTGAGTCATGCTGCAATGTGCTGTGAGTCATGCTGTAATTTGCTGTGAATCATGCTGCAACTTGCTGTGTGTCATGCTGCAATTTGCTGTCATGTTCAAATGACTCTCATCATGAGCAACTCCCTTGAGAATGATCTCATGGCAATGCGGTTCAAAACGTCGGAATTTACAAATTTTCTCAAGCGGTCCTCTCTGGAAGATCTAAATTTATTTGACTCTGGAAGTTGAAACTTGCGATATAAATGTAGCTATTACTTATCATAATTGTTAATAATAATGTCTAATAAATTTAATATAAGATGAGCGATTTGCTTAGCCATTTTAATAATAGGGTTGTTCTGTTTTGAAATCAAGTGTAAGAATAGGGCAACAGTTGAGAAGGTCCAAAGAGGTGGATATTTGTCGGTAAGGGTTTAGTTGGGAGTTAAAGGAGACGAGAAGCTAAATGGACAGATAAGTTTCCTTGTGGATCTGACTTGTTTGTCTCCCGGTGTCGGAGTTTGCCCTTGGAGAGTGGTAGGACCAAGAGAGTAAGACCAGTGCCCTTTAACAGGGCCTATTTGCTTTCAAATAGAAGCATCCCTTCTCTAACAGGAGGTGGGTAGAGAAGCGCTAAGAGCACTTGCAAATTAATTCGCCGAGTTCCCCTCCCAAGTGCTAAAGTTCTAGCTAAGGGAATCTAAGTTCTTCCCTTAGACTGAGAAGTTCCGGAGAGTCCAAGCCCTTCAGCTACTCCTCTGACTAATTGTTTATCCTTCCGGTTAACCAACTCCCTTCCTCCTCGGAGCCGAGGCGTCGCCTTCTTGACTTAATTTAATTTTAATCATCCTTAGCAAGATGGAAGAGGGGGTCACAACCAAGGAACCGGTTCTCAGCTTCCCTATTTTCCAATTTACAACTAATGAATGAAGAGCCTCCTTGGACCCCTCGAACACCGTTTGGATGCTAATCAGGTAGCTAAGATTGATTTTCTGAAATTTCACGAATACACCCTCCTATCTCTCTCTCTCTCCCTCATCCTTCTACCTTATTTTAATTTTCACCTTCCAAAAAAATAACCTTCCGTTTGGATGACGCCGGTTGCATTACAACGAGCTACCCTCATGCTAAACTAATTCTGTTAGAGAGGCAAAACGTTCGTTTAATATTTTTCAATCATCTGAAAGAATTTTACATGCAAACTCAATTTAACTTTTAAATAAATTAGTCGTTCAAGCATAGTATTTTTTTATACTTACAAAAACTCAATTGGAAGATTAGAAAAATTTAAACAAATGTATTTTTTTATCTCATATAGCAACATGAATATAGTTAAAAAACTTTTATTGTACAATAAAAAAAATATCCCTTAAAATTAAATATGTGGAATATTAAGCTTTTATTTAACTTCATTATCATTGTGAGGTACACATTTTTTGTAATAATTTTAAACTTACTTTCTTCAGAGTCTTAAACCATTACAAATTAATTATTTATGATTAAATAATTTGTTAAAAAGTCTCACACACTAAGTAAGAACATTAGGTGACACAATAGGTGATATTGTAAGATTATTTTTTTTTATTAAAAACATTATTCGTTTTGATATTGTAAGATTATTTTTTTTTATTAAAAACATTATTCGTTTAAAAGAAAGAAGTTTAAATTCAAACTTTTTTATGCAAATTTGGATATTTTGTTGAAACAATCCCAAAGACGGTCCCATATTTCAATTGTTTGTGCACATTTAATATTGGTTAAGAATAAGTCTGTCTCCACAGGGAATCGAAACCAGTCCCCAATCTCGTGTGACCATTAGTCCAATAATATGTACGAGGAAGCTATGTACAACACAAATCAGTACAAATTCTATTTCGGTTAAAATACCTAAACGTGTTACAAGATACATTTGATTAATATTTGTTGTTCTTTTGCATTTATACCTACTTGTGTTTTTTACTTTCTCATTTATAGAGAAAGTATTGTGATGGCGCAAAAATTCGACTTTGAGATTTTGATCAA
The DNA here is from genome assembly GCA_951217055.1 of Gerris lacustris. Classification (NCBI taxonomy): domain Eukaryota; kingdom Metazoa; phylum Arthropoda; class Insecta; order Hemiptera; family Gerridae; genus Gerris; species Gerris lacustris. The sequence continues at coordinate 61,898,257 of OX578283.1, forward strand.
TTTGCATGTTTTGAGGTTCCTTGAGTCCAAAAAAGTGGTCTTTAAAAAATGTCTGTCGTCTGTCTGTGCAAACGCCTGGAGCCCTAAACTACTGGGCAAAATTTGGCATACATGTTCAGAAAAATCATAACCCGAGGCAAAATAGAGAATGAAATTTTTGCTCCAAATTTGGGGGCGGTATCCCCCAAAAACTCTGAATAAACGTTAAAAAAAAATAATTTCTCCAAAACGGTTTCAACAATTTTTTGATTAAACAATTCTAAAATGTAGTCCATTTAAATAAGAATCTAAGCTGATAACGATATAAGCCTTTTTCCCAGAAAACATATAGTTCCTGGGATAATAGCTTTAAACGGGGACGGACAGAGGCCGGGTTCGAGTCTCCGACGAGGAGAAGTTATTTTTTTGATAATCTTCGATGAAATGTTCAATTATAATGAAATGTACCGACGAAAACTAATAAATGGAAAACACTGGTCTAAGTAATTATGAACTCGTATATGAGAAAGTTTGTCTGAGTTGTCTCGGATCGATTTTTTTAATTTTCCTCACTATACCTATAGTAGGAAAAGTACTGTTTTAATTTTTTTTCTATTGTGTCGTCAAGAAAATTAACATACCTAAATGAATATTTTTTTTATCTGTCACTATTAGATAGAACGCTTGTAATAAGTAATCATGAAATAAAAGATGGCAAGAAGGTATAAAAAATGGATATATATATATATATATATATATATATATATATATATATATATATATATATATATATATATATATATATAAGGATAAACTTGCTTCCCTAGCGAACATTTTCAGCCAAAAACGCTTCCCTGGCGGCCATGTCTCCCTCGCGGCCAGAGGTGCCAATCCAGACATTAATGCCTCCCTAGCGAACATCCGAGTCTCCCTTGCGGACTGTTCGCAAGGGAGACTCGGAGGTGCCAATCTAGATATTAATGCCTCCCTAGCGAACATCCGAGTCTTCATATCACATACAATAGCATTTTTAACAACAATTAAATTCCTCATTACTTTTTATGAAAGAAATCAATTTATATTCATACCTCCATAGCGCAGCCAATAAAGTATAATAACAACTCCCAAGCGAACTTATCACACACAACACCATTTGGATTTATATGTGTATATAGCATACCCTACATACATAACTACTTTCTTGTGACATTTTAAGTTTAGGGAGGTACGGAGGTACGTTAGGGGTTAGGGAGGAACGGAAAATCTTTGTAATAAAAAAATAAATAAAGATTTTCCGTACCTCCCTAGCAGCCATTATAATATAAAAACACATCCTCAGCGAACATAGTGCATACAAGACCAATATGATCCATAAGTCCATAACCTCATTAGTGAATTATTTATTCGTGTAGTTTTAATTAAGTAAAAAAACTATTAATTACTTATTTTTATTAAACAGATTTTTTGAAAAAATTAAAATAATTGAATACCTCCCTAGCTGCCAATATAATCTAAAAACACCTCCTATGCGAACATTTCACATACAACACCATTTGGATCTATATGTGCATATCCTAAAAATATAAATTCTTTCCTTTGAGAGTTTAAGTAAATTGAAAACATAAAATTACATCATTTAATAAAAAAAAAAATAATAAAAAATAATAATAATTTTTTGTCGTACCTCCCTAGCAGCCAATATAATCTAAAAACACCTCCTACGCGAACATTTCACATACAACACCATTTGGAGCTATATGTGCATATCCTAAAAACATAAATTCTTTCCTTTGAGAGTTTAAGTAAATTGAAAACATAAAATTACATCATTTAATAAAATAAAAAAATAATAAAAAATAATAATAATTTTTTGTCGTACCTCCCTAGCAGCCAATATAATCTAAAAACACCTCCTACGCGAACATTTCACATACAACACCATTTGGAGCTATATGTGCATATCCTAAAAACATAAATTCTTTCCTTTGAGAGTTTAAGTAAATTGAAAACATAAAATTACATCATTTAATAAAATAAAAAAATAATAAAAAATAATAATAATTTTTTGTCGTACCTCCCTAGCAGCCAATATAATCTAAAAACACCTCCTATGCGAACATTTCACATACAACACCATTTAGAGATCTAAATCTCTTTGTGCATATCATAAAAACATAAATTCTTTCCTTTGAGAGTTTAAGTAAATTGAAAACTAACAATAATTATATCATTTAATAAAAAATACTTTTTTTTAAAAAATAGATTTCTTTGTCGTACCTCCTTAGCAGCCAATATAATATAGAAACACCTCCTATGCGAACATATCACACAAAACACCATTTGGATCTATATGTGCATATCCTAAATACAAAACTTCTTTTTGTGAGAGTTTAAGTAATTTGGAAACTAAAAATTATATCATTTAAAAGAAAAATTGAAAATAAAGATTATTGTCGTACCTCCCTAGCAGCCAATATAATCTAAAAACACCTCCTAAGCGAACACTTCACAAACAACACCATTTGGATCTATATGTCCATATCCTTAATATATAAATTCTTTCCTTTGAGAGTTTAAGTAAATTGAAAACTAAAAATTATATCATTTAATAAAAAATACTTTTAAAAAAAAAAAATAGATTTTCCTGTCGTACCTCCTTTGCAGCCAATATAGTATAGAAACACCTCCTATGCGAACATTTCACATACAACACCATTTGGATCTATATGTGCATATCCTAAAAACATAAATTCTTTCCTTTGAGAGTTTAAGAAAATTTAAAACATAAAATTACATTATTTAATAAAAAAAATAAAATATAAAAAATAAAGATTTTTGTCGTACCTCCCTAGCAGCCAATATAATATAAAAACACCTCCTATGCGAACATTTCACATACAACACCATTTGGATCTATATGTGAATATCCTATAACATAAATTCTTTCCTTTGAGAGTTTAAGTAAATTGAAAACTAAAATTATATCATTTAATAATTTAAAAAAACTTTCTTTGGAATTTTTTTTTGTCGCGCCTGCTTAGCGCAGCTAATATACTATCATATTACTTACAACATCATTTAGATCCATATGTGCATTACCTAAGTACTTTATTATTTATTTGCTTAGTTTTAATTAAAAACTATTAATTATGTTATTTGATTAAAAACATTTCTTTTTTAAAGAAAAAAAAAAAAAAATCATACCTCTGTAGCAGGTAATTAAATATAATAACACCTCCCAAGCGAACATATTGTTGTCTTGTAACAATTTCGCTAACTGAAAATATGTTTTATTTCAGCGTGTACAAAATCTTACAACGTAACTCTTTAGCTAAATTGCAATCTTGGCCAGTTAATCTCAATATTTATATTTCCTAATACTATTTATATTCTAAATTTAAATACATTGTCTATTGGTGTGGCACATAGCTTCCTATCACCTATATTACTGACTTTATGCTTTTACAAGCCATTATTGTCTAATTTTTACTGGTCTTATATTACTTTGCTTTGTAAGTTTCATCGCACATTTCCGTTTCCCCAATTTGTAACCACTTCCCGTGATTCAATCTTCCTCAATTTTTGCTCATTGATACAACTAAGGTGAAGAATACAGAAACCAAAAATAAAAAAGTTGAAAATAAGACCAGTTTTGAAAAATGGCATTTATATATTAATTATTTTAATTGTTTCCCCCGTTTTTTAAATCTGTCAAAATTGTTTTGACTTTTTACACGAATTATAGTTTCAATTCAGCAAAAGTTAAAGAGCGCAGACGGCTCTAATTAATCTGGGGCTATCTGCGGGTTACTTTCGATAAACTATAAACGTTTCATACAAATCAGATAAGTACTTATGAAGCTATAGGTATAAATAAATGTAGACAGACACGGAACCAAAAATGTTCCCTGATGCCCAAACCGAATTTTTGTCTTGGAATTTTGAAATCGAAGATATAAAATTGTTTCTTTCTTCAGAACGATCACATAGCTTCCGTTACTTTCGGTTAGCTCGAAAGCAAAAATAACTGTTAAATATCGCAAGAATAAACAATTCGATACAAGAATAAAAAAGTATGTTATGCATTTAAGAATTAGTGTACCTATATTTTTTCTTTTTTTTCTTTCCGAGCTTAAAGGCCCGGTCACACAGGAAGCGGACTATTTGGTCTGCGGCGGACTCTGTGTGCTGTTATTTTGCATTATCCTTGTCGAACAGAAGGAATCTGTCCACGGCGGACCCTGTGGTCTATAGTCTATAGTCTATAATATTGCATTAAACTGGTCAAACATAAGGCGACTGTCCGCGGCTGACAGATTTAAAGTTGTAATTTTTCACTGAGTTCGCGGCGGACTAGAAGCAACATGGATTTCTCTGGAGTGCGTTTTTCTGTGTGATATGCGTCCCCCGTACTATTCTTTTTTTTCTTTCTTTCTTTCTTCTTCTTGTCTTCTCCGTTTCGATATTTAAGATTGTAGGAGAGTATGTAACTTCTAAAATTGTTCTTCAGATATTCGAAAATATGAGAAAAACCAGGGGTCAAATAAAGGAATGAATTGTTTTTATTTCACCATAGTAAATACATTACATTATATTTTTAATTACATATTACATTATTTACACACACACATAAATATATTCTTTGTTTGTGTTGCATACATAGAAATATTATATGAAGATAAAAAATAAATTATAATAATGAGATGACCTAATGAGCTGTTGAACGGAACTAAAACTACAACCAAAAAAAAAAATAGACTGCCAATTAGTGTGGCACATAGCTTCCTCGCATCCTATCATGTACTATGTACTATAACAATTATTGTTATATTACTTTATTGTAATATTGTTTATTTTGTAAAAACTATTAATTGTTTTAGCGATCTTTAACACTTCATAGCGGTGTCGCTGTTGGTTTTACTAAAAAATTGTATAAGATAAAAATGTTTGTCTCATTGAATAGATGAAGTTAGATTTTTTCCCCGACCTAAAATTCCAATTTTAAATTTAAAGTTCACGTTTACGCGAGCGTTGCTCGTGAACGCTTGGACGGATAACTTTGTCCAACGAACTCGACCTGGGCATTGGTAAAATGAACATGTCTACCAAATTTCATCAAAATCGATCGACATTTACTCAAGTTATCGTCACACGTTTCATAATTCGCGGACACACTGACCGACAGACAGACAGACAGACAGACAGACAGACAGACACGGAACCAAAAATGTTCCCTGATGTCTGAAACGGATTTCTGTCTTGGAATTTTTGAAATCGGAGGCATAAAAGTTTTTCGTTCTCAAAAGTGAACACAATGCTTCCGTTACCTTCGGTAAGCTAGGAAGCAAAAATAATAATAATAATAATGAGATAAAGAATGGTGATGACCCTCAGTAGAGAAAATAAAACTCTAGAGCGCTAATGTTTTTAATAAATATGGAGATAGATACATCAGTGTAGGAGTAGGGAGTCAGTTATAGTATTGATATAGTTAAAGCGTTTTTATAATTATATAGCAATAAATACTTGTTTTCTTATTGCTTCCGAGCTTACCGAAGGTAACGGAAGCATTGTGTTCACATTTGAGAACGAAAAACTTTTATGCCTCCGATTTTAAAAATTCCAAGACAGAAATCCGTTTCAGACATCAGGGAACATTTTTGGTCTCGTGTCTGTCTGTCTGTCTGTCTGTCTGTCTGTCTGTCTGTCGGTCTGTGTGTCCGCGAATTATGAAACGTGCGACGATAACTTGAGTAAATGTCAACCGATTTTGATGAAATTTGGTAGAAATGTTCATTTTACCAATCCTCAGTACGAGTTCGTTGGACAACGTTATCCGTCCAAGCGTTCACGAGCAACGCTCGCGTAAACGTGAACTTCAACTTTAAAATTGGAATTTTAGGTTGGGAAAAAAATCTAACTTCATCTATTCAACGAGAAAAACATTTTTTTTCAAATACAATTTTTCAGTAAAACCAACAGCGACACCGCTATGAAGTGTTAAAGATCGCTAAAACTATTAATAGTTTTTACACAATAAACAATATAAGTACATGATAGGATGCGAGGAAGCTATGTGCCACACTAATTGGCAGTCTATTTTTTTGTTTTTTTATTATTATTATTAAATCGAAGTGGATATTTTTGCTTCCGAGCTTACCGAAGGTAACGGAAGCATTGTGTTCACTTTTGAGAACGAAAAACTTTTATGTCTCCGATTTTAATAATTCCAAGACTGAAATCCGTTTCAGACATCAGGGAACATTTTTGGTCTTGTTTCTGTCTGTCTGTCGGTCTGTGTGTCCGCGAATCCTGAAACGTGCGACGATAACTTGAGTAAATGTCGACCAATTTTGATGAAATTTGGTAGACATGTTCATTTTACCAATGCCCAGGACGAGTCCGTTGGACAACGTTATCCGGTCAAGCGTTCACGCGTAACGTGAACTTCAAATTTAAAATTGGAATTTTAGGTAGGGTAAAAATCAACTTTATCTATTTAATAAAAATTGTCGGAACCGTTTTAGAGAAATAATTTTTTTCCACGTTTTTTCAGTTTTTGGGGGGTAGAGCCCCCAAATTTAGTGGTAAAATACATTCATCGATTTCGCCTCGGGGTATGATTTTTCCGAACATGTATGCCAAATTTCGTCGTTGGCCTAGTAGTTTAGGCTTCAGGCGTTTGCACAGACGACAGACATTTTTTAAAAACCACTTTTTTGGAATTAGGGGACCTCATAACTTGTAAACAACATGTATCCATAAAAATCTCAAAATCGATTTTTCGAGCTTCACAATACTTTCTCTTTATATGAGAGTAAAAACAAAATAAATGAACTCAATTCACAGCTGATATGCTGATATAAATTTTATAAATAAAACATTAAATTTTTTATAATAAAACATTAAATTTTGTATAATAAAACATAAAACAACACGAGTTGAAAGGTATCGAAAGCATTGTGATCGTGCCGAAGACCGAAAATCCTGATTCTTAAATTCTATTCCTGTGTTGCTGTGTTCTAAGAAAGTTTGATACCCTTTTAACTCGTAATCTTTCATGACACCGCCACCACGTTCTATTGAGTTTATTTATCTCCCTACTTCTTTTATAGTCTTTCCCATTTTACGAAAACGAAACTGTTACTATCCAAAAACAGCTGATAACAAAATAGGTACCTAATTGTTTGTTATCCATTGACTACTAGTATAAATTTGCTACTCAATAAATCCTATAAAAATGTATACATTAGTATGTTTAAGTACAAGTACATGATAAGATATGTCTGTATGTACTCGTAAAATAAAATTAAAGCAATATCTTTCACTAGTCACATCTTATCATTTTTCAATTATTTATTGTTATTATTATTTATTAAGTTGATTAAATCTCTTTTATCATATCAATTTCTTTGGCTTCGAAAAATTAAAAATCGTAAAAGAAGGAAAGAAATAATTAAATAGGACTATATATAGGTGGTTAGAGGTGAATAAAATACTCATAATTATTTTAAAAATGATTGGAAACGCGAAATGGCAAGAAAGTGTAAAGGGGTCATTTTCAAAAAAAGTAACACTTTCACTGTCCGCGAGTTAAAAAAAAAATTACTTGCACTCCAAATAATTAAAAAAATCTACAACCCCACAATAGTACATTACGCGTCGAGTGCGGAAAGTAGCATTTTGCATGCGAGTGTGGAGTTTGCACCCGAGCGACAGCGAGGGTGGTAAAACCACACGAGCAATGCAAAATGCCGTTTTCGCACGAGTTGCGTACCGTACTTTATTTACGATTGTTAGATTTAAATAATAAATACAGAAAAAAATAAACTTCCAGTATACAAGTTCGTATTTCTCTTTTGATAAAGATAACATTAATTCATTAATTGTATTTTGTGCCGAATTATTTCGGGAGGCGTATTATTCTCCTCATATTCGTCATAATCATTTAAATCACTATAGATTTTCACAAAATAGATTTTCACAAAAAACTCGATATAAAAATTAATTTTATTAAACAAACAGCAAATTAGTTTTGTTAAATGTAAACAAACTCGCTAATCGTGCGTAAAGCTGAAGAATTCCTCTTCTTTACCGCGCTAGCGTGGTAAAGAAGAGGAATTCTTCAGAACTATAAGACGTGCATACGTAATGAATACAAGTACGTAAAGTATCACTTTCTACGCATCTAAACAGAGATATAATGTTTATATTTCGTATCAATCGTAGATAAACATTTTTCTATAGATTAAATTCGTCATTTTGGTGTAGTCAGATTCTTGAATATCCTTTTTAGGGAGGAGAAATTTAAATTTATATATACAAAAAGGTCACGATAGTTATATCCCAGCCCCTTTTAACCTAAGTTACCATGCTCAAAAATGTTCAAAAAATAATTTTCTTTGACTTTCTAACTATGATCCTAGATAGGAAATATAATGTACTTTGTGATACTAAATATAATTTCTTTCTTATTTCAGTGTAACTTGTCGGGAATTTAATAAAAAGGCTTGTCCCAGCAATCGGTCATCACAATAGTTACTAAAAAATTGGCTGCACTGTTTGACTGAGGGCGAGATTTCAGTGTTTTACAGATAAAAGAATCATTCCTTTATAACCTAAAGATCGTCTCCGCGTCTTCTGAAGTAAGCCTCGGTCACACAACAATTCTCTTAAAAAATCATGGGGCGTATGTTTATTCAAAGTGACAATAGTTACCATACATTTTAGTATTTAAAAGTGCATTTAAAGGTTATTATTTTTTTTTTGAGAATACCCCAGTAATATACAGAATACTTATGCTTTCCTTTGAAAGCATTAATACATTAGTGTGGCTTGGCCTCCATGTTTTAGTTTATAAGCCACGATAGTTACTTTTCACATACATATTCTTGTTGTATAGATGTTCAGCGTCAAAATAAAGCACTAGTTGGCTCAAAGTTGTTCAGTGTCACTTTTTTTGAAAATGTCGCTTTAACTATTTTATCATTCCTAACTTTAGAGGAGCACGACACTTGTCACGATAGTTACCAAGGAACAAGATAGATGTCACATTAGTTACCCAGCGTACTACATGTCACGATAGTTACTAAAAAATTGAATTTAAATAGGTTATTTTTTAAAATAAAAAAACTTCGTCCCCATCATAGAGTTGAGTGTACAATGACTTATTTAGGAAATTAAATCTAATTAGCTTACAAAAATTGCTATGACCAGGAACTTTAATTAAAGGAACTTGAACAGTAACTATCGTGACAAAATTATAATTAATTAATTTTTTCACAAATTAAAACCAATGTAAGAAATGTCCTGAGTAGACAATAATATTGGTTTGAGTCTGTGTGACGATTTCCAATTGTCGTTTGGTGGTAAATATCATTTTGCAAATCGGTAAGTAGAAGAAAATTCCGGTAACTAATGTGACTAAAAAAACTTGCCTTATATTTAAAAATTGATAAAAAATATTAAAACTTAAAAATCCCGCGACCCACATACATATTCTTATGTATAGATGTTCAGCATCAAAATAAAGCACTAGCTGAATCAAAATCTTAAAAATAAATTTTGGACATAAAGGTTTGCTCAGAATTGTCAAAGTGTCACATTTTTTTAAAATGACCCAAAGAACCTCTCGTTCTCGTGCATATTGGCCGAGAATAACGGCAAAACGTTTCTTCGAGAGTTTTGAGCTGCCTTTATAGTTTATAGTTTTATTAATTCTATTTAACCAGTTAATAAAAATTTCACCATCTATTCACGATTTTCTAAGCAATCTCTAAAATAAACATAAAGACAGAAATTCAATGAAGAAATGAGGAGGAGGTGTAATGCACAGAAACAAAACGAGGAACCTGGACCTGGAGTCATTTCATTGAATAGACAAGATAAACAATATGCCACCCAGTGGCGTATCCAGCGGCTAGGTCTGGGGGGGGGGGCACATTCTGACTCAGTTTAAATGGGGGGGGGGGGGGGGGGGGGGTATTTGAGTGGTACAAGACAAGGGAACTACTTATTCAAAAAGCAGCTGCTCCCCCCCCCCCCCCAAAAAAAACAACTACTAATAAACAAACAAAACAACTGTTTCAGAACGTATTCGTTAGAAAATGTTATGCTGATGCTTACTACAGTGCAATATCTTACTGTAAGTCATGGGCGTCGTCTGCAGTTAATTATTAGGGGGGATTTATGGTGGGGGCTCCATAAATACTCTTAGTAGGTGCCTAGGGTAAGTGCTAGACTACCTCTCTCTCCCCCCCCCCCCCCCCTATAGAAAGGGGGTCCGGGGGTCCTCCCCCAGGAAATTTTTGGAAAATTAATGTTCGAAAACAGCATTTTAAGCAGTTTTAGACATACCCATGTACTAATTTTTATTTTATTTGTAATTTTATAGCCTCTTAAAATCTGACGGGGGGGGGCCTCAAGCCCGATAGCCCCCCCCCCCCGTTCCTACGCCACTGCATGTCGTGTCACGACAGTCACGAGACACCCGGTAGGAAGTTCCTACCGGATGTCACCAGTGTTCATAAATAAAGTAAATCTTTAAATTGTGAGTGTGTTAAAAATGTATACACATATTTCGTTCGTCCAAAAGATTCCTTGAAACAATTCTATCTCATCGTTAGTCCTAGCAAAACCATTCAGGGAAACTATAATAAGATCGGGTTACTCTCTCTTTGTTTCATTTAACAACAACATGAAACTGAGTCTTTTACTGTTTTTAACACCCTCATTCTAAGAACTTTTTGTTTTCAACAGTAAAAATACAAATTATATTATTCATTACACATTATAATGTGTATACACGAAATATTGTGGGAATATCAAAATTTTGTTGCACATACCTTGTTAAAAAATATTGATTACCCTACTAAATAGCATACACTTGTAGCTCAATAATGTAAAAATTCGGTAATCTAAATGACATCACTATATGGTAAAACCTCTATATAAGAAATATAAAAATTTATATTTGTCTATCTAGATACATTTTTAGTCATTTGGAACAGAATAACTTATCTTTGTTCCTAATAGTCAAAAAAAATTTAAACATTGTAAGTCAGATAACATAGTCTAAATAGTTAATCATAACTAATCTAAATAGTTGGAAGTCTAAATAATTAATATAAACATCTCATTATGCCCCTTTTTTTAGTGTCTGCCAAGCGGCCAAGCATCTATCTGTATAATCTGTAGTGAAGTATTTACAATAATTCTTATGTTTTGAGATATTTTGTAGCGAGTCTCATGTCAACGTCTTACTCATAGAGTAAGAGAGACATAATCATAAAGATAACTTACAATTCTGTAACCATTACCATTATTTATTATTTAAATAAAAAAATATTACATCACCCACTTCATTTGATCTGTCCAATAAGTGTTTAAATTTTATTTATATTGTTTTAGGTCTTAGGATTTATATTTATATTGTTAAATAAATTGTCCTGTTTCGTACTAAAAAAATTTATTAAATATAATATTGTTTAGTCTTGGTATTTCATATTGTAAAAAAACATCGCTTACCGTGTCGCTACAAAAATGTAAATTCGACTTTTTTTTTCGACAAATGTTTTGCAATATGTTGCCATTACATTTTATTTAAAATGCGTTTCCAATTTTCATCTTAATTTTATTTATTTTCATCAATATCTCGTAAACTAGATTTTTTCGGTGTAAAAAAACCGAAGACACACCAAATTTAGAACAAAAATAATTATTTTGGGGTATGAATTTTAAGAATAAGTATGCCAAATTTCATTCAATGAGACATTTTTTCATCTATTCAGTGAGACATTTTTTCAAATACAATTTTTTAATAAAACCAACAGCGACACCGCTATGAAGTGTTAAAGATCGGTAAAACTATTAATAGTTTTTACAAAATAAAAAATATAACAATAATCTAAAATAACAATAATGTTAATGTTAATATAAGAATAAAGTACATGATAGGATGCGAGGAAGCTATGTGCTATACTAATTGGCTGTCTATTATTTTTATATTGTTTATTTTATTAGAAAATGTCAGATTCATTAATTTCGATAAATGAATCAATCGATCATGAATTTCGAAACTGATTATTAAGCGGCTCTTAAGCGGCCCATACACTACACATGCATTGCACGCCGTGCCATTTTTTTATTTTGGCGCGCCGTGCGCCACACACTGTAAAATGCAATTGGCTCTGTGACATGCTAGAAGTCGGAGTTCATACTGTCATTTTTTAGTGTACACGACCAGTTATGCCTGTAGTAACGAAACATAAAGCTTTAGCAGATTGGCCTGATACATGAAGATAGATAGGAAGGAGAAACGGAAGAAGAGGCAAATATGGGCTAAAAATTAATTAAAGAAGAAAGATAACTTTGCACTTAGCTCGCCACAAACAATGGGGTGATTTCTATAAGCGTCAATAAACAACGGCAAGAAATCGGGTGACAGAAAAACGGATGTATCACTCATTTTAAAGAAATACAAGCAAGAATCTCTTGATGCTAGCGAACGAAATATAGCCTCAAAAGATGTTGCACTCTTAGCACGTGGCGCGAAAAAGGCCCACACACTAGCACGTTGGCACGGGGCCGGATGGCATGGCGCGCCGAAAATCAAACTCGTCTTGATTTTCTCATCGTGCCAAGCACTGCACGCCGTGCTTGGCACGGAGACCTCCACACACTGGCACGTTTCGTCCGATTTTTGCATGGCGTGCAATCACGCCTTGCAATGCACGTGTAGTGTATGAGCCGCTTTACACTACGCGTGCATTGCATAGCGTGCAAGCACGCCGTCCACAAAACGGACGAAACATGCCAGTGTGTGGAGGTCTCCGTGCATAGCACGACCTGAAATGCGTGGCGCGATGACAATCAAGACGAGTTTGATTTTCGGCGTGCCATGCTATCCGGCCCCGTGCCAACCTTTTTTACCTTTTTTTATTATTTTGATAATTGCTATACATATTAATTAGTTTCTATTGGCTATTTTGTAAATATATAGATAGACTCCAAACTACGATTTGGAGAATATTATATTCTTAGTAAGGGAATGAATTATGTATAATATAGTCCTGATTTTATTCCTAGAAGGCTTGGAAACAAAATTATTTAGCCATTTCATTTAATTGCTAGGCCTACATGACAATAGGAAACTTAGCCACTAATACCTAGCATGAGCCCCGCGTGGAGCGCGGGGTGAAGGCTAGTGTAAAATAAAAATAGGAGTTTATCATATCTATTAAAAAAATGAATGAATAAGCTGCCAGTCAGTCTGAACTCTTAACTCGAGGTCTATTCGGTGTTAGTCTTTTCTACCTTTCTCCTTCCATGTCAGCGTGTGTGTGCTTCCTTTCCTAGTACTAGTATGTGACGACAAAACCTCTCCCTTTTATTCAACAAATAAATAATCTTAAAAACCTTAACCTTAATAGGGCCTACAATTTTATTATGAATCGCTTCAAATTTGGTGACATATTTTATGTAAACCAGCAGAAGGGATGCCCTCTATAGTTTTTTCTATATGAAGAGTATATAATGGTTTTTAAGCATATCAAAAATATAGGAATCGGTCCGAGACAACTCAGACAATTTCTCATATTATAAGAGTTCATAATTACTTAGCCCAGTGTTTTCTATTGATTAGTTTTCGTCAGTAAATTTAATTATTATTCAAAATTTTAACAAAATGTATCATAAAAATAACTTCTTCTCGGCGGGGAATCGAACCCGTCCGCTCTCTCCGTCCGCATTTAAAGCTATTTCATCTGGAACTAGATTTTTCCCGGGAAAACGGCTTATCGTTAGATTCATATTTAAATAGACGGCATTTTAGAATTTTTTAATCAAAGTCGTCGGAACGGTTTTCGAGAAATATTTTTTCCCTCTGTAGTTTATATATACCATATAGAACCCCGTGGTTCGAGTCCCGGCGCTGGAGTCTATTTTTCTCTGTCTATCTCCCGTTGTTAATAATAATTATAATTTGATTTAAATTAAAATTTAAACTTTCCGTAGTATGAATACTACCAACTACCAAAAACTTAAATAAGGAAAATTGATTTTTTTAATATGTATTACAAAAAATGAATCATTAGATTTGAGGAGCAGAAAAAAATCAGTTAGCAATTTTTCCTTGCTTCAGCTAAACCATAAATCTTTAATCGTTTTAAAAAGTAATCAGTTATATTTACTCTAAAACAATTTTATTATCAAAACTATTTATTAAGTAATTCCGAATTTTAAAAATTCAATGAATTGGATGTTACAAAAATTTCCTTAAACTCGAATGGTTTAACACTATAGAATATATTTTTTTAAATAATAACCTAGGATCAAAGCTATAGTAGGTATTAAATAGTTTTTTAGTAGTATCATAAATATAAAAACTAATGGCTGCAGTAGTTCTTTGAGAGATATAGATGTAATACCAATGTAAAAGGAAAAGCAATATATTACTGTGCTATGTATACAACTATAATGTATACTTTTGTCCATACATATGCTCAGAATAAAAATAACTTTTACAATAATTAAATAAGAAGCAATCAAGAAAGAAGTAGTTGGCTCCAAATAAGAATGGCCTTTTAGGAGGTATTTTTATATTATTTTGGCTTTAACGGAGGTATGGTCGCCACGGAGCTATTTTTACATAATTTTGGCCTTAAAAGAGGTATGGTCTCTAAAGAGGTGTTTTTGAATGAAATTGATCGCTGGAGAGGTCTGTATATTTTTGTTCGCTACAGAGGTACATTTGTTGTTTAAAAGTCAAAAATACCTCCCTAGAGGACAAAGAAATAAAAAGTTACAGATTTCGAGTTGTAGACATAATCACCTCTCTAGCGAACAGTCCGCAAGGGAGGTGTGTTCGCAAGAGAGGTGATTATGTCTATATATATGTATATATATGTATATATATGTATATATATATATATATATATATATATATATATATATATATATATATATATATATATATATATATATATATATATATATATGTATATCAGTAGGATTATAAATGTAGGTTAAACTTGGTAAAGAAGGGATACAAAAAAATAAACTCGTAAGGTTAAGGGGGGGGGGATGCAGAGAGAGGTTATAAAATGTGAATAGAGGTAAAAAAAAAGTTGAATAAACTGGCAGCGTTTTATTTTTCAGGGGTGAATAATGAAAAAATAATGGCGAAAAAAGAGAGCCGGAGGTTGGATATTAAATATAGGATTTAAAAAAAAAAACCTCTGGTGTACGTAAATGAAGCAGGGAGATGCAGAGGTAAGAGAAATATATCCAAGCAGCTTGATAGTGTTCATATTTAAATCATAAATATATATCCTCGTCTGACACGCCAGAGGGAAAAATGTTAAATAAATAAATATGCTAGATATAAATAAAAAATACAAGAAGTTTCAATTAATGAAATAAATATTACAGTAGAAAAAAAACAATCCCTGAGATATCTTGATTTTTAATTTGAACGATTAAATAAATCATAAAAAAAAATAAAATAAAAACAAATAACAATCTATTAAAGAGTTGATAAAGTAAATTGTAGTTTTATGCAAATTAACTGAAGGTTTAAATATGCATTATTTTGCTTGTTTTATATAATATCTTTATTAATATTATATAAAAGTAATGAACAAACGATTTAATATGTACTGTATTCGATTATATAGTAAAGCAGGGGTTCCTAAATGCTAGTCAGCCACGGATCCCCAGTAAATGAATTCATCGGGGACCGCTGAACGTTTAAATTAAAGTTATACCCTTCTAATTCACTTGACCACCACCAGTGTATGTTAATGGTTCTAACCTAATTAAAGATTAAATAACAAATGAAAAATAAATTGTAAAGTTTTCTAAATACAAAACTAATTTTCTTTAACTGGCATTCAGTTTATTTTATTTATTTAAATAGGTAATAAGATATACTTAAAACAATTTTAATGGTATAAAATAATTATAAGATAAAAAGAACTTTTTATATACTACGTTTTTAAATTTTCTAATGACTAAATAAAAAAATCATAAATTTGAAACCCGTCAAAATGAAGATCTTAAATATGGGTTATGTCAAAACAAACAAAAAAACTTGCGAATTTTTTTCCGAACTAACTTTCCATAAAGCAAAATTTGCTGAAAACGAATTAAAATTCTGCTGTAAGTTGGATAAAAGTATTAAAATAACGAATTGTCATAGTGTTCTGAGCTATTCTAAAAGTTGCAAATGTCTAGCTACTCGGGATGTTAGTTAAAAATCGATTGCAACATTTGTACTGAACAAACAAACAAACAAGAAAGCAAGCTAATAAAAACGTAGTAATAACAAAGAAAGATTTAATAGAAAGGTATTTTAAATATAGTGTCAGGAAGTTGGGATATAACAAGAGGTAGCTCGGTTTTCCCTTTAGTACCATATTTCGACACCAGGAGTAAACTTTTATCTAATGATGACGTCTAGGATTGTCAGAAATATGGTAAGACGAAAAGTGTCTTGACAAGAGTTTGGGATGAAAGGATTTTTATCGGAGAAAAGCAAAGATTTGGACAAAGGAAACTTTTAACTCTTAGTGAATAATATGGTTGCTACATAGGAGGGAACTTTGCCAATTTTCTAAACAACATTTCTACATAATATTTCAAACTACCGTTACAGTTTAGTTTAGTTTTCAAAATATTGAGAAAATAATATAATTTTTTGTAGTTTCAAAACAAGCAAGGTTTCTATTTATAAATAACTAATTTCTTCTCCAAAACCCACAAATACCAAAAAAATCCTTTTCTATAATTTATTTTGGGATACACTGTGTATAATAGTACATTACGCGTCGAGTGCGGAAAGTAGCATTTTGCATGCGAGTGTGGAGTTTGCACCCGAGCGACAGCGAGGGTAGTAAAGTCACACGAGCAATGCAAAATGCCACACTAATTTAAATAATAAATATAGAAAAAATAAACTTGCTATATGTAAGTTCGTATCTCTCTCTTGATAAAGATGGCATTAATTCTTGAGTTGTATTTTTTGCCGAATTAATTATTTCTGGAGGAGTGTATTATTAAAGTCACTTGATTCGCTCATTGTTTTTCACTAAAAACTCGATATAAACAGTTACTTAAATAAAAGAACAGCAAATTAGTTTTGATAAACAAACAAATAAAATGTAAACATACTCGCTAATCGTGCGTAAAGCTGAAGAATTCCTCATCTTTACCACGCTAGTGTGGTAAACAAGAGGAATTCTTCAGAAGTATGAGACGCGCATGCGCAATGAATACAAGTACGTAAATAATCACTTTCTACGCATCTAAACAGGGATATAATGTTTATATTTCGTATCAATCGTAGATAAATAAAATGTTGTATATATAATGAATAACACTGTATGTAGAATATTCCTAAATTAATACTTTTATTCGTATAAATAAACTAAACAATTTTTACAGATTTGAAGAACGGGGGAAAAAATCAAATAAATTTGTCAATAATAGGTTGTAAAAAGGCATAAAATCATTACAGTATAAGAAATAGGACGTGAGGAAGCTATGTGCAACACCAATTGGCAGACTATTTTACGTAAATAAAAGTATCCATTTAGCAATATTTAATAAGCGCAGGGGGTTGAAATTAATGTAAGGCTCTCTGCGGGCTACTTTCGACAACCCATCCAAATTTCGTAAAAATCAGATAAGTACTTATGAAGATATAGGTGTAAATAAATGAGTTTGTGCGCATGTGAAAGAGAAATAAAATGGCGCAGAAGGTTGAAACTTATATAGGACCAACAATGGGCTAATTATGAACTACCATTCAAATTTCAATAAAATCAGATGAGTACTTTTGAAGATAAGGTGTAAATAAATGTTTTTGTGCGCATGTCAAAGAGAAACAATTGAGCCAGAAAGTTTAAACTGATATGGCACCAACAATGCACTAATTATAACCTACAATACAAATTTCATTAAAATCAGACAGGTAGTTTTTAACATATCTTGGTTTGCATAAATTAAGGGACAGACATGGGGAACCAAAAATGTTCCCTAATGTCCGAAACGGATTTTGAATGCGGAGACATACCAATTTTTCGTTCTTCAGAACGATCACATAGCTTCCGCTACCGTTACCTTTGGTAGTAGAAGCAAATATTTGTTAGTATTCAACTGCCTGTAACATGCATTAGAAAATAGAGTAAAATAAACAGTTTAGAACAGTGATAGCGATGGTAGACCATTGTTGGTTTGCAGTAAACTCAAAGTTTTAAACTAAGTATTATAAATCTTGTCTATTTGTAGATCTGTTGGTTTTTAAGAAAATTAATTAGTATTTCTCACGTTATCATCCAATAAAAACCTACGCATCCTAATTCCACTATTCAGTGTTGTCAGTTGCTAAAAACAAATTATCTCTTTTAAGGAGGTTTTGAAAACGGCGTAAATTAACCATATCTCTCTTTCAACCTTTCTCTCTTTGTTAGGTTTTATCTTTTAACCATAAGGGTCGGAGATCACGCACAAGTCTCGTAATATAGTTTGAATTGAAAAAAAAAAATGTATTAAAAAGCAATGTTTAGAAAGTAAAAAAAGTGACAAAATGAGAAAAGGTGGTTAGGGAGAACTGTTATCGTTATCAGGTTGTTTTTTATTTTAGCAGAACTAAGCTGTCGGATTGTTTAATTGATTCAAGGCATCCTGACGTGTTTTCCATCGAGTTTATGTTGGATAAACTGTAAAGTTTCCCTCGATAGCAGGTTTGCGTGATTAAGAATACTAAAAATCCCTCTACAACGTACCCCAACTTACCCCGTACGTCCTTGCTCGTAAAGTGCCCCCACCCAGCTTTTATATTATGCTCTAATCTCGAGAAATTTTCTGACTTTTGAAGGGGTCTCTGCACGCACCTCTTATCAGATAAAGACGTTAAGATTCTTTTCCCCCGACTCCCTTCTCTTCTTTCAAGCCATTTATTTATTTTTTTTTGAAAAAAAAAAACCTAATAAAAAAAAAAAAGAAAAGAGAGAAATCTTTTTTTACGACTTGTCGAGAATATTAAATCTTTCTTTAAATACACAATTAGCATTCGTTTTATTTTTTATTTTTGTGTCATGATTGTTATCTCTTTTATTTTATTATAGAATTACTTATTTCTCATTGGTTAAAAAGTTATTACCTTTTAAGCCACATTATCTAACTTATTGTTTTGAGAGGGGTTATAACTTTATCCATAATATACGTATACATATTGACGTTTAATATGTTTTATATATTTAGGTATTGCATAAAAGAAGTTTAAAGGCAATATATATATATATATATATATATATATATATATATATATATATATATATATATATATATATATATATATATATAAACTCGTGTGTACACTCAGTGTGTATGTGCTTGATAAATTTTAAAGTAAACTAATTAAGAGTAATTTTAATTTAGAGTAATTAAATACCTATGATACGTCAATAATTATATAATAAGGTTATACATTAAATAAATTTATTAAGCCAACAAATTATACGCATGAAATAAAAAATTATTACATTTATTATTACCTAATGTCATAATAAAATTAACGAAACATAACATTTTTATTTTATATAAATTAAAAATTGCGAAAACAATGTGTATTGCACACTTTTTTATTCAGTTCCAGGGCGCTTTTACTCATGAAGATATAGACATAGACCACGTTTGTGGTCTTTTCGACGAATCCCAGTTAGCCTTTTATCAATCCACTCATTATTGGATTCATACAACACAACCAAACCCTTCACACATGAGTGAAGTGTTGGTCGGTAAACCTATTCTGTACAACTCTGGTATCAACGACTTTTTAGCATTTGCCAGAAAATCGTTTATACCAGAGTTGATGGTGATTTCACTATGAGAGTGCCACCCATGGTGTTACAGGACAAAACCTACTGGCGCTATCTCTTTTGAGTATTTCCCTATGTGCTTAAGCAATGCTTGGTGGAAATTATGTTATGGTCTGTTTAAAAGTAGTTGTCTTACTTGCAACCTGTCACCTGATTTACGTCATGTTTGTTGATGGATCGTATCCTTGGCAGGTAAGATCTTACCTCCCTAGAATACCATACATCAAAGCAGACATGACGTTAAATCAGGCAATCAATTGATCGTATCAAGAAGGTGTAGCAGAGAGGTTGGAACAAGCAACCTACCTGAGGTACAGTCAAGTCTGTTGATGTTTCGAATCCTAGGGAGATAGCATCGTATCAAGAAGGTGTAGCGGTGTAATTATCGTGCAAGCACCCTTCCTGAGTTAAAGTCAAGTCTGTTGATGGTTCGAATCCTAGAGAGATAAGATCGTATCAAGAAGGTGAAGAAGAGTGGTTGAAACAAGCAACCTACCTGGGTTACAGTCAAGTCTGTTGATGGTTCGAATCCTAGGGAGATAACATCGTATCAAGAAGGTAGCAGAGTGGTTATCGTGCAAGCACCCTTCCTGAGTTAAAGTCAAGTCTGTTGATGGTTCGAATCCTAGAGAGATAAGATCGTATCAAGAAGGTGAAGAAGAGTGGTTGAAACAAGCAACCTACCTGGGTTACAGTCAAGTCTGTTGATGGTTCGAATCCTAGGGAGATAACATCTTATCAAGAAGGTAGCAGAGTGGTTATCGTGCAAGCAACCTACCTGAGTTAAAGTCAAGTCTGTTGATGGTTCGAATCCTAGGGAGATAACATCTTATCAAGAAGATGTAGAGAGTGGTTGGTACAAGCAACCTTCCTGAGTTAAAGTCATGACTGTTGATGGTTCAAATCCTAGGAAGATAACATATACCAAGAATGTGTAGCAGAGTTGTTACCGAACAAGCAACCTTCCTGAGTTACAGTCATGGTCATGACATGACTGTTGATGGTTCAAATCCTAGAAAGATAAAATCATATCAAGCCAAGCACGTTTAACGGCCATCACCTCCCGTCCAGTGTTACAGGACGTGTTTCAGATTTCCATTGTACGTCTATGTCTTCGAGTCATATTAAAACATAAACAGGATGTGTACCAGATTTTCAATGTATATGTACCTATATTACTTCGAGTCATATTACTCGTAAAAAAAATAGGTTGCCATTGAACAACAACATAACACTGAAATGTCAAATAGCAGTTTTTGTAGAACATTTTTACTTATTATTGAATATCAACGCATGCCCCATTTGATCCTGCAAAAATAAGATTATTTTCTGCAGGTAATAACGATGATATGTTGTCTGTTTGTTCCAACTAAAAAGACATTCAGAAAATCCGTTTACTTTCCGTGTTAAATTGAGAGGGTTAGAAATATTCCGTTATTGAATAGCAACTTTGAAAACAAAAATTGAGATTTGGACTAATAAAAAAAATAAGTGAATAAAATAAAATGACTGGTTTAAAAAGGGCAGAGCAGTTTCACATTATTGGCAGGTTATATCTGTTAGAGCTCTCAAAGTGTAATCGGATCAAGAGTTTTCACCGACACAACAAACCGCTGTTTAGAGAATATTTTCCCTTCAGCTTTTCTATAAAAGATAAGCTAATTGAAATCAAACGAGAGGCAGTGGTTTGGGGGAGAGGGTAAGACGAGGGTTAATTCTAACGCGGGGAGGTTCAGGGGGGATGTAAATTGTTACAAATAAAGCCCCGGCCAGAAGGGGGGGTAAGGTCTGGAGTAGTAGGGGTAATAGAGGCGCCTGCGCTCTAAGCCCCCAATTACGATGCTGAGTCCGACCCCATGGATTACACCTATATATTTATACAAGGGGGGAGGGAAAGGGACCCTCGTCCCCCCCCCCTTACTTTCACGTCCCGGGGGGATTATTTCCATAATAGAAAAACGTGCTACCAGGCTCCCCCTTGCGATTCACTCGGAATTATTCAGAGCCGACCCCACTCAGCCCTCTAACTCGGCATGAATAAAACCTCCCCCCCTTACCTCCCCCTCCCCCGTACTTCTCTCTCGACTCTAAATTCCATCGCGTATGCCGACCCCTACCACCATGCTACCAGTAAACCACCTAACCGATAATTACAGAAACTCCCTCTCGATCACAGCGGTTTTTCTGTGGCACGGTATGGGGGGGGGGGGGGGGGGGGTAAAACAACCCTACCACTGGAAAATACAGAAACGACTCGAAATTACCCTTTACCCAGGTTTTGAATTATGACCGTTTTCCCCTTCCCCTGACACTTTCGTGTAACGACTACTAGCAATAATTTCCATTTTCGTCTGCATTCCAACTTCCTCTCGGTTAAAAAGCGACGTGAATTAATGGTAACGTTTCACAACACCATTGAGAACATTTCTTTTTTGTAAATACATATAATCTAAAACTGTATCTAGAGGTAAACCATACAGAACCTAACTAAAGTCTAGGTATTCCTCTTGACATTGTAATTAATAAACAGTTACAACAACAAACCCATTATCGCTCTAATAAGCTCTTATTACTTAAATATATTTGATTAAACATTCCAACATACCTACAGCAGAATAGTTATTCACTCTATAAATAATAAGAGAGATAAAACAAAAATATTAATTATAAGAATATAAATCCTTAGGAAATATTACATAAAATAATCAACTACTAAAATAATATTGGTGAATATTAAAGAGTTGAACAGAGTCAACAATAAAATAATTCATATAAAAATGCCATTTTTCAAAACTGGTCTTATTTTCAAACTTTTTTTTTTTTGGTTTCTGTATTCTTCACCTTAGTTGTATCTATGTGCAAAATTTAGGGAAGATTGAATGACGGTAAGTGGTTCAAAATTGGGGTAATAGGTGTGCGATGAAACTTAAAAAGCAAATAAATTTGACGCCATTTTTTTTTTTTTTTTTTTTTTTTTGGTTTCTATATTCTTCACCTTAGTTGCAACTATGTGAAAAATGTGGGGAAGATTGAATGACGGTAAGTGGTTCAAAATTGGGGTAATAGGTGTGCGATGAAACTTAAAAAGCAAATAAATTTGACGCCATTTTGTTTTTATTTTTATTATTTTTTTTTTGTTTCTGTATTCTTTACCTTAGTTGTATCTATGTGCAAAATTTGGGAAAGATTGAATCACGGGAAGTGGTTCAAAATTGGGGAAACGGAAATGTGCGATGAAACTTACAAAGCAAAGTAATATAAGACCAGTAAAAAAAGGTTAATTTCCATTTGCGCGAAAGTTTATTTTTTGGTGAGAGAAAAACATAGTAAAAATACTATTCAGGGTACAAGAAATGTGTTAAGACAAACCTATAATTCGATTCCAATACAAAGATCCAAGGCTTTGAATGGAAGAAACATGGAAAAATCGGTCCGAGACAACCCAGAAATACTTTCTCATATACGAGTTCATAATTACTTAGCTTAATGTTTTACATTTACTAGTTTTCGTAAGTACATTTAATTATTTTAATTTTTCATCAAAATGTGTCATAAAAATAACTTCTCCTCGGTGGAGAATCGAACCCGGTGTCTCTCTGTATTTAAATGAACTACATTTTATAATTTTTGCTTCCGAGTTTACCGAAGGTAACGGAAGATGTGTGATCGTTCTGAAGAACGAAAAATGTTTAGGTCTCCGATTTCAAAAATTCCACGACAGAAATCCGTTTCAGACATCAGGGAACATTTTTGGTTCCTTGTCTGTCTGTCAGTCTGTCGTTCAATTTGTGCGAACCAACATATCTTAAAAACTACATGTCCGATTTTAATGAAATTTGGATAGCAGGTCATAATCAGCTCATTGTTGGTCCCATATAAGTTTCAACCTGCGCTTATTTTTTTCTGTTCTACATGCGCACAACCATACATTTACTTACACCTATAGCTTCAGAAGTACTTATCTGCTTTATATGAAACTTTATCGAAAGTAACTCGTAGGTTAGATTAATATAGCCCTGTATAGATTAATTTGAACTGTCTGTGCTCTTTAAATTTTGCTAAATTGATACTTTAATTTATGTAAAAAAATCCAAACAATATTGACAGATTGAAAAACGGGGGAAATAATTAAAAATAGACTGCCAATTGGCGTAGCACATAGCTTCCTCACATTCTATCACGTACTTTATTGGTTTTATGCTTTAAAAAGCCATTATTGTCAAATTTGTTGAATTGTTTCCTCCATTTTTTAATGTGTCAAAATTATTTTGATTTTTACATGAATTTAAGAATCAATGGGCAAATAGAGAGCGCAGACGGTTCATATTAAGCTGGGGATATCTGCGGGTAACTTTCGATAAACTATAAAAGTTTCAAACAAATCAGATAAGTACTTTTGAAGCTATAGGTGTAAATAAATGTATGTATGTGCGCATATGGAGGAGAAACAAATAAGAGCAGAAGGTTGAAACTTATATGGGACCAACAATGAGCTAAATATGACATACTTCACAAATTTCATTAAAATCGGACGTGCAGTTTTTAAGATATGTTGGTTCGCAAAATTTGAGCGACAGACCGACAGACAGAAACGGAACCAAAAATGTTCCCTGGTATCTGAAACGGATTTCTGTCTTGGAATTTTTTAAATCGGAGACCTAAAAATGTTTCGCTCTTCAGAACGATCACATAGCTTCCGTTACCTTGGGTAAGCTCGGAAGCAAAATTAAACAATAATGGCTTGTAAAAGTATAAAATCAATAAAGTTCGTGATAGCATGCAAGGAAGCTATGTGCCACACCAATTGACTGTCTACTTTACATTATTTTCACGTTTATATACACTCTTAGAGTTTGATGCGATTCTCCTGACTCACTCTGTATATAAACTTATAATTTTCCTGTTGTAATACATAAAAGCATGCAACACTCGCACATTCATACATCATACATGTGTCTGAGTTTACTTGTCGAAATAATAAATAAATAAAAAAATTGATTTAAAAAAAAAAAAAAAAGAATGGAGTTCTATACAGTAGAGATAGTTCTATACAGTGTTGTTTCTGTTCTTCCAGTTTGTTTTCTTTTATAAATGAATAAAACGAAAAAAGATTTCAACAAGATTCGACTGTATATACTGAGATGATTTTGTTAAGTTTGGAACACTGGAAAGAAAACTCCTTTTATTTTTTCTAACCAATTTATCTGAACGAAGACCTAGTCCGATTCTACACAAGAAACAAATATTATATATATATTGAAGTGGAGGATAAGAACCGTGTAAATAGGAAGATTTGAAGACAATGATGGCTGAAGGAAAATGGTTTTCCAAAAAAAAAGGTCTGAAAGATGACAAAAAAAAAAAATGTAGGGGAAAACCCAAGTAAAGAGATATTCCGAAGTCCGAGACCCAATCTGGAAATCTACCTTCATCCGGGATATTCTGAAAGAATCCCAATCCTATAAGAGTGGCCCATCCTAAGACCTTCAAAATCCCTTCGAATCTAACACTCAATCCCTCCGTGACCAAATCCTTTTCTTCCATGTCTCCTGGCTTCTTCCTTTTAAAGCTTTTTAAACTTCTTGCAAAAGTATCTTTTCAGATATAAACCCAGAATCTTCAATTCTTTTTTTAGCATATAAAAATATATACTTTTATGATATAAACTTATCCTTTTAAAATATGACATCTATATTATTTAAATGATTATCATATATGTATAGATATACACATATTGCTGGGTTCCCACTGCCTGCGATTTGGCAAGCTTGACTCGAAGTGTTTTATACCTCAAGTCGTGGGAACATAATAGGATCGGTATAATTCGTGGTGGCTCGACCAATTCCGTAAAGGAATTGTCAGACCACAAGCCTACGAGCACGAGACTCCAGGACGAGAGGCTAGCCCTCACCAAGTCACAGAAACCTATCTTTAATATAAATTGGCTGAAATAATTTCCTTCAAGAAGGATAAATGCTCGGAAGAGTATTTAAAGAGGTCTTGAAACCCATGAAGTGATAACAAACTCTGAATTGATTGAGGTATGAGGTGAGAATAAAAAATGATTAATTTTGATCAAATAGATGTCATAGAGTAGATATGAATGGATAGCACATAAAGAAAGGATTAGATGGGAGTGGATAGTATATAAGAAAATAGAAAGAAATGTTGAGCAACCAACTTCAATGGAGTCCTCAGTAAGAAGAAGAGTTGAAAATCACCAAAAACAGAGAAGAACTGTGGAGAGAGAGAATAGTTGGGTCACATAGGCTTGGGAATAGATGGGCTTAAGAATAGCCTTGGGAATAGAAGGGCTTGGGAATAGATGGGCTTGGGAATAGATGGGCTCAGGAATAGGTGCGCTTTGGAGTAGATGGGTCAAAAGGGTTTCCCAGAAGGGCCAGCTGGAGGAGAACGTTATTTTATGTCTTTGAGTATCATTATTGAAGCGAAAAATAACCAACTAAAATGACTGTTTGTTCTAGAAGCAATCATATATTTTCTAATAAGGTCCATAACAATAGATTTTACAAAAAGACAAATGATTGTTTTGACTGAGATTTTGTAGTACCACTTCATAATTATGACTAGAGAAGTTACTAGAAAGTAACAACAATATTGTCACAACAGTTTTATATTGATGATTAAAAAACGTGTTTTGACATTTCACATCATCTTCTGTGTTAAGTGTTAAAATAGTCATAACACTTAACACTGAAGATGATATAAAATATCGAAACACGTTTTAATAATTAATATAAAATTGTGGTGACGATTTTGTTGTGTTACTTTCTATTAACGTCTCTAGTCATATTTACAAAAAGATACATTTTGCATTTTGTAACATATTCATTTTTAATTATTCTATGAGTGCGGACACGTTTTAGTCCAGGTGATAGCGTGCTAAAAAGTGTCTGATTTAACATCAACCTAGAATTTTGTGTGTAAGTAAATGTTTTGGTGCCTTTTAAGAATATGTGGTCAGCTAAGTTCGTAAGCGGGACATAGCTTGGCAATAGACATTTGAAATAAACAAACCGGTGGAGAGCGGCCATGTCCCGCCCTTTTTGGTGGACAATGTTATTTTCATGATCCTGAGTACGAACTTAGATAGTAGACCAATAATCAAGTTGATGGTAGTTTGCCACTTAATAAGTTAGTTAGTCAAATATTACTCCAAATCAAAGAGGTCACCTATCAAGGGATAAACTGCCATTAACTTGACTTTTTGTCTACTAACTAATTTAGTACCCAGGATCATGAAAATCACATTGTCCACCAAAAAGGGTGGGACATGGCCGCTCTCCACCGGTTTGTTTTTTTCAAATGCCTATTACCAAGCTATGTCCCGCAGACGAACTTAGCCGACCACATATTCTTAAAAGGCACCAAAACATTTACTTATACACAAATGTCTAGCTTGATATTAGTCAGACACTTTTTTGCACGCTATCTCCTGGATTATTTTCTTCTTGTATGTTTTTTAAGCTCTCATAAATATTATCAACTGAACTCAGTCCAGCTAAATTAGCAAAAATTATGCGCAGAAAGATAAATACGAATACGGATACACCTGTTTGTTATTGTTCTAAATTTTCAAAAGAATCCCAATATTGTTAACTTACCGGCATCTTATTGAATTATATGAAGCGTACAACTTTTGAACTAGTTTAAAAACTAGTTCAAAAGTTATACACTTCATTTAATTCATTAAGATGCCGGTAAGTTAACAGCAGTGGGATTTTTTTTTTTTAATTTTAGAACAATCACAATATGGCGTTTTTAGGACTATGTTAACTGTTACCCTAACCACAAATTATCATCTTTCGAATTACGAGTAAAGTATAAAATATAATTTCTGACTGTGGGTTTAAAAGGAAAACCTGGCAAGAGACGACTATTAAAGGAAATTAGGCTGCAATTAAGTAGTGTAATTAAACAGCTAGGCTGTTGCCGGTCGAACAACATTATTAAGATTGTTTAATTAATTATAATTGGAATTAGAAAAGTGGCGGACGGTGGTAGAGGGTGAGAGAGAGAGTCGAGTGTTGTAATAGGTCGGTGTCGGAGGTGAGAAGAGGAAATTAACGAGAGGAAAATCTGTAGAGGCAAGAAAAGCAAGAAGTTTTTCCGAGAAGGTGGGGAGGGGGGAAGGGTTTTTAAGATGAAGATGTTTTGAAGTTTGTTGAGAGGTTACCTCGGCTAAGTGGAAAGGAAGTCGACGATGCGAAGAAAATTCCACCCGACAAGAGGGGGTGAGAAAATTCAAAAGGTTTTTCAGTCGAGGGTAGAAGAGGGTGAGTGATAAGGAAGTGATATAGAATGTTGGGGGGAGTGACAAGGAGAGTGGGACGAGACTAGGGTCGGCTCATTAGCTAATTGTAAAGTTAGGCGCCTTGGAGCCTGTGAGACTGGGGAGTGGAATGGGGGTGCCGCCTCTTTGTAAACGAGTCGGTGTAATTTGTTTCAAGTAGGTGTAATAAACCCTCTACTCTTACTATCTCACTTTGCCTTTACTCGCAGTCGTCATCCACTCCTTTACTTACTCTTCCCTTATCACCTTTCCGTTCCCTTCATAAATGGGCGACGACTTCCTTTCAGAGAACCTGATAAACCTGGAAGCAAACCTTACCCTTTACAAACTACCTTCCTATCTGCCACGGATATTCCACCCTTCCCCACACCGAGTTTCAACTTTTCGCCCTTACTATCTTCCTTTATCGGTAGACACTCCCTTTTAACTTTCCAACTACCCAGTTCTACCAACCGCGAATCAACTTTAAACCTTGAAAAACTTGACACGTATCCTAGGGACTTAAATTGACTCGGCAACATACGATTTACTTTGTACGAGAAATCTAAAATCGCATAGAACAGACTTAGTTGTTCCAATCCGGTTTTATAATCTTTAAACAACTCTCCAAGTGATGACAATAATGTGTATCCAACGTTTTCTACTTGTAGACAAATATATAATCACATCATCAAAGCCCTCTTTAAAGCTAGACATGCATAAACATAACTTTATTTTATAATGTACATTTATTTGTGATTCTAACATTCAATAATAATTTAAAAAAATGTGTAAGGCTCTCACGCATTAGAAGTGAAACTTAAGTTTTAGAATGCAATCTCTCTCATTTTTTGACGAATTTATTACTTTAGGATTAAGAAATGGTTATGGGAAATTTAATTGAAAAAAAAAAAAATATTGCAACCACATTTATTTCAATAAAAATAAATGTTTGTTTTGATTTGCTGGTCTTTAAATAGATTTATAGATATAATACAATTAATCTGTAAAAATGTTACACTTGGACGAGTCTCGAATCGCAAGCTTCGTTACACGATGTCACTATATGAAAAAATTCACTCTACCGCCGCCAAAGAAGTTTCACTTCAAAAAAAAATGTGTGAGGCTCTCACGCATTAGAAGTGAAACTTTAGTTCTAGAATGCATTGCTCTCTTTCATTTTTTGACGAGTTTATTATTTCAGCATTAAGAAATGGTTATGGGAAATTTAATTGATAAAAAAAACATTGCTACGCTAAGGCAACAACATTTATTCCAATAAAAATAAATGTTTGTTTTGATTTGCTGGTCTTTAAATAGATATAATAAAGTTTATCTGTAAAAATGTTACACTTAGACGAGTCTCGAATCGCAAACTTCGTTACACGATTCCACTATATGAAAAAATGCACTCTACCGCCACCAAAGAAGTTTGAGATGAATCTTCAGAAAACTCAAACCAAAACAAGTCGTGCTCCAGTGTTGCCACGTCTTACTCGAGGTTAATTATTCAAAGACCTACAATTCAAATCCTTTTGCAATTTAACATTTTTAAACTTTTAAAAAATAATAATATTACAATCCTTTGTAATAAAACAAGTATAAAACTAAATTAAAATAACACAAATTAAAATAAAAACTAAGCTCAAACAAAAACAGAGGTTATAATACTCACTGATAAACACAGTACTTTCTCTGCCTAGGCAGGGAAATATTTCCTTGCCTAGGCAGAGAAATATTTCCCTGACTTTTTCTACTACTTTCCTGCCTGTTTTTAATATTGTAATGACACATCAGCGAAATACAAACAGTTAAGTAATGCTTAATTTTGCTGCCATGAGTACATTTTTTGTTTATACTCTTTCAAAGTTTTATACAAACCTAACATTTTTTGAAGTGAAACTTCTTTGGCGGCGGTAGAGTGAATTTTTTCATATAGTGACATCGTGTAACGAAGTTTGCGATTCGAGACTCGTCCAAGTGTAACATTTTTACAGATTAATTGTATTGTATCTATTTAAAGACCAGCAAATCAAAACAAACATTTATTTTTATTGGAATAAATGTGGTTGCCGGTTGCCTTCGCGTAGCAATATTTTTTTTTTCAATTAAATTTCCCATGACCATTTCTTAATCCTGAAATAATAAATTCGTCAAAAAATGAAAGAGAGCCATGCATTCAAGAACTTAAGTTTCACTTCTAATGCGTGAGAGCCTCACACATATTTTTTTTTTTTACTGTTAAATGGTTTTTGAAATGTTATTTGTTTCTAAAAAGTTATTTCAATATACATATTTTTATCATGTAAGTATATACCTATTAATTAAAAATTAGTAAGGTTTTACTGTGGCAGTAGATATAAATTGCGCGGTCTGTACCCATGACATTTCCATTCCAGCACAATCTTTAAGTGTTTTTATAAGTCAGTCCTAATCTTAAAATTTCTAAAATGTTTTACTTTAATTCTTATTTCTTATTATACTTCTTTATATTATTTTTTTTTATTATTATTATAAGGGTTTCTTTACACACTTTCACTTCAATAAATTTACTTTTTATTAACAGGTTGATTCATTATTAGTCCCCAGGCCACCATAAGAAGTAAGTCGCTGATTGATAAAGTTTTCTTACCTTATGGAATTGCATATTTATGCCGTGTCCACCGATGAATTGGGTATATGGCAACTGGGCGCTGGGCCATTTCTTTTTTGTTGACATGCCAAACTTGCCCTTCTGCAGGAACATTGAAAAGAGATTGATAAAGTTTTGATTTTCACAGGATCGTTTAATTAAATTATTTCAAAAACAGTCGTAAAGGTGGCCACCAATAAGAGTGGGCCGTTTGGGGTGGCCACCGCCTCAAACATATCGCTCTGCGGGGACGTTGAAAAGAAAACGGCCCACTCGTATCGGTGGCCACGTGTGCCACTGTTTTTTAAATAATTTAATTAAACGATCCTGTGAAAATCAAAACTTTATCTATCTCTTTTCAATGTTCCCGCAGAAGGGCAAGTTTGGCATGTCAACAAAAAAGAAATGGCCCAGCGCCCAGTTGCCATATACCCAATTCATCGGTGGACAAGGCATAAATAAGCGATTCCATAAGGTAAGAAAACTTTATCAATCAGCGACTCACTTCTTATGGTGGCCTGTGGTGTGGACTTTATTCATTTGAATATAATATAAATATCTAATTAATATCTTTATATATAGTAAATTATCATGGTATATGATATAATAAATAAACCTAATATTTTTAATAATATAATATACATTTTAATAATATAATATAATATTATATTATACATTCAATTTTTACCATAATCTCAAATTAACTAAGTACTACTACCAATATTATATATGTTTAAAAAAAAAAAAAAAAAAAAAAAAAATACGATAAAAAAATATATATATAATTTTTATGGTAGTCACGTAATAAATAAAATCTGTTATTAAATGGCAATATATGTATTTAATATTTTGCTTTTTTAATTTAATATATCGTTATTTTTCTCCTTTATTACTTTCAATAAACAAATTTGCATTTTTTAATCGCTATTTATTGAATTGATAAGAGAACTTCTATTTTTTATTTATTATCCATTCCCTTTATACATTTTTTTTGTTTGGGTTTTTCCTCATTTTATAGGTAGCCCCCCCCCCCCCCCCCCCCTTTAAGGTAGGTTTATTATTATTATTATTTTCGACAGAAAGATGATCTCAACACAAAAAAATATTTTTTTTTCTAGAGATAAACGGAACGTTAAATACATTTTTATTTTTTCTTTAATTCTTTTTTTAACGTCATAAAAAAAAAAATGTTTGGGAAAAGGACTGTTGTTGACGCTTTTGTTTTGGGTGTTTTTTTTTTTTTAAAAAATACCGTTTTTTGGGGGAGGGAAAAAATTAGTATATGCATGTGCAAAATGTGGGTTTGTGCGAAAACTGGTATAAAGGGGAAAAAAGTTGAGATAATAATAACCATTTATATATATATATATATATATATATATATATATATATATATATATATATATATATATATATGTATATGTATATGCGTATGCATATTTGTGTGAATATAACCATAACCGTATATGTGACTTCTATATATATATATATATATATATATATATATATATATATATATATATATATATATATATATATATATATATATATATATATATATATGTATATATATATATATATATATATATATATATATATATATATATATATATATATATATATATATATATATATATATATATATATATATATATATATATATATATATATATATATATATATATATATATATGGCGTTTTTATAATATCGGTAGCATATTGTTATCAGTGAATGGATTTTTTTTATGTATATACTTTATTTAGTAGGAAGAAGAGGAAAATAATTGATAAACGGGGTTGAACTCCCTCCTTTCCCCCCTTTTTTCCTCTTCTTTTTCCCCTTCTATTTTCCCCCTTAACCCCCTCGAGGGGAAGTTAGAGTTGAAGGGAAGGGGGAAAGCTTTCACTACGGGGTTAAAAAAAAAGTGGAGCGAGTATTAACAACAAAAGGGTTGGGGGGGGGGGGGAATGGAATGGTTTTTATCAGAGGGGGTTGCGGTTCGGGGATGTAGGAAAGGGAGGGGGTAAAATCTCCGGTTTTTTCCATTTTCATCTCTCTACTTCCCTTCCGTTAGCATGGCTTTCACCCCCCTCCACTTTTTTTTCCTCTATGAAATACAGGCGCCTGTGTCACACATCACTACTCTTTTTTATTCCCTAGTACCTCTCTTTTTACCCCCCCCCCCCCCCCCTTTCCAGTGTGTAGCAACATTGCAAAAAAAAAGAACTCATCTAACACAAATACACACACACAAGGTTTTTTTTTTATCTTTTTTTAACCCCCGTACAACCCTTTTTTCTCATTTTTTTCCTACTCTGGTTCTTTTTTCTCTACACCCCCCCTCCTCTTAACTCCCTGTTGGGATAAGGGGAAAGGGGGGGGGGGGGTTGTTTCTCCCATCCCAAGGGTTCATCCATTCCCTTTAACCCCACCTATATCTCTCACCCAACACGCTTCTTGCACACAATACACCGGGGGGAAAAAAAATCCTCTCTTTCTCTGGGCCCCCCCTGAAAAGAATAAAAGCTCCTCTTTTTCCCCTTCCTCGTCCTACTTCCCATTTTACCCTACGGTTTAACCCCCCCTTTCCTTTACCCACTCTAACCTATACACTACAAAAAAAAAAACAACCCTCGTCTCTGAGTATCGATCCTACACTCTTCAATAAGAGTTTCACTGCCATTTTTTTTCACAGCTTTTATAAAAATCTCACTTCCCTCCTGTTTTTCACGTTTTTTTCGACTTTTTTACCGAAACTCTAAAAAAAAAAAAAAAGAAAGTACAATTAAATTAAAATGAATGTTTAATTAGGAAATTTACATGTTATACAAAATAAAAGAGAAAAGGGGTATAAAATATAGAGCCACATGGTTGAATACTGATAACGAAATTATCATATTAAGTACTACATACAAGTAAATATAAAAAATAAAATTGGAAAGAGGAATTCCAATAAAGGTTAAAAAGAAGACAAGTTTCGAATACAGTATTATAATTATTATTGTAATTTGGATTAGGATTTTTATTAACTGTTATTCTATATCTTTCTAATTACTGTTTAGTTTAGTTAGAAAAAGGTTACATTTTTGTTAATAAAAAGAAGGTTAACTTCGCTCGGAAGGTTACTCTAGTAATTTAATACAACCCTTAACAGAGTTAGTCAACTACTTTATTATCATGAAATAATAGCAAGGTCTAATCTAAAGAATAAAATTAATGAATTCCCTTCAGGTAGTTTTACTGAAAAAACCTGACACATTTCTAACTAGTAATTCTTTGGTCTACCTTTAATATTTCCATTCTAGTTCTTTATCTTTCTAGTCTAAATATTATATTTCTATTCTAGTTCTTTATCTCTCTAGTCTAAATATTATATTTCCATTCTAGTTCTTTATCTCTCTAGTCTAAATATTATATTTCCATTCTAGTTCTTTATCTCTCTAGTCTAAATATTATATTTCCATTCTAGTTCTTTATCTCTCTAGTCTAAATATTATATTTCCATTCTAGTTCTTTATCTCTCTAGTCTAAATATTATATTTCCATTCTAGTTCTTTATCTCTCTAGTCTAAATATTATATTTCCAATCTAGTTCTTTATCTCTCTAGTCTAAATATTATATTTCCATTCTAGTTCTTTATCTCTCTAGTCTAAATATTTTATTTACATTCTAGTTCTTTATCTCTCTAGTCTAAATATTATATTTCCATTCTAGTTCTTTATCTCTCTAGTCTAAATATTATATTTTAATTCTAGTTCTTTATCTCTCTAGTCTAAATATTATATTTCCATTCGAGTTCTTTATCTCTCTAGTCTAAATATTATATTTCCATTCTAGGTCTTTATATCTCTAGTCTAAATATTATATTTCCATTCGAGTTCTTTATCTCTCTAGTCTAAATATTATATTTCCATTCTAGTTCTTTATCTCTCTAGTCTAAATATTATATTTCCATTCTAGTTCTTTATCTCTCTAGTCTAAATATTATATTTCCATTTTAGGTCTTTATATCTCTAGTCTAAATATTATATTTCCATTCGAGTTCTTTATCTCTCTAGTCTAAATATTATATTTCCATTCGAGTTCTTTATCTCTCTAGTCTAAATATTATATTTCCATTCTAGTTCTTTATCTCTCTAGTCTAAATATTATATTTCCATTCGAGTTCTTTATCTCTCTAGTCTAAATATTATATTTCCATTCTAGGTCTTTATATCTCTAGTCTAAATATTATATTTCCATTCTAGTTCTTTATCTCTCTAGTCTAAATATTATATTTCCATTCTAGTTCTTTATCTCTCTAGTCTAAATATTATATTTCCATTCTAGTTCTTTATCTCTCTAGTCTAAATATTATATTTCCATTTTAGGTCTTTATATCTCTAGTCTAAATATTATATTTCCATTCTAGTTCCTTATCTCTCTAGTCTAAATATTATATGTCCATTCTAGTTCTTTATCTCTCTAGTCTAAATATTATATTTCCATTCTAGTTCTTTATCTCTCTAGTCTAAATATTATATTTCCATTCTAGTTCTTTATCTCTCTAGTCTAAATATTATATTTCCATTCTAGTTCTTTATCTCTCTAGTCTAAATATTATATTTCCATTCTAGTTCTTTATCTCTCTAGTCTAAATATTATATTTCCATTCTAGTTCTTTATCTCTCTAGTCTAAATATTATATTTCCATTCTAGTTCTTTATCTCTCTAGTCTAAATATTATATTTCCATTTTAGGTCTTTATATTTCTAGTCTAAATATTATATTTCCATTCTAGTTCCTTATCTCTCTAGTCTAAATATTATATGTCCATTCTAGTTCTTTATCTCTCTAGTCTAAATATTATATTTCCATTCTAGTTCTTTATCTCTCTAGTCTAAATATTATATTTCCATTCTAGTTCTTTATCTCTCTAGTCTAAATATTATATTTCCATTCTAGTTCTTTATCTCTCTAGTCTAAATATTATATTTCCATTCTAGTTCTTTATCTCTCTAGTCTAAATATTATATTTCCATTCTAGTTCTTTATCTCTCTAGTCTAAATATTATATTTCCATTCTAGTTCTTTATCTCTCTAGTCTAAATATTATATTTCCATTCTAGTTCCTTATCTCTCTAGTCTAAATATTATATGTCCATTCTAGTTCTTTATCTCTCTAGTCTAAATATTATATTTCCATTCTAGTTCTTTATCTCTCTAGTCTAAATATTATATTTCCATTCTAGTTCTTTATCTCTCTAGTCTAAATATTATATTTCCATTCGAGTTCTTTATCTCTCTAGTCTAAATATTATATTTCCATTCTAGTTCTTTATCTCTCTAGTCTAAATATTATATTTTAATTCTAGTTCTTTATCTCTCTAGTCTAAATATTATATTTCCATTCGAGTTCTTTATCTCTCTAGTCTAAATATTATATTTCCATTCTAGGTCTTTATATCTCTAGTCTAAATATTATATTTCCATTCGAGTTCTTTATCTCTCTAGTCTAAATATTATATTTCCATTCTAGTTCTTTATCTCTCTAGTCTAAATATTATATTTCCATTCTAGTTCTTTATCTCTCTAGTCTAAATATTATATTTCCATTTTAGGTCTTTATATCTCTAGTCTAAATATTATATTTCCATTCGAGTTCTTTATCTCTCTAGTCTAAATATTATATTTCCATTCGAGTTCTTTATCTCTCTAGTCTAAATATTATATTTCCATTCTAGTTCTTTATCTCTCTAGTCTAAATATTATATTTCCATTCGAGTTCTTTATCTCTCTAGTCTAAATATTATATTTCCATTCTAGGTCTTTATATCTCTAGTCTAAATATTATATTTCCATTCTAGTTCTTTATCTCTCTAGTCTAAATATTATATTTCCATTCTAGTTCTTTATCTCTCTAGTCTAAATATTATATTTCCATTCTAGTTCTTTATCTCTCTAGTCTAAATATTATATTTCCATTTTAGGTCTTTATATCTCTAGTCTAAATATTATATTTCCATTCTAGTTCCTTATCTCTCTAGTCTAAATATTATATGTCCATTCTAGTTCTTTATCTCTCTAGTCTAAATATTATATTTCCATTCTAGTTCTTTATCTCTCTAGTCTAAATATTATATTTCCATTCTAGTTCTTTATCTCTCTAGTCTAAATATTATATTTCCATTCTAGTTCTTTATCTCTCTAGTCTAAATATTATATTTCCATTCTAGTTCTTTATCTCTCTAGTCTAAATATTATATTTCCATTCTAGTTCTTTATCTCTCTAGTCTAAATATTATATTTCCATTCTAGTTCTTTATCTCTCTAGTCTAAATATTATATTTCCATTTTAGGTCTTTATATCTCTAGTCTAAATATTATATTTCCATTCTAGTTCCTTATCTCTCTAGTCTAAATATTATATGTCCATTCTAGTTCTTTATCTCTCTAGTCTAAATATTATATTTCCATTCTAGTTCTTTATCTCTCTAGTCTAAATATTATATTTCCATTCTAGTTCTTTATCTCTCTAGTCTAAATATTATATTTCCATTCTAGTTCTTTATCTCTCTAGTCTAAATATTATATTTCCATTCTCGAATTTTATTTATATCACTAAAACATATACATTTGTTCTCTCTACATAAATAAAAATTTATCTCTGTAAAATATAAATTTATTTTATATTACTTGCCATCTCTCCAAGTTTATATATTTTCTATGTCATACATTATCTCTAAGTCTATTTGTATTACTCTCTAATACTTCATCATTTTAGTCTATATATTTCTTCGCTTTATCTTTAGTCTATATACATTTTGTTTTCCCCAATTACTTTATCTCTTTAGGTGTAGGTATTTCCTATCTATAGTCCAGGAGATAGCGTGCAAAAACGTGTCTGACTTAGATCAAGCTAGAATTTTGTGTATAAGTAAATCATTTGGTGCCTTTTAAGAATATGAGGTCGGCTAAGTTCGTCTGCGGGACATAGCTTGGTAATAGGCAAATGAAAAAAACAAACCGGTGGAGAGCGACCATGTCCAGCCTTTTTTGGTGGAAAATGTAATTTTCATGGTCCTGAGTACGAAATTAGTTAGTCACTTAATAGGTGACCTCTTTGATTTGGAGTAATATTTAACTAACTAACCTATTAAGTGACGAACTATCATCAACTTGATTTTTGGTCTACTAACTAATTCTGTACTCAGGATCATGAAAATAACATTGTCCACCATAATTGGTGAGACATGGCCGCTCTCCACCGGTTTATTTTTTTCAAACGCCTACTGCCAAGCTATGTCCCGCAGACGAACTTAGCCGACTACATATTCTTAAAAGGGGCTAAAAGATTGACTTGTATACAAAATTCTAGCTTGATGTTAGTCAGACATTTTTTTGCACGCTATCTCCTGGACTATGAATTATCAAGTGGTACTACAAAATCTCATGTTGTCAAAACAACCAATCATAAACTTAGTGTGTTATACACTTAATTTTGCAACAAACCATTATTTTTATATTTTTCCTACAGTTGAGCGATAAAGTGGTTGTTATCGCACTCAAAATAGTACGCGAAACAGCAGATTCCTGCACTTACTACTTTACCGCACTCGTTTTACTTTACCAGACTAATTTTGATTTACCGCACTCCAGTGTTACAAATTGCGAACATAAAGAACTTAAATCTAAACAAAGATTAAATAATCCAAATCATAATAATAATAACAATGACAACTAATGATTATTTTTTTTAACTAACTACATGATTTAAACACTATGTATATCAAATATAAAAATGTTAAAATATAAAAAAAGTAAAGATAGACAATCTAAAAATGAATCAAATGTGATGAGTAAGTGTCATGATAAAAAATAATAACACCG
Source organism: Gerris lacustris (assembly GCA_951217055.1). Classification (NCBI taxonomy): domain Eukaryota; kingdom Metazoa; phylum Arthropoda; class Insecta; order Hemiptera; family Gerridae; genus Gerris; species Gerris lacustris. The sequence continues at coordinate 61,936,912 of OX578283.1, forward strand.
TTTGGTCAGGTTTGCTGAATCAGGAAAAAAAATGGCAACACTGGCTATAAACAAGCTGGTTTAGTTGATATTGTAAAACCTTCTACATGTCGATGAACTCTATTATTTTATATTTTATTTACAGATTAAAAACTTAATGTAGGAAAAATTTAATGTGCAACTCGAGCTTAAAGTGTCTTTGCTGCACTGAAGGAACCTTTCCGCCCTCGCCTGCGGCTCGTGCGTAAATATTTCTCTCGAGTGCACCATAGTGCCACTTTGCGCACTAGTTGCACAAATACCTATTATGATTCTAAAATTTTTATGGGGTTAAATAAAGTAATATTATGTTCCTTTTTGTTTCTCTTTACATTTTATACACGCACACATATGCATATATATATATATATATATATATATATATATATATATATATATATATATATATATATATATATATATATATATATATATATATAAAATATATATATATATATATATATATATATATATATATATATATATATATATATATATATATATAATGTTAGATTATAATCAAAAGTCAATATACGATTGAGTTGGGAAAATTGCCCTTTTTTTAAGTCTCGGGTACATTTTGTTCGCTTAAAAAAAAAGAGAATTTTCACCGAAAGAAGATCGTTTCTCTCTTTTTCCCGTACCAAAATCCCAAATCCCTTTTTAGATTTGACAAATCTATATGTATGGAATGGAGTCAACCAAACGGCATGGTGCGGAGGTAGTGGCGTTGAAAATTTCCCCTGCCCCGATATTGAGCAATAAGAAGTATTTATTTATATAATGTCTGAAGGAGAGTCGTCGTATTCGAAGCATGTAAGCAATCTGAAGGTGGAAGGGGTTCGCACTCACCTCGGAGCCCAGACGGTAAACTCAGTGTTGCCACCTGAATTCTAACTAGATATTCTACCTCCCTACGAAGCCCTTTTCCCAAGTCTAGCAATCCCTCCCTCAAAACCCTTCATAAATTTTTTATAGGAGCACGCTACTGTATATGTGGTAAAAGAGTCGGTAGTTTGTACCATGGTTTGATACGGTGCCCGAGTTTCTAATATTTAAGAAGCACAGATTACATTATACCATCTCCTTCACTAAATTTCTGAAAAACCCCACTAACTTCTCATGTAGCTACTTCCATCAACTAATTCACGCTCTCTCATTCGAGCGAAAACATAAAACAAACCAACAGTGTAATTCAATTAACTAACAAAGCTACAACTTTAAAAATAACTTTTACCTTCATGCAATAAGCTTCACAAAGTTTTCTTTTGTGTACGCCCTTTCCAAAACTAGGGAAAGAAATTAATGGTCTCAATAATTCTCTTACGTTAAATAAAGATAATTATATCATTAATACATCGAAATGATCCACTAATTATCCCACATCCCACTACCGTTTCTCAAAAATAATCGACGGTAAAATCGTCAAAAAATTATTCCTTTATGAAAGAATGCAAAGTTAATAGTACATTACGCGTCGAGTGCGGAAAGTAGCATTTTGCATGCGAGTGTGGAGTTTGCACCCGAGCGACAGCGAGGGTAGTAAACCACACAAGCAATGCAATTCGCACGAGTTGCGTACCGTACTTTATCTACGATTGTTACATTTAAATAATAAATACAGAAAAAAATAAACTTCCAGTATACAAGTTCGTATTTCTCTTTTGATAAAGATAACATTAATTCATTAGTTGTATTTTGTGCCGAATTATTTCGGTAGGCATATTATTCTCCTCATATTCGTCATAATCATTTAAATCACTCATTGATTTTCACAAAAAACTCGATATAAAAGTTACTTTTATTAAACAAACAGCAAATTAGTCTTGTTAAATGTAAACAAACACGCTAATCGTGCGTAAAGCTGAAGAATTCCATTACCGCCCTAGGGTGGTAAAGAAGAGGAATTCTTCATAACTATGAGACGCGCATGCGCAATGAATACAAGTACGTAAAGAATCACTTTCTACGCATCTGAACAGAGATACAATGTTTATATTTCCTATCAATCGTAGATAAAAAAATATACGCGTGGTGTCGCGGGACAACCGGTAGGAACGAAGCTTCTTACGCTTTTCATTAAATATTAATTATAAAATCACACTACTAAGCACACGATGCTAACTACATAATATACTTGGCGGAGTTAGAAAAGAGACATTTATAAAAGATATACTACGTTATCTATTTTGTACTTGGCGGAGTTAAGGCAAAATTTAAAGAACAGAATTTTATTCTTTTAGGGTTTTGTACGAAGTACGAAAAGAAACCTTTCCGTTGGCATGTTTCAATTCATAATCTACTGTAGCTAGAAACATGAAATTCGGCACACAGGTGCATCTCGGCATTTGTGACAACTGTATACCCTTTTTGGAGTTTTCACACTTATTATTATGGCGTGCGACTAAAAAAAAGCTTTTAGTCACCATGACATGTTACACATCAATTTAAAGGTTTTGAAGTGTATTGAATATTAAGAAAATAGACTATCAAGATCAGTTGATAGTAAAAAGAGTATGATTGTAATAGAGAATCTAGTAGTGGGGAGCCACCCTGCATTCTTACTATTCCGCCTACTAACAACATGCTCCGGATGTCTCTGTTTCAACAATTATAAAATGTATCACTTCACTGCAAAAACTTCTGCCTGTATCAAGTTGAAATTTTACATGCCTGTTTCAATTTTACTGTAGACAATGTATATGGAGTTTTATGAAAATCGTTACGTTAGAACGTAAGATATCGGTAAAGACATTGTATTCTTTATTTTAGCGATTTTTAACACTTCATAGTGGTGTCGGTGTTGGTTTACTAAACATATTGTATTAATAAAGTTGTTTGTCTCATCAAATAGATGAAGTTAGAATTTTTTCCCCTTCAAATAATTCCAATTTAACATTTGAAGCTTACGTTTAAGCGAGCGTTGCGCGCGAACGCTTGGGCGGATGACGTTTTCTAACGAACTCGTCTTGGGCATTGATAAAATAAACATTTGTACCCAATTTCAACTAAATCGGTCATCTTTTACTCAAGTTATCGTCATCGGTCGATTTCGTGCCACTGAGTCTCCAAACATTCTAGTTTCAGTCATCCCCTGAGCCCCCCCCCCCCCCCCCCATTAAAATCTCAAAATCCCATTAAAATTTCTGAGCCTCTCTTTCTATTGTACAAAAGGAAAAAATTGTATAAGATCTCTTCCTCCCTTCAAACAGTGTTACATTTTCACCCATGGGTAGACGTTAACATAAGGTTTACAAAATGCAATGCCAATCAAAGAGAACTTGGCTTTACCTAAGTGCCACTTCACACATCATTATAAAGATTAATGCTAATAAGCATAATTTAATCATTAATCAATGACTACACTACTCGAAAATAAGATCGACTTTTATTCTAAATTGATTTACAATAATGAAAGCCAAGTTAAGGGGGAGGGGGGATACTTTATCACAATAGCATTGAAAAATGTTGATAAATTGTTGACAGGAGCAAGTGGGCAATCCAGAGTAGGATCTCTATAAAGTAGTCAAGGGAGGAATCTCTTCCCCTTCCTATAGCCCCTCAAACCTTGATGGGGGAAAAAATGGTGGATCGTGTTCAATTCCCATCTCTTTAATGCTCTCTAAATCACCCTCACCCCTCCACCAAGAGTGACGTCATTATAGTATGTTCGTGACGTTATCAAGGGTGGTAGCGGTAGCACCCTTCTTTGGAAGCGGTAGCACCCCAAGCCGGCACCAGACTGATTAGAAGTATTGCTTTTTTTACCCCCGGCTGTTTATTCTCTACACCCTGACTCTTTTCAAGCATTTTTCGTCTATATACCCTCGAGGGAGTACTTTAAAGCGGAATCACGTCTGCTTAAGGTCTGGTTTGGGACACGTGTCAAACACGTGGTTCTTCATCTCTCGCAACGAAAATCCCCGGAAAAAAATAACAGGATCAAAGAGCTATATCAACCCCTCCCCAAAACAACAATACCGCAAGCGTAACTTAAGAAATATTTCTATTCTAAAGTATGTTTTCCGCACCATGAAACAACCTTGTCAGAAAACCAACATTGGATATGGTCCAAATAGAGAACTGTAAACCTTCCAATATCCTTCCCCTTCTCTCAACATACACCCAAACGTTCCTTTTTAACAATTGGACAACTATACTAAGGATTTTTTTTCTTCTTTATTTTAAAAATATTTATTACGAGCCTCGAAGAAAAGAATAAAACTGTTACTCTCCAATTACGTTACAGAGTTATCATGAATCATACAGTGCTCTTAAAGTCATGTTTAACAATATTCGTAATGTACAAAATAAAATTATAGCCAAAATCACAACAATAGGCACGTTTCACATAATTAAATTTTTTTAAATTTATTTATTTGGCTGATAATATATTTATTATTGGTAACATTGTCTTTAATAATAAATTTGTTGATAAAAGCGATCAATTATTGTAGTCTCTAGGCCTTGGCCTTAAGCAATATTTAAAGCCGCAATGCAACTGCCGAGTAGTTCTCGGCTAATGTAATAAGTAGTCATTGCTCGGCATAGTATAACAAGCGAGCGACCTGTGTTTAGTGGTTAGACAAGACATGTGTTTCATTTTTAGGGTTTCTTGGTAAAACCAAAAAAAGAAACCCTTATAGTTTCGTTTATGTGTCTGTCTGTCTGTCTGTCACTCTGAACGGTTCCAATAACTTTTGAATAAAAAGAGATAGAAACATGATACTTTCCAATATAAAAGATCGTTTTGACGCGCACACAGGAAAAATATAGCGAACTCAAAATTATCAGCTGTTCTGCGTTTAATTTTCTACGCCATTTTGTAAGAAACACCAAAATCTTGCCCCCCCCCCCTTACTAATTTCATGTTTACAACACTAACGAAACCCTTTTTACGTGAGACTTCACGCACTACCAATTTATTTGTCCGTACTTAGGCTTCGGCCCTCACGTAGGTGTTTAGGATGCGGCCTTTAGTATGACTTAGTTCAGAGATTGATCAATTGACTTCGTTACATAGTACAAGTATACTTCATCTTGGTTAGAAAATCTCATTCCAATGTCTAAAGCAACTACTTAATTGGAAAAAGCCCTTCGTAAGTTAAGTTTGTAATAATAGTTTTGCGAGGTTTATATTTTGCTGAATGTAAGAAACTCGTTCGCTTCAATCAATTATTTTTTTTAAAAAAATACCTAACTTAGTCATGTTTCAGCTTATTTTATAAGTTAAAGTTTAGTTGATTTTCATGTTAATCATGTTAAATACTTTTGTTTAACTAAAAACTGTAATTAAAAATTCCAAGTTGGAACATTTAAAATTAAGATTTTGTTCCCTGTGTCCAAATGAAACTTTTATTTATTTTTACGTGTCCTAAACCAATAATGGAAGCTGGAGAGTGTAGAAGAGTTTTTGAGTAGATGTATCTATAGAGGGTGGAATGTTATGAGCCCGTATGCTTACTTTATTTTTTGTTTTTTTACCCCCCCCCCCCCCCCCCCCCCCGGTCACAGTTGTGGAGTGACATAGATTTGGTCCGAGTTGAGGAGGTTTGAGTTCCGGCTAGTGTCAAAGGGGAAATATTTGAAAAGGAAGGTTACAAATTCCGGACCAAGTGCCCCCTGGGAGGGTCTTGTGTCAACAAGGGGCCTCTTTTTTGGTGGCTCAACCCTTGCCAGGGCCCATCCAATAAACTCGCCCTCACCCTTACTTCCCCTCGGGCCCTTTTACTTTTGTCCTTTCCTCCTGTTGTGTCAGTAGTAGGTCTACCTCGATATTTTGTTATCTGAGAATACAGAAGTCGGGCAAGGGAGGGGGAACTACTCGAAATAAAATTGGTTGTTCTCTCAGGGTTAGAGGGGGGGGGGGTGGAGTCCTTTCTTTCTTCTTTGCCTTTCGTTTCGATTTTCTTCCCCTTTTTTTTATATAAGATTTTTTTTATTTCTTCCTTCACTTTACGATTTACTTTTAACTTCTTCTTTTTCTTCTTTTGTCAGGCTATATTACTTACATTTATTGTAGTATTCAATATGGATTGATACAAAATAAAATTAAAAAATATCTCTGCTAAATTAAACCACCGGCTTTAACGGTACATTAAACGAATACTTTGTCAGTTTAAGGTTTCTGTACGAATTACGAAAAGAAACCTTATACGACGGCTCTGTATACTAGGAATATGAATTCGGCACTTGGCACACAGGTGCATCTCGGTAACTCTACACTTTTTGGTGTTTTCTTAATATTTCCAAGATGGCGACCATCTTAAATTGATGTTATATATATCAATTTAAATGTCTTATAGAAGTATAGAAAAAGAATATGCAACAATTAAAAGTTTATACTTAACAATTTTAACTTAATCGTACAGAAACCGGCGATTATTGCTTCACGTACTTACGTGAAGCATGCATTACTTGTTTTAAAAATTAATGTTAACTAAAACACCAATTATAACACAGTAACAAATTATTTATAAACCATATAATTTTATTAAATATCTATTATTCACTATGCAAGACAGGACGACTAAATAAATGTATTAAACCTCCAAATTGCACAAAACTATTGAACCTACCTATTTCATCAGACCATCGAAATAAAATGGACTAAATGATACTGAGAAAATGTATTGAAGATCGAATGTAACATGATGTAGGGAATGGGAAACAGCAATTTCGTGTATTGTAAGTGTGTATATAATATATTGAGGGCTAATTCATATTGTACGTGCCAGAGAAATTTTCTAAAGTAAATTAGAGATTGTTCCTTGTAGCATTCAATTCTGCAGTAGTTGGGTCTATTAAGGAAATAAAAAGTTCACTTTTGCAATATTTCGACCCCTCCTTGGGTCATTCTCAAGCTGGTAGACTAGAAGTTATCTTACATTATACTAGTTTTATTCTTGAATTATTTTATTTGAACCTTTTTGATTCTCGTCATTTCTTCTGAAGTCAGGTAATAGTCATGTCACTTGTGATATATATGCACTATTTAATATATGTATTTTTAACTTCCTGAAATATATGTTATTAATTTATTATTTTCTCCCTTCTGTTATCATTACAACAATTAGTTCTACTCCTAGTAGTAGAGTAGAACTAATTGTTGTAATGATAACAGAAGGGAGAAAATAATAAATTAATAACATATATTTCAGGAAGTTAAAAATACATATATTAAATAGTGCATATATATCACAAGTGACATGACTATTACCTGACTTCAGAAGAAATGACGAGAATCAAAAAGGTTCAAATAAAATAGTTCAAGAATAAAACTAGTATAATGTAAGATAACTTCTAGTCTACCAGCTTGAGAATGACCCAAGGAGGGGTCGAAATATTGCAAAAGTGAACTTTTTATTTCCTTAATAGACCCAACTACTGCAGAATTTTCTAAAGGGTGGTTAGAGATGGTTGGAGGTGGTTAGAGATGGTTGGAGGTGGTTAGAGATGGTTGGAGGTGGTTAGAGATGGTTGGAGGTGGTTAGAGATGGTTGGAGGTGGTAAGAGATGGTTGGAGGTGGTTAGAGGTGGCTCTAAATCTCGGCCTGGCACGTCCAATATGAATTAAGTTAGCCATATTGAGTATATGATGTAAGATTACTTCTTCTAATGCATCAAGTACACACTTTATTCTGGGGAAATTTCAATTAAACAATCCAATAGATTAATAGCAATAGTTTATTTAGTTGTCTTATAGATAAATATAGAGTTACATATTTCAAAAATTAAAGAAAATCTATGTAATTATAAATATCAATTATACATATAATTACAGAAATATAGTAAAATAATAATAAATATTTTTTAAAAAAAGTTAATCTCGTATAATATAAAGTTAACTTATATACACATATTATGTGATGTATGTATATATATATTGAGTATTTGTATATGTGTATTGTATTGAGTATACGTGAAGAGAATGTGTATGTGTTAAGGACAAATAACTAGAATTATCTTGAATCTTAAGCACTAAATTGAAGCGAATAAATTCATAAAAACTTCTCATTAATTTTTGGTACAGGATGTTCAATTTTAACCAAGAGCAAGAGTAAACTCCATTGTTGGTGGTATCGAAAAATATTATATTGATGAGGAATGTGGCTTATAATAATTTCAAAAAAAAACCGTAAGTATTCATTTTCAGTTTAATTTATGAAATATTAAAGTTTAGTTTCAGAAAAATTAAGATTTAGTTTGTTTTCCCAAAAATATACCATAGGATAACATCAACTCTGTCTATCATTTATATAATGAAGTTGTATCCCGATGACGTACCTCGAAATGATTTGTTATTGCTACCCTAAGGCAACAACATTTATTCCAATGAAAATAAACATTTGTTTTGATTTGTTGGTCTTTAAATAGATATAAATTATCAAAATAGATATAATAACTTAATGTACTTAATTTTAATTTTTTTTTTATCATCATCGACATTTTTGTGATACTTAGTCGTTTTCTAATGAGGTGAAAATATTAGAATTATTAATTAATTAATTATTTTCTTGTGCTAGCTGTTTATTGAATTGTAATCATTTATTTTCTTCTCAGATAATAAAATAAAACGTAATTTTGACACGTTTTTACACATTCAGAACCACGTTTATAAAAATGATTACAACAATATAATTATAACAGACCTTTTTATATGAACACCCCGAATTCTGGTTCTACCTAATTCAGACTTTTTTAGATTTAAAAATAAATTGGTTCGTTCCTTAATGATATTTCATTCCTTTTTCAGGGCAGTCTACCTTTTGTTTTAGGATTGGGACATTCACAGCTAAACATCTATGTTCTCTTCTTGTATTTTTTTAACCCTTTATTTCAAATTTTATTTGTGAATAAGAAAAACTATAGTATTTATATGCTTTTTGGGTTTTAAATTTTTATTTATAATTTTTTGAAGGGTTTAAAAAATTATAACTTCACATTTAACTTCTTTTCTCCTCCAGCGCCTATGTTTTCAATGTTTGACATCGAACTGAGCCAAAATCAGTGTTAGCCAAAACATCGATGTTTTCGATACATCGTAATCGACCTCACACCCTGACGAGCAAAAAGGTCGCTGGTCTTCCAAAATTTTACCTCAAGCAAAGAAAAGCTCGACGATTTCGTAGTTTTCTTCGTCTTTTTTTAATTATTTTTTTAATTTCAATGTTTCTTCGGGTCAACATCGATATTACCGATACATCAAAACCCCAAAAATCGATATTTTTTTATTCGATGCATCGAGATTGATGTCCCATCCCTATTTTTGATTCACCTACGACCTACGTATAACAGTTCTACTACCATAAACCAAAATGTATTCCTAGAAACCCTTAAAAGTCAACTTAGTGGTAATGAGTAAAATTTTGCAATCCCTTGTCCCTTGTCATAACTTGCCTTATCTGGCTTTACCAAGCTTCTATGATTAATTTGATTTAAAATAGCAACGAGTGTTGGGAAGCTACTAAAATAGTTTGAAAAGGACGTATAAAGTTAAGGCAGTTGACAGAGGAGCTTTTAGTGAAATAGCGTGGGTGTGAACAGAAAAGGAGGGTCGTGTATGAGAGACCTGGTAGCGTGTAGAAGTGTCACACGGAGGTACTATGTCGGGATAACTAGGACCGGGTGCTAATTTGCACGGCGGTGCCTGTGGTTAAACCGCAACCACCCCCCTCCCCTGCTACTACCGCTGTCTCTCCTCCCTCTAAACCGCACACTGACCTCGCTTTCATCCACACACTCCTACCTTTTACACACTACCACCTTGTCTAACCGGAAAGGACCAACATTTAATATCCGAACTTCAGTTAGCCAACTGTAATTTTTGTTTCAGTGGCATCAAAGTAAAGAAATTACTCATAACTAACCAATTTAAACTCTATAATGTCTAAATCTAAAAATAATATACTGTTAATTATTACTATTGAATAAGGAACAAATAAATCAACTTTTAACATGATTTTAATAGGTCGAGAAATTAGGAAGTTAGTGCAGCAAAAAAAGAATGAATAGTTAAGCACCTAAATCATCATTTAGAAGTTAGCGTACAAAAAGTGTCTGACTAACTTCAATCTAGAATTTCGGGTATAAATTAATATTTTAGTGTCTTTAAAGGTGGCCACAGACGTCGTTCTTTTTTGACAGTTTTAACCGTACGGGTAAAACGGTCGGTGTGTGGCTAAAAACCGTCCTTCTTGCCGGCGTACAAAAATATCTGCTGTAGCTTGATTTTAACCGTCCGTTTTGAACGTGTCATTCAAATCGGCTCGTGTGTGGGACGACGCAGTCAAAAAGGACGGGTTTTGTGGCTACATTCGTTGTTCGTGTTAACCCGTACAGTTTTACCCGTACGGTTAAAACTGCCTAAAAATAACGACCTCTGTGGCCACCATAAGAATATGTAGTCGGCTAAGTTGGTCTGCGGGACATAGCTTGGCAATAGGCATTTTAAAAAAAAGCAAATCTGCAGGGAGCGGCCATGTTCTGCCCATTTTGGTGGACAATGTGATTTCCATGACCCTTAGTACAGAATTAGTTAGCAGATCAAAGATCAAGTAGATGTTAGTTTGTCACTTGATATGTTATTCAAGTATTAACTCAAAATCAAAGTGGTCACCTATCAAGTGACAGACTAACGTAAACTTGATTTTTGGTCTACTAACTAATTTTGTACTCAGGATCACGAAAATCACATTGTCCACCAAAATGGACAGGAAATGGCTACTCTTCACCGGATAGCTTTTTCAAATGCCTATTGCCAAACTATATGTCCCGCAGACAAACTTAGCCGACTTCATATTCTTAAAAGACACTAAAAGATCAACTTACACTTTTTGCGCTATCTACTGGACTATAAATATAGTTGTTTTTTATTTTACTGTAAGATTGTGAAAGTATTCTGCTATAGTAGAAATATTAGTTATTTTACTACCTTAGTATTTCAAAATAGTATATTATGTTACAAGGCTGTGAAGTGAGTTTTTTCTTTACCGCGGCAATTACATTTACTGTCGAGCGAAGCGAGACAGTAAATATTGCCAAGGTAAAGAAAAAACACTTCGCAGTCGCGTAGCATATGCTATTTTTTCCGAGGTAGCAGACAATGAAAAAACATTAAATATTAATCACTAATCAATATATAATAATAACAAATATTAGTACATACTTAAGACTTAAAAACAGAAACCTTAAAATGAGGTTACACTATAAGAAAAGATAAATAAAACGCATTGACATCTAGCGGATTTTTATCGTACTAGAAGCATTTCTACAAAGACTGCAGCACTACTAACGGAAGTTTTGACAACTACCCGCCGGAAAGAAAAGATTTTTTAGTGCCTAGGACGTAAAAGATTTTTTCTTTACAGCTAGGAGTAATGAAAAGATTTTTTAAGTCCACGTAATGAAAAAATGGATTTTAGCTATGTTTTTTAGGCTCTAAGGTTACTATTTCACAGCCTACCACGGAAAAAATATATTTTTTAATACTTGGATGAATTTACTTCTTTTAATTGCCCCATAAGTTCAAATAATGTCAGTGTTTTGGGGCATAAATAGAAGCGTAGAGCTTAAACTACATATATATTCATACAAAATTTGGTATGAATATTCTATAGTTCAATACCACAAGGCTACTGAGAATTCAATTAGATTTTTTCAATTTGATAGCTCAAAAATTGTATTCAACGTTTGCCTGACTAATAGCAGCATAGAATAAAATATAATAAAATATGTTGGAAAACTAATCCCTAAAGCTGTGCCCACACTGTCGAACCGAACAGAGGAAACAAGCCGAGCATTGGTATCTGCGCATGCCCAGTCTAAAGTGCGCCTGCGCATCTCAGACTTGTCATGCGCAAAGACTAATGTTTAGCTCGTTTCCTCTGTTCGGTTCGGCAGTCTAGACACGGCTTAAAGAACCTTAGGGCAGGCTGAAGGTTCCACGGGTTGTTTTGGTACAGCTTTTTATTTTTATTATAAGTTTTTTTTAAAAATGTTGCTCATCGAGCTTTACTGTAGAGTAAAATTACATAAGAAAGGAGTGATGGGTTTATCTTTGGATCCATAACAGAAGGAATTAGATTTTAAGAAAGTTTCAAAAGCTTCAATTGATTCGAAATTGGTAAGATTCCTATGAATATAGAATGGCAAGGAAGGGAGGGTACAATTATTCAATAAGCTGTATTATACAAGTTAATATTACCCCAGTAATAAATCTGTAACATCATAATTATTATACTATTAGATTTTGACATTGATCTTCAAATTTGATTTACCTTATAATTTTATTATTCTGTATTCATGTCATACTTTGCTGAAAAGATACCTTACGCATTTTCTTATAAGAAAAAAAAGCCCTGAATAAATTAAGCGCATTTTTTTGTATTAAAATAAATTATTGTAGTTTAAAAAAAAGGGAGACAGAGAGACGAAAGAAAAAAAAAAGTTGGTGGTGCCACGCAGTTCATGAAAATAAGTCTTTTCCCTTCTTTGTTGAGCTTCCGAAGAAGGCAAAAGGTATTATGAGAAAATCGATCCAAAAGCTCCTTTAAGTCTGGATAAAAAAAAAGAAGAAAAAAATCACTTTCGGGGTGGATGGGATAAGGGGGGGAACAGAGAATTTAAGGGGGGAAGCAAAATTAAAAATGCCAATGGGAAAAATGCCAGGCGTTTGGACAATAAATACTTTTAATATTCCAAGTGGGGCTCTATGGAAAGGGAGTCGAGGGCACCTTTCACTTTTTTCTTTCGAGGGTGAAGAGTGGGGGAAGGAGAATTTTTCCTCTTTTTATGAAAAGGTTTTTCCATGTAAATTAAAGGAGTGGGGTAGAAGAAGAGGCAGGGGAGGAAGGTTTTTCTGAAGGTTCAATAGACGGTGGATTCAAGGAACCTTTTCCTCTCTTTGGTTGAAAATAGAAGGGGGGTGAGTTTCAAGTATCCCCCCCCCCCCCCACCCCATAGAATATTCCCCCAGTTTAATTAGAGGGGGGGGGGGGGGTTGAATTTGAATCTACCCCTGTATATAAGTGAGGCAGGTTCTTTTCATCCTACTTCCTTTGCTCTTGTCGCGTTTTTGAAACCTCTCCTCCCTTTTTTTTGCCACTGCCGACCGTAATCTCCCTTTCTGCCGAGAGGGCACTAAAACTTCCATTTAATATTCAACTCTCTCCCTTCCACAGTTGTTTTAATTAATTGGTCGGCGCCCTCTAGCGGGAACGGCGTGAAAACCCTTCCCCTTGAACCTTCCTCTTTTGTTTGGTTAACTAAGCTTTCTCTTCTGCTGGCGAACATTTTCAGAAGCGTTTTTCTGACGTCGAACTGGAGCGGTCCGAAGCAACTTCTCCTTTTCTAGATTTTCAACACCACTTCTCTAACTGCTAACTCGATGAATTCTACCTCGATCCCTCTCCCTTGTTTTTCACTTCTATTCAATTTCAGTCCTCCTATCCCTCATGAACAATGCAGATTACACCGTTATTTTTCTACAATTATCTCGATCCTACCTAACTCGGAATTACAATTCTTGTTTGTGTTTGTTGGTTTGTTGTTTCTTTAAAGCGATATCTTCATTAATAAAATACAAAAGAAGCACAGCTGTAGCTACAGTGGCATAGGCATTTTCATAACTGCAACAATAAGTGGTAAACTTTTCTTCATTCTCAAAACAGTAGAACAAATAGTGGTAGTGGCATATCAAATGCTGCTACTTACGACTATTACTTGTTATTAATAATGCCTTCATATAAGGTTTGTTCCAACCCCCCTATTTATCATCACACGGATCATTCGGGACTCGTTTAGGACATGTTTTATACGCATGCGCTATCATTGTACTGTAATATAATTATTACGGGTTTAGAACTATAATTCGCACCGTATTAAAAACATTTAAGGAAACCTTAACAGTTAGGAAACCTTCCTGTTGACATTTGTCACGTTTGACATAACTGCGCATGTCATACAAACCAGTACTTGGTATTGTCAGAGGATCGTTTGGACGGTGCAGTAAGCGGTTCGCAAACGATCCTTGCTCGGGTTGGAACAGTTTGGAGGACTGTATGAATCACTGTCACAAGTCGGGTTGGATGACTGTCAAAAGTCGGTTCACAAGTCGGTCACGACTTGTGAAGACTCATTTCGTACATACAGTACAATACATAAGTCGGGTTGGAACGGCTTTTATCCATTGCGCATGCCCTTGACGATCCCGCGGACGGTAAACTGCTTGGTTGGAAGAAACCTATTATAAGCCAATTTACTGAATCTTTAAAGCTATTAACAGGAAGTAAAAGTTAAAAATCTAATAAACTAATAAAGCTAATCTTAAAAGGAAAAGAGAGGGATGAAACCTTCGGTGGATGCCGTCTCCAGATGAGATCTCTCAATCCATCGTGCAAGTGGATGAGGAATATATAAGTACCCAGTGTACAGTACATGTAATTCATCATTGCATTGAAAAGAGTGAATGCGTGAGGCATGTGATTAATTAAAGAACTAATAATATTGTAAAATGATGTGTATTACAGATTATACACAAATTCAATTTCAAATTCAATTTCAAACAACCCTAAATGATTGGCTTTTTGGTGTCAATGTGTCCAATATTGCATCAATCTTGTAGTAAAATGGAAAGAGAGTAATAAATTCATCTTTTTGTATCGACGTAACATTTTCAATCCATAATAATGTTATAGATTGATGGGGAGCTAAAAAAAAGCAACTGGAACAAACTTAACAGAAAGGATATTAGGAACATTAATTAGGTCTGTGCCTTGTTAAGATAAACGATTTAATCAAGTTTTACCACTTTGATGAAATAGAGGGTTGGAAAAAAAAAACTAGGAGGAAATTAAATTCATTCCCTATCGGGTTTAGTGGGTTCACGAGGATACTGGAAGGGGGAAGCAGGGTTTAGTTAGAAAACAAGATTTGTCAATTAATCACAGATAGCGTTACAGATGGCAATAATGGGGTTACAGTAGGTTTCAAACAGAGGTAAGGGGGGGATCTTCCACTCGCATTGTTAACGGGAGCATTTTCCGGACAAATAATTACAACTGGAGGGAATTCTCTGCCGCCCGTGAGGGAAGGGGGCCCTGTTCCGACAATTCAAACTCCCGGGAAGGGGGCAGGAGATAAAGGGACCACGGCTTGTTTGGTAGCCCCCCCTCTACGAAACCTAATCAGTTTACATTCATGAGGGAAGAGGGCAAAAGCACATTATCCGCCAATTGTATTCATGGTAAGGGTAAAGCCCAGAGTTTGAGAAAGGGGTTTCAGAATCCATATGTGCTCGTGTTGTGTGCGAGCATACAATATAACCTTATTACAGTTCTGGGTCCCTGCAACGTTCCGACTCCCTACCTTCTATAGGTGTATAGAGTCTGTGTAACTACCTATCGCACCGACTAAACCCATTATAGACTATATTGGAGCGGATCTATGAACACCTGAGTTAACATGAGCCCACTAAGGTTTCTGTTTCCAATCTCGAAATTTCATACTTCAATGATCATATTCAAAATCTTTACCGAGTGTGGGTGTGTATACTTGAAAACTGAACGGCTCCATTGGTTGAAAGGCAAATTAACCCGCTGCTAACCTAGTAGCCAGTAGTTTAAATATTGGCATACAATTCATAATAGGAATCTGAATCGAAATTATTGTGCACCCAACTTCCGCGTTACAAACCACCAACTCATCATCGTATCGTTCCATGTTCCATGTAAACATAATTACACTCTTTGATCCTACCTCA
Source organism: Gerris lacustris (assembly GCA_951217055.1). NCBI lineage: Eukaryota > Metazoa > Arthropoda > Insecta > Hemiptera > Gerridae > Gerris > Gerris lacustris. Next base: position 61,952,690 of record OX578283.1, read on the forward strand.
CTCCCTCAAAAGGTAGTATCCAACCCTACTTCTAGTATTTTGAACACGGTAGAATAAAAACTAATTATTGTTCCACTGAATCGAAAATATTTTAATTTGAAAATCCATGATAGAACTACTTAATACTACTTCTTTAAATAAGTAAATTCTCCTTTTATTAATAGGTACATGATTACAGAATATTGTTATTCAGAATTTTGCTTCCGAGCTTACCGAAGGTAACGGAAGCTATGTGATCGTTCCGAAGAAAGAAAAATTTTAGGTCTCCGATTTCAAAAATTCCAAGACAGAAATCCGATTCAGACATCAGGGCACATTTTTGGTTCCGTGTCTGTCTGTCGGTCGGTCTGTCGTTCAATTTTTGCGAACCAACATATCATAAAAACTACACGTCCAATTTTTAGCCCATTGTTGGTCCCATATAAGTTTCAACCTTCTGCGCCTATTTTTTTCTCATCCACATGCGCACAAACATACATTTATTTACAGCTATAGCTTCAAAAGTACTTATCTGATTAGAATGAAACATTTATAGTTTATCGAATGTAACCCGCAGATAGCCCCAGATTATTTTGAACCATCTGCGCTCTTTAACTTTTGCTAAATTGATACTTTAATTCTTGTAATAAATCAAAACAATTTTGATAGATTAAAAAAAACGGGCGAAACAATTAAACCAATTAAATAATAATGGCTTTTAAAAGCATAAAATCAATAAAGTACGTAGATAGGATGCGAGGAAGCTATGTGCCACACCAATTGGCAGTTTATTTTTAATATTTATATATATAGACATTAACGCGGGCAAATCATTCAGCATTTTGCTTCCGAGCTTACCGAAGATAACGGTAGATATGTGATCGTTTTGAAGAATGATAATATGTTATGTCTCCGATTTCATTCCAAGACAGAAATGTGGAAGCTATGTGCCACACCAATTGGCAGTCAATTTTAATTCATTCTAAAACTGACCCTAACAAAAAGTTACCATATGCTTTTAATAAATTTTATAATATCTAAATTTCAAATGTGTAATCCCGTTCAAGAAAGTGAAGTCGATTCTTAAATACAAAATTATATATAATCTATTTAAACCCACCAGCACCTGATTTGGAAGATAGGGTGTATTATATTTATATATCAATGTTATTGTTAAAATTTAACAACTTCCAAAAAAAAAAATATCTTACTTTGAAACATTAATTAAAAATATTAACTTACCAACGAAAAGTAGCAATAAATAATGTTTTTATAAATAGTAACAGAAATATGTTAGGACAAAAATAGATCACTGTTGTTGGAACAAAATAAAAAAATTGGACACAGTCCGAACGCGTCTTGGAACTTTTTCTTACCAAATCATTTCCAAAATGGTGGCAAATATTAAGTTAAAATATAAAACAATTATTTATCTTTTACAAAGGTATAATTGGTGAGAGCTTCAGCTCAATTGGCGAAATTATTTAACGTTAAAATTTTCAAAGTTCAAAAGTCTACATTTTCAAAATAACGGCAGATATCACAAAGAAATTTAATAAAAATATTTGTCTTATAAAGAGTTATAATTGTTGCAAATGTCAGCACAATTGGAAGCAATTTTGATATTTTATAAAAATTTTCAAATTTTCAAAAAGTAAAAACAAATTTTTGTATCAGGTCAATCCAAAATTTTGATTTTTACTTCTTTATCCTAGTCTTTTACCCTTTATTTTAAATTCCTTCAACTTTCTTGTACAAGTTCTATAGGGTGTATAATAAAGTACTCAACGTTGCTTTTATATCAGTGCCGTAGCTAGGTCTGGAGGGGCACATTCTAAGTCAGTTTAGAAGAAAAGGGAACTACTTATTCAACAAAGCAGTTGTCCCCCCCCCCCCCCCCCCCAAAAAAAAAAAAATAAATAAAACGTTCAACTAATAAACAAAAAAAATCTCCGCGCCCAAGTAACATAACTGTTTTAGAACGTATTGGTTAGAAAACGTTATACTGATGCTTACTGCAGTACAATATCTTACTCTAAGTCATGGGCGTCGTCTGCAGTTAATTATTGGGGGAGGATTGATGGCGGGGGGTCCGGGCTACCCCGGAAAATTTAGAAAATATGACCTCTCAAAACAGTTTTTATGTATTTCTGAGGTGTAATTAAATATGAAGTGAATGTAAAAAAAAAATACGGCGGTATCATTTGTTTTACTATATTGGTTCTGGGGGGGGGGGGGGGGACGTGCCCCCTGTGCCCCCCCCCCCTGGATAAGCCACTGTTTCATATGCAATATTTCACCTCCTCTTGAGGCATCTTCAGGCCTAAAAGAAGATTATACTTTTGATTTGATTTTTACTTTTAACAGATTCTCAATTTCTATTTCATTTATAAATGTATACTGGATATGTACTGTGTACTATGGTACGTAGTACATAGTACATACTATGGTACGTAGTACATAGTACATATCCACATAGTTAAAATAAAAATGTAGATAGTAAGATTATTTCAGGTAAAACATAAAACAATAAAAAATCACAAACACCACAAAAAAAAAACACCACAATAGAGAATAAAAAATCTATTCGGTATATAAACCATTCAACATACTTCGGTATTTTTAGTCACACAATAATTCTTTTGTAGATATAAAAGAGTAAGTATCTATGTATTGAAAAAAGAACAACTCTCGAAGCATTTAGTGAGTTTTAAGTCAACTTATTGGTGAATTCCCCGGTTGGTAGTGGAATTGTTGAGTATTTTTTAATTATCCAGTAGAAGGGTGGGTACTGTGGGTAAATCCCCCTGTTCGCTTACCAAGGTTTTTCCAATTAATGCCATGCCACAGACTGGGCTGAAGATCCTTAACCCCATCTCAAAGTATTTGGAGCCCCCCCCCCCCCGGTATTTATTTCCACATTGAATTTAAAGCATACCGTTTCATACCCCTTAATCCTAATCAACCCTTGCATTCTCTCTAGGTATTTATATATATATATATATATATATATATATATATATATATATATATATATATATATATATATATATATATATATATATATATATGTATATTATTTTTTTACCAACTCCCTCCTGGTGATTCTAAATTCCTTTCTCATCCTATCTCTTTAGAATTTTATTTGGAATTCGTTTCCCCTTCCTTCTCTGCCTCACCTCTTTTCACGTTCCGAACAAATTAAAAAGAAATAAAAAGTTTTTATTTTTTTTAAGGATTTTTTGGAACTCTAGAAAACAATGGTTTTCTACCTAGAAAATCCCTTCTTTATTAACAAACAATTAACCTAGATTATAATATAGAACTGTTTGTATATCATGCAAATACCGATGATGCATTCAAAACTACCGTGTTTAATTAAGAAGTAGTTTAGATATTCCTTTCCTCTACATAAATTAATTTATCTACGATTGTAACGAAATATAAACATTGTATCTCTGTTAGATGCGTAGAAAGTAATTATTTACGTACTTGTATTCATTGCGCATGCGTGTCTCATAATAATTCTGAAGATGAATTCTTCAACTTTACGCACGATTAGCGAGTTTGTTTACATTTAACAAAACTAATTTGATGTTTGTTTAATAAAAGTAACTGTTTATATCGATTTTTCTTGTGAAAATCATCAATGCGTGATTTAAGTGATTATGACGAATATGAGGAGAATAATACGTCTCCCGAAATAATTAATTCGGCACAAAATACAACTAATGAATTAATGTCATCTTTATCAAAAGAGAAATACCAACTTATATACAGGAAGTTTATTATTTTTTTCTTTATTTATTATTAAAATCTAACAATCGTAGATAAAGTACGGTACGCAACTCGTGCGAAAACGGCATGCTCGTGTGATTTTACTACCCTCGCTGTCGCTCGGGTGCAAACTCCACACTCGCAAGCAAAATGCTACTTTCCGTACTCGACGCGTAATGTACTATTTCATACCACCTGTTCTTTCTTAAATCTATTGTAATAAATTGTTGATTCAATAAATAAATGAGAACCATTGCTGTAAATACACACATTTAAATACTTTTTGCCACTTAAATATTTGCTCTTTATAGTCCAGGAGATAGCGTGCAAAAAAGTGTCTGACTAACTTCAAGCTAGAATTTTGTATACAAGTCAATCTTTTAGTGCCTTTTCAGAACATGTGTCGGCTAAGTTCTTCTGCAGGACATAGCTTGGCAATTGGCATTTGAAAAAAACAAACCAGTGGAGATCAGCCATGTCCCGCTAATTATGGTGACAATGTGATTTTCATGGTCATGAGTACAAAATTAGTTAGTAAATTGAAAATCAAGTTGATGTTAGTTTTTCCCTTGCTGGGTTAGTTATTCAAATATTACTCCAAATCAAAGGGTTCCCTTATCAAGGTACAAACTAACATCAACTTGATTATGGGTCTACTAACAATTTCTTTACTCAGGATCATGAAAAGCACATTGTCCACCATAATTGGCAGGACATGGCCGCTCTCCACCTGTTTGATTTTTTTCAAATGCCTATTGCCAAGCTATGTCCCGCAGACGAACTTAGCCGACCAAATATTCTTAAAAGGCGCTAAAAGATTAACTTAAACACAAAATTCTAGCTTGATGTTAGTCAGACACTATTTTGTACGCCTATCTCCTGGACTATTACCAATTAATTTTAAAGAGGGCTAAAATAGAGATAATCACTTAAATATTGAATTTATATATCATTTATTAATCGTTCCACTCAATTATTCTCAACAGCGTAATCATTCTATTTGAGAACTATATTATATATCAATGAGAAAATTTGGTGCCCTTATTCCTCAAATTACTCTGAAGACAAGGATGAATATTAAATTTCTGTTAAATTCTTTATTCAGTCTTAGATATTATGAGAAAAAATATTATAATCTCTTCTGCATTAATTATATTTTCTCCAATTACGAATGATGCTCGTGTTTCCTGGGTGAAAACTCGGAATATCTATATTAATCCTTATTCAAAAATTGAAACTATTTTTAACTAAGCTGCAGAATAAATTCTTTTATAGTATTTGAAACTTTGCTTCACTATAATATTCTAATTTCTAATTATTAATTCTACTCCATCCATTAATTTCCTAATACAAACTTATATTACATTTTTAATATAAAGTATGAAGTATAATTCCCTTCCCTCTAAATGTAGGGTGAAAATTTCTTTCTCATACTTACTTCATGACTCATGGTATAACTTTGCTCAGTATTAATGTTGAAATACAACTATAATATTAATATTAAAAAAAAAAAAAAAAAAATATATATATATATATATATATATATATATATATATATATATATATATAAAGAATGTTCAAATTAAAATGTACATTCCGACAAATCGTTATTTTATAAACTAAATAGGAGATATGCTACTAGATGGAATCGCAATGTTAGACTGCGGGGTTACCTTTTTATTTATTTTTTAAAAAATTTGAATAGAAACAATATTATTTAGACAATAAAGGAAAGATTACACCAGATTAGACAGACACAGACACCCGAGAGTGCACTAGATTAATAATCTACGAGGATTTCCAAACTACAGTAATGTTACAATTAGAATTGATTCTGAAAGCATAGAAAATTGAAAGGAGAGCTAATAAGACCTAAATATTTTGATGGGAGGCCAATGAGAGCTAAATATTTTGCTAGGAGGCCAATGAGAGCTAAATATTTTGCTGGGAGGCCAATGAGAGCTAAATATTTTGCTGGGAGGCCAATGAGAGCTAAATATTTTGCTAGGAGGCCAATGAGAGCTAAATATTTGGATGGAAGTCCAATGAGAGCTAAATATTTGGCTGGGAGGCCAATGAGAGCTAAATATTTTGCTGGGAGGCCAATGAGAGCTAAATATTTTGCTGGGAGGCCAATAAGAGCTAAATATTTGGCTGGGAGGCCAATGAGAGCTAAATATTTTTTCTGGGAGGCCAATGAGAGCTAAATATTTTGCTGGGAGGCCAATGAGAGCTAAATATTTGGCTGGGAGGCCAATGAGAGCTAAATATTTGGCTGGGAGGCCAATGAGAGCTAAATATTTTGCTGGGAGGCCAATGAGAGCTAAATATTTGGCTGGAAGTCCAATGAGAGCCAAATATTTGGCTGGGAGGCCAATGAGAGCTAAATATTTTTTTTGGGAGGCCAATGAGAGCTAAATATTTTGCTGGGAGGCCAATGAGAGCTAAATATTTGGCTGGGAGGCCAATGAGAGCTAAATATTTTGCTGGGAGGACAATATGTTGCTGGGAGGCCAATGAGAGCTAAACATTTGGCTGGGAGGCCAATGAGAGCTAAATATTTTGCTGGGAGGCCAATGAGAGCTAAATATTTTGCTGGGAGGCCAATGAGAGCTAAATATTTGGCTGGGAGGCCAATGAGAGCTAAATATTTTGCTGGGAGGCCAATGAGAGCTAAATATTTTGCTGGGAGGCCAATGAGAGCTAAATATTTTGCTAGGAGGCCAATGAGAGCTAAATATTTGGCTGGGAGGCCAATGAGATCGCAATAGAGTATAATGGTTTATGTAGAGAAAAAGGGTTTCAATATTTTAAGAAATTTGAGCACATCGCCTGTGAGGGTTGTAAAACTTTTAAACATCAGCACTGCAACAACTGCACAACACACGTTACGGTTGAATTATAACAGCGCTCAACAGCTGATTGTTTGACCTATTGACAAGGGCTTACAATTCTTCCGAATTTATTGTGTGTAGTGTCAGCAACACTTGGCCCTTGGCATGGGGACGTTAACAATACACTAAAGGGGTTGTGCTTGGAGTCCTTCACAAATGGCATTTATCAGATGTCATAATCTGATGTCATAAATGCTATATGTATATGCAATTTATTTTAGCATCCTATAGTTAACCTCTATACTAGTTTTACAATAAGTGTTCATCTCTGAAAGAGCGAAAAAACGAAAAAAAGGGGAGAGCCAATGAGAGCACGAGATTTTGACGTATAGTAGGTCTCCCCTAGAAATTGGCCTGGGAATAGGTCGGTCAACCTGAGCTGTCAGAGTGAAAGCTAATTGTACATCCAGTATGGCTCACGCTAATTAACAATATTAATTAGGGGCAATTAAGAATTAATATTTAGAGAAAAAACATATTTATTCAGTCTCCATACTCAGTTGCGTAGCTAGGGGGGGGGGGGGTACAAATGACAAGTGGGGACAGCTGTTCCCGGGCGCACTATAAACTGGGGCTCTAAATTGAATTCGGCGACCTTTTTTTGTTGTTGTTTTGCTCACAATATCGATTTTGGAAGAAGATGTTACATCTTATATCTAAAATGTTTTAACCTAATAATAAATTGTTTGTGTGTCAGGTGGTTATCGAGTTATGAATTATAACTCAGAAGGTTGGTTTACTCAATCTTCTCTAAGGTTTTGCTTTAAGTTGACATCTTTATATAAAGGGATTGCAATCTGGAAGCTTGAGAAGCCCGTGCAAGTGGCTCCCAGGGTCCAAAGGATTGTAAATTGCAAGTGGGGGTTTTAACTTTGTACTAGGATGCTTCAGAGCTCAATAGACGCTTTGTCTGCTTCCTAAAACGGAGTTCAAAGATTACTTTGAGGTCGAGACCGCACTATCCAATATTGACTTTTGACCTTCACCCTTTACCCCCCACTCTATCCTTTACTCTTTGCAACATTACTTGCTAAATTCCTTTTTACCCTGCATAAACTGTTCACTATTCACTTGAACATTTTAATCTTGATCTAACAGAGGTGGGAAAACCTCAGCCAGCGGAGACGTCACTTCGGACCTTGACTCATTTTCAAAGTTAAGTTATTTAGTTACAAAAATAATTAAGTGGTGCTGTTAATTGGAAGATCTTTATTAAACCTTAAACTTCGTCTCAAAGTCTCAATGCCAACACTGATTTTTTCTATTTCACAATTGTATTCATCGTCATCAGCATTGAAACAGTTTTATTTGCCTTTTATACAATCATCCTCTGCCACTGCTCCTTGCGCTGCTGTACTTTTTGTTTACTCCCTAAAATACTCCCTAAAATACTAGTACTACGTACTAATACTACTGTGGCAGCATCAAAGGCAGTGAGTGTTTACATTAGCGCTTCACTTACTTCTCATTCTACCTCGGGCAATGGAGGACGTCGAAGATGATGCAGCATCAGCGACATATTGCATTTTGTCCTTTATGTAAAACAGTTTCTATTGCTTCTTAGTTTGTTGATATTGGCCGAAATAGTTGCGAAATAATTAAGTGCTAAAGTTTCAAAACTCAATATTTTCAAAATGACGATAGATAGGAAAACTGCATTCAGTGGGAAATGTCTGTTTTATAAAGAGGTATAATTGCTACACAATTCAGCACAATCGGAACATTTTCGATATTTCACTAATTTTTGAAGCATTTGCTAACTTAGCAAAATGGATAAAGGCAAGTAAGTTGGAAAGCAGAGTGTATACTCCTTGCCAATCACGCTGCCTGTTCTTTGACTTCCTCACAAAAATGGCCAACAAGGGAATCAACTGCCAGAACGAGTGGCAGGAGCATGGGCAGAACGAGTGGCAGGAGCATGGGCAGAACGAGTGGCAGGAGCATGGGCAGAACGAGTGGCAGGAGCATGGGTAGCGAGAGTGGCAGGAGCATGGAACATGGGTAGCGTGAGTGGCAGAAGCATGGGCAGCGCGTATGGCAGGAGCATGGGTAGCGAGAGTGGCAGGAGCATGGGTAGCGTGAGTGGCAGAAGCATGGGCAGCGCGTATGGCAGGAGCATGGGTAGCGCGTATGGCAGAAGCATGGGTAGCGTGAGTGGCGGGAACATTAGCTTCGCGAGTAACCTGTTCACATACTCGTGCTACTCTATCTCATGTCCACTTCCCTGCTCGCTAACCTGCTGAATGTAAACGTGGCATTAGATAATTAATAATTAAACACGTATTAATAAGGTTTTAACCACAATAATGTTTAGGCCCTCATTAGTTGGGCCCTTCTGAATAGATTATAGTCTCAGTAAATATAAAAAATGTATGATCAATAGGAGGTAGGACTATGGACCAGGCAAACTCAATAACAACTCGTTCTAGGAGATTTCTAATAAACATTGTAATGTTTATTAGAACATTAATCACACTCTTTAATAGTGCACGGAAACAGTCTACAGAGGTATAGATCTGTAGGATGTGCGCTGCTGCTGTGCGTCGCAGAGAATCCGTTAAAGCAATTACTTTTTTAATCCATTTCACGTGATGTGGTGCTAAATCTTTCCACCCAGTCACTTCCGTGTATTAGGGTGTAAGTTAAACTGCCCTATTCCAGGGAGTGCAAAGGGAGGAAGGGATACGTGTCAACACACATATTTAATCATTCAACAGTTCATACACTAACTCCCTTCAACAACAATACAAACACCCCCTCTCTATTCCCCAGTAACAACCTCTTGACAACAATTTTTTGTTGTCCCTTTTTTTCGCCCTCTAATATTGTTTTGTAAAAAAGAAATCGTTCACTCGTTTAAATAAACTAAGCGTCACGCTTGGTATTTTGTGAAGCGATCGATGTTTTTATGAATCAAAAGAGTATTGTATAACAAAAAGTTTATTTCACCCAATAGAATTTTTCTTGTTGTTGCTTCTTTTTATGCCATGTTAAACAGAAAATATATACCAAACAAATCACAATTTGAACTTTGACTCTATTCGCATCAATTAAATTTGTACACGTTATCAAGCCATCTAGGAGAAGAAGTTACAAAATTGAGAGGGGGGGGGGGGACTCGAATTTATTGTTTTGACAAAGGGATATCATCTCTCAAATATATAAATCATCATTTATATAATCAGGTGGTCCCGACGGCGATGACTCACCTCGAAATGATTTGTTATTGGTAACCAAATTCATTCCAATAAAAATATATATTTGTTTTGATTTGTTAGTCTTCAAAAATATAGATATTACTTATCTAAATTGATATAATTACTTATCTAAATTAATTTACTTAATTTTACTTTTTTTCTAATTATAATATTAAGCCTGTTGCCACGGGCTTAACAGCTTTTATAGATGTAATCTCTCAAATGTCAAATGTACAAATCTTACAAATGTAGAGTTTTGGCAAAGGGACATAATCTCTTCAATGTATAAATTAAGCGAAATAAAATACTTCTTTAGATAAAGGAAGTAACAATCTCAAGAAGGTGTACAGAATGCTCTTCTTTAGACTGTTACTCCCCTTATATAAACAGAAGTGTGATATTCCTTTGTTCCAAAGTAAAAATACATTTATAAACATCCCTCTGTCATAATAGTTATTTAGTCAAAGTCATTTATATTCTAAAAATCATAGGTGTTGAAAATTGTGTCTATAGTTAGTTTTAAAAGTATATATATAGTTGTTGGTATGCCTGATTGCTAGTTGGTAGGACTGATGAAGGAGAGAGTAGAGGAGTCGTGTTTGAGAGTTTGTGACGAGCGTTTTATAGTCTGTTTTGAAAAGTATAACAATTGTTTTTATAGTCAAATATATTATATTAGTGAAGCTGAAGACGAGTGGTTTTATTAGAGTGTAAACTCTGACACACAAACGTAAGCCATCCTCCGTTTACTATATAGGGGAGTAACAATCTAAAGAAGTACCCGACATTGTGCCACCAAGCGATTCTATATTGCATCCAAACGTTGAATAATTAACTTTTGAAAGTTATTAAGCTTAATAATTGTTAAGTCGGAAAATACAAAGGAAATAGGTATAATATAATATATTATTGCGATAGTTCTTTAATATTATATTTTTGCTTCACAAACTGTATCGTGGCTTATAATGAATGATAAGCTAATTTATCAGTGGTATTGCAGGTCAGCAACCCTTATAAATTGACTAAAATTTAGCATCAAATGTAACAGAATTGATGGTAAAGGAATCGGTGGCTTATCGATTTTTCGGAAGGGAGAACGACCTTGTGTATATGGTCTAGAACTGGAAGCACTCCACTTTAGGGAAATAACCAAGGCCCTTTGGTAGGGCTGGAAGTGGAGAGGGTACTCGAGATCCTGCCTCTAATTTGTACCTTGTCCCATGGAGCATGGAAAGGGTCTCGAGTGGGTACTCGTCCTACGTCCTACCCCAGGCCATGAAGGTTAGAAACGATGGGAGGGTATCCCACTTTACTCTATGGAGAGGCTCCACTCATCCACTCTTGCACACAGTGCTTGCCTGGAGTTCTCCATCCACTTCATGCTACTCCACTCCGCCGCTCCTTAATTCACTTAACCCCCCCGGCTTCACTCACCCTGCCCAACTCCTACAAACTATATTATTCTGCACCCAACGTGTATCTTCGTCCTCACTTCATCCCAACCCTCCCCTAACTAAATCTAATAACAATTTCAATTTCTTTACTCCCTACTCAATCCTTCACGCCTGCCAAAATAAATTAAAATGTTTTTACCATGATTGGCTTAATGATTTTCAACCTTTTTTTTCTTTATTTTATACACCAAAAAAATAAACCTAAGTATAAAATAGACTGCCAATTAGTGTGGCACATAGCTTCCTCGCATCCTATCATGTACGTTATTGTTATATTGTTTATTGTGTAAAAACAACTAATAGTATTAGCGGTCTTTAACACTTCATAGCGGTGTCATGTTTTACTAAAAAATTGTATTTGGAAAAAAATGTTTGTCTCATTGAATAGATGAAGTTTGATTTTTTTTTCCCGACCTAAAATTCCAATTTTAAATTTTAAGGTCACGTTTACGCGAGCGTTACACTTGGACGGATAACGTTGTCTAACGAACTCGTCCTGGGCATTGGTAAAATGAACATGTCTACCAAATTTCATTAAAATCGGTCGACATTTACTCAAGTTATCGTCACACGTTTCATGATTCGCTGACACAGACAGACACGAGACCAAAAATGTTCCCTGATATCTGAAACTGATTTCTGTCTTGGAATTTTTAAAATCGAAGACATAAAATTTTTTCGTTCTCAAAAGTGAACACAATGCTTCCGTTACCTTCGGTAAGCTCGGAAGCAATATATACATATATTTTACTTATAATTTATTATTTTATACTGATTCATAAATTAATAATTCTTAAATTAAAGAAATAATCTTAAATTCATAAATAATTTGGATTCACTACAACTTTTTTATTTTGTTTTTCAGACAATTTTCTAAAACAACAGCCAAAAAAAAAAACTATGTGCGTTAAATTATTTTGAAAAATAAGTGGAATTATGAATTTCTTGCCCAAAGCCAAAGAAGTGAAGAAATGAAATCGTCATCTTCAAACAATTGTTTTTATGTTGTAAACGATAGTGTTATTTTTATGTTGTAAACGACAGTGTTATTTTTATGTTGTAAACGACAGTGTTATTTTTATGTTGTAAACGATAGTGTTATTTTTATGTTGTAAACGACAGTGTTGACGCCAAACCCTCCATACTCCTTAACCTTTCCTTAAAAGGCGACTACCGCGCCATCTCTGAAGCGCGCGTGGAACGATAGTCGTGTAGAACATTCGCTGTTCAAGAGAAACGTGGACAACGGCGATATGTAAACCCGCTACGTTTGCTACGTTTGCCGTAGCATCGGTGACGTAACCCAGATTCGACGGAACCATCTAGGCATCTGACTACCGGCTTCAAGACCACTTGCCTTGTGTCACGTGCCCGAGCCGGTAATCTCAAGACTGTAAGTGCCTTCCTTTTTTTTTATCGTATTTTCCTTCTTTTTGTAGCCTGCTCTACATTTCCCCATTTTTCCCCCTTTACATTGTTACTCCCTTAAGCGTCCTTTTTTCGTTAGTTATTTGTTGTTCCGTACGTTCATTTATTGTTAGCGCGATTCGCGGTTTAATTAGTTTTTTAATTCATATTTTTTTTACGTGTTTTATTTTTATTGCGTATGTACGCGTACTTTGCGCGTACATCTTTTTGGTCTCTTTGTGCCGGATAGAACGGTTTTCTATCTAATTCTATTTACAGTCTATTTATATATATATATATATATTTATCGCTTTATTCTATCTTCAAATTTAAATTAATTATTTATAACAATTAATTATTAATTATTTTACTATAATTTATTTTTAAAGAATTATTTAATTTTTTATAATTATCTTATTAATTATTACTTTATTCATATTTTTTTTTTTTTTTTTAATTACGAGTTGATTATTATTTCCGTTTTCAGAAGTTTCAATTATTATTTCCGTAAATTTTTTGTTTCGCGTCTTTCTTCTAACGGGGTTGTTAGATAGAAGTAGAGTTAGGAGAGGATCACGGTCCAAGGTCGGTCGTCTTGCCGTAGTCGTCACTCTTGGGGTTCACAACATTCAAGAGTATTATTTACATTTTTTTTATATCTTGTCATATTTCATTTTTATTTACATCTATATCTATTTAAATATTCTTAATAAATATTATTTTATATATCTATTATCATATCAACAAAAATAATTCTTTATTTACGTTGATAAATCTATTTATTGTTTTTATTTTTGTCTCTAACTGACAGCTTTATTGAGGAATTCGTAAATATTTACATTCCTTTATTATTACATTTTTATTTATTTTCTTTCTGGTATTTAAATAATTATTATTTCTTAATACCTTTTATAATCCTTTACTGTAATGGCTCAACAGCAAGCAGCGAAACTTACTGTTCTCACAGCTAAACGAGAACAGATGTTTCGCAAACTTCAAGTAATGTATGATTTAACTAAGACGTTACTTACGGATAAGGATAAGTCTAAAATAAACCATTTTAAGGTTCGCTTTGAACAAATAGAAAAGGTTTATGTAGATTATCAAGAGATCACCGAAGAAATTAATTTATTACAACTTGAAATAAAACCTACAGACACTCCAGATTTTCAAGCTTTAACGTCGTTTGAAGATGTTTATTTTGAAATAAAAGCGTTTCATTCTAAGCATTTCACTACACCTAGTACCAGTGTAGCAGGTCCTAGTACCCCACAGCCTACAGATAAGCCAGCTCAACCGAGGCTTCCAAAAATTGAGTTGCCGACTTTCGATGGCTCATTAAAAAATTGGACGGTTTTCCACGATAAGTTTAAATCTTTAATCCATGATAACGGATCCATCAACCCTGTGGAAAAATTTCATTATCTATTATCTGCCGTCTCAGGCCCTGCTCTGTCAATTGTTCGTAGTTTACCCCTTACAGAGAAAAATTATAATATTGTTTGGGCAAGTTTAATTACAAAATATCAAAATAAAAGAGTTCTTGGTGCGGATTTACTAGACACTCTTCTTTCTTTTAAAACCTTACCTAAAGAATCTATTTATTGTTTTAATGATTTTTTATCAACCTTTAGAGATTCGGTTACCGCTCTTAAGGCCTTGCAGATAGACGATTTATCTGATTTTATATTGACCCACTTAGCGTTACGGAGTTTACCCCTTGATGTCCGCAAGCAATTCGAACTTCAATATACGGCCAAAGTTCTACCTACTTTTAATAATATTGTTGAATTCATTCAAAGGCAAGTTAATGCGCTAGAGGTTTCGAAGAGCTTGGATTCAAACAATAAATTGGAAACAACTTCATCCGATAAATCATTTGGTAAAAAACCTAGTTACCACACTAGAAAGGCTTTTACTGCCACTGCTTCTGATTCTTGTAATAGCTGTCCAGTTTGTAAAAAAGCACATAAAATCTACTTTTGTCCTGATTATCAAAAAATGACGCCCATGCAGCGTAAGAAAACGATTCGCGATATGAGACATTGTTTCAATTGTTTAAAGGGCCATTTATTAAGTGACTGTCCTTCTAAAATTGTATGTATAACCTGTGGAGCTAAACATCACTCTTCTTTACATTTTATTTCTACTGAAAAACCATATTTTCATACTTTGAAAGACAAAAATAATCCTTATGGTAATAATACAGTTTTGTCTTCTCGGTCCAGTCCAGCTACTGATTCTAGAGAGTCCAATTGTCATTTATCTGCCAGTGGACTGCACAACCATACCGCGTCTTGCAAAACAGTGTTATTGGGCACCGCTCTTATTCATATTGCGGATGTTCAAGGAAATTACGTTCCTGTTCGTGCCTTGATAGATTCAGGGGCACAATCTTCTTTTATCACCACTGCGTGCGTACAGCGTTTAGGTTTGTCTGTACGAAAATGTAATCTACCTATAGCGGGCCTAGGCGAAAGTTTGGTTTCAAATATTAAAGGTATGACATCATGTACCTTAAAACCAAGACTTTCTGGCAACCCTCTGCTTCAAACCGATGCAGTTATCTTGTCAAAAATTACCACCGTCATGCCTTCGCTAAAAATTCCTACTGATATTAGTAATAAATTTAATCATTTAGTCTTAGCTGACCCTCATTATAATACTCCGTCTACTATAGATTTTTTAATCGCTGCGGACTTATTCCCCTACTTATATGACGGACAACGAATATTAGGTGGAGTCGGGTCACCCTCTGCCCTTCATAGTATATTTGGTTGGGTCATAACTGGTGAACTTAGTTTGACTTCATCTTCTTTGCCGATTATTATTTCTCATGTGTCCACTACCGACATGCCCTTGGATAGTTTATTAAAGAAGTTTTGGGAGTGTGAAGAACCTCCAGAAGCCAACTCTACTCTCAGTCCAGAAGACGAGATGTGCGAACAGTTGTTCAAAAACACTTTTTATCGTACGGAAGGTGGTAAATATGTCGTTCCACTTCCCTTTCGTGACGAAAATATTAAACTTAACGGTGACAATTATCAACATGCTTTCTCTCGACTGATAAGCATGGAACGTCGCCTTAGTAGGCAACCCCAATTAAAACGTGCCTACAATGATTTTCTTCAAGAATACGAGCACCTTGGCCATATGACTCGTGTTAAAAACCGTGTATCAAATGACTCAGCTTACTTCATTCCTCATCATGCGGTCATTAAGTCAACAAGTTCCACTACAAAGGTTCGTGTTGTTTTCGATGGTTCGTCTCAACCTTCTAATGGTCCTTCTTTAAATAGTTTATTATTAACTGGTCCCAAACTGCAGGGTGATATTATCAACATCGTTTGTCGTTTTCGCCTTCACGAGTTTGCCTTTACGGCTGATATTTCAAAAATGTACCGCCAAATTTGGATTCGTGATGGAGATAGACACTTCCAACATATACTTTGGCGTCCTACAGATGATGGGCCAGTGGAGGAATACGAGCTGAACACAATTACGTATGGTTTAGCGCCTTCACCTTACCTTGCTCAGCGTACTGTACAACAGCTAGCTACTGATGAAGGTTCAAACTTTCCTCAAGCCGCTTCAGTCCTCTTAAATGACATTTATATTGATGACATTCTAACTGGGTCATCAACATTACTAGCTGCCCAGCAACTTAAAAGGGATCTTAACAGTCTTCTCGGTTTGGCAGGTTTTGAGCTTCGTAAGTGGAGTAGTAACTCTTTAGATCTACTTAATGATGTTCCTGATCACCATTTGGAATCACCTTTATCTTTTGCTCGAGACGGGTCTGGTGTGGTAAAAATCTTAGGTCTCCAATGGAATGCCACAGCTGATGTTTTTTCTTACCATGTTTCAGAACCTGTGGTATGCTGTACTAAACGTTCTATTCTATCTCATATAGCTAGATTATATGATCCTCTAGGCTGGTTATCGCCAATAGTTTTTAGGGCAAAATGTCTTATTCAACATTTGTGGAGACAAGGGGTTGGCTGGGATGATCCTGTCCCGGAGTATATTTCTTCTGAGTGGAAGGCATATTGCAATCAACTTTCTTTGCTTTCCAGTGTTCAAATTCCGAGATATATTTTACACTCTGGAACCACTCGGCAATATTTAGTAGGATTCTCAGATGCTTCAGAGAAAGGTTATAGTGCGGTAGTTTATCTTGTGGTTGAGGGCACAACTACGAATGTGTCCAATCTTCTTCTTGCCAAGTCAAAGGTTGCTCCCTTAAAAACTTTATCTATACCCCGATTGGAGTTATGTGGCGCTCTCCTACTGAGTCGCTTAATTAAGTCAGTGTTGTCAATATTTGATAAATGCGTTCATATTTCTACTGTATATACTTTCACTGATTCTACCACTGTGTTAGCGTGGTTAAAAACTCCTACTTATTGTTTAAAGACGTATGTGGCTACTCGAGTTACCCAGATTCTACATAACACATCTCCTGAATCATGGCATCACGTGCCTACAAATGTAAACCCTGCTGATTGTTCTTCCCGTGGTTTACAACCCCAACAACTATTAGATTCTACTTTATGGTGGCACGGACCTCCATGGTTAGATACTTCTCTTTCTAATTGGCCTATTAATTCCATAAGCCTGGAACCGCTTGAACTTTCAGAATTAAAGGACCCGAGAACTGTAAATTCGTTTATTTCATCGACAGTAATTTCTCCGTGGGAGCCTTTAGAAAAGTGTTCTTCTTATTCCAAACTACAAAGAATAACGGCTTGGTGCTTTCGATTTAAATATAACTTACGCCATTCTGCAGATAAGAGAGATTATGGTCCGTTAAAGTGTAATGAACTTCAACAAGCATTGCATTTTCTCATAAAAAAGGTTCAGGAGGAACATTTCCAGAAAGACATTACCCTTCTTTCTCAAAGTAAACCATGTCAGACTTTTATTCAACGCCTCCGTCCTTTTATTGATTCTTCAGGTATCTTGAGGGTGGGGGGCAGATTAAAACATGCTTCCCTACCTACAGAGTCAATTAATCCTATAATTTTACCTAAAAACTGTCAATTCACGAACATTCTTATTGAATTTTACCATTTAAAATATTTACACGTGGGACCTCGCGCACTTCAATCGCTGATAGTACGAAAATTTTGGATTCTCTCAGCTCGAAGAGTTATTCGATCTCGGTTGTCTAAGTGCTTAGTTTGTTTTAGATCCAAAGCAGCTCCTACTTTCCCTCTTATGGGCGATCTTCCCCGTCCACGTGTTACTCAAGGCCGTCCTTTCATCAACGTTGGTATAGACTTTGGAGGACCGTTTGGGATCAAAGAGAGTAAACGTCGTAATGCTCGTAATTCCAAGTGTTATCTATGTTTATTTGTTTGTTTTTCGACTAAGGCGATACACTTAGAAGTCGTTTCTGATTTGAGTACAGATGCTTTCCTAGCAGCATTTGATCGTTTTGTTGCTAGACGTGGATTGTGTCATAATGTTTTTACCGATTGTGGCACAAATTTCGTAGGTGCCAAAAGACATATAAATGAATTAAGTGAACTTGTTCGGTCTTCTTCCAATATCTTTGACTCTCTTTCTCATAAGAACATAAATTGGCACCTGAATCCACCCTCAGCTCCTCATTTTGGTGGATTATGGGAGGCTGGTATTCGTTCTGTGAAGTACCACCTTCAAAAGATTTTATTTGAGCGTTCCCTAACCTTTGAAGAGTTTGCTACTCTTTTTACGAAGATTGAAGCTACATTAAACTCTCGCCCCTTGTGTGCTTTGTCTGGTGACCCTAATGAAGTTGATGTATTGACACCAGGTCACTTTCTTATTGGTGCCCCACTTTTGGCACCTCCCGAGCAAGATTTTCAAGAAATAAACCTGAACCGGCTGGATCGTTGGCAACTAATTCGTCAAGCCACTCAACATTTCTGGCAGCGCTGGTCTCGGGACTATTTACACACCTTGCAACAACGCTCTAAGTGGTTCACTACAAATCCGAACCTTGCACGTGGTGATTTAGTCTTAATAGTCGAGAAGACTCCACCTCTTCAGTGGCGATGCGGGAGAATTGAAGATGTCCATCCGGGCACTGACGGCGTCGTCCGTGTTGCTACCATCAAAACAGCACAAGGAACTTATCTTCGCCCTGTAGCGAAGTTATGTCCCCTACCCATAGCCACCTAACTTAAATCACCACTTTCTATTCCCCACTCCTTTCCCTTCCTTCTTCCTTCCCATTATTCACCTTTTATTTTTTTTTAACTGCCAGAAGTGTTCTATTTATTTATTTTTATTTTTTATCTCAACTTACTTTTTCTTTTATCTTATTTTTTCATAACTTTAAGCTTTTTGTTCATTCCTACTTGCTTAGAGAAATCACATTGATTTCAGTGGGGGGTATGTTGACGCCAAACCCTCCATACTCCTTAACCTTTCCTTAAAAGGCGACTACCGCGCCATCTCTGAAGCGCGCGTGGAACGATAGTCGTGTAGAACATTCGCTGTTCAAGAGAAACGTGGACAACGGCGATATGTAAACCCGCTACGTTTGCTACGTTTGCCGTAGCATCGGTGACGTAACCCAGATTCGACGGAACCATCTAGGCATCTGACTACCGGCTTCAAGACCACTTGCCTTGTGTCACGTGCCCGAGCCGGTAATCTCAAGACTGTAAGTGCCTTCCTTTTTTTTTATCGTATTTTCCTTCTTTTTGTAGCCTGCTCTACATTTCCCCATTTTTCCCCCTTTACATTGTTACTCCCTTAAGCGTCCTTTTTTCGTTAGTTATTTGTTGTTCCGTACGTTCATTTATTGTTAGCGCGATTCGCGGTTTAATTAGTTTTTTAATTCATATTTTTTTTACGTGTTTTATTTTTATTGCGTATGTACGCGTACTTTGCGCGTACAGACAGTGTTATTTTTATGTTGTAAACGACAGTGTTATTTTTATGTTGTAAACGAGTGTTATTTTTATGTTGTAAACGATAGTGTTATTTTTATGTTGTAAACGACAGTGTTATTTTTATGTTGTAAACGAGTGTTATTTTTATGTTGTAAACGATAGTGTTATTTTTATGTTGTAAACGACAGTGTTATTTTTATGTTGTAAACGACAGTGTTATTTTTATGTTGTAAACGAGTGTTATTTTTATGTTGTAAACGATAGTGTTATTTTTATGTTGTAAACGACAGTGTTATTTTTATGTTGTAAACGAGTGTTATTTTTATGTTGTAAACGATAGTTTTATTTTTATGTTGTAAACGATAGTGTTATTTTTATGTTGTAAACGATAGTGTTATTTTTATGTTGTAAACGATAGTGTTATTTTTATGTTGTAAACGATAGTGTTATTTTTATGTTGTAAACGACAGTGTTATTTTTATGTTGTAAACGAGTGTTATTTTTATGTTGTAAACGATAGTGTTATTTTTATGTTGTAAACGACAGTGTTATTTTTATGTTGTAAACGAGTGTTATTTTTATGTTGTAAACGATAGTGTTATTTTTATGTTGTAAACGATAGTGTTATTTTTATGTTGTAAACGATAGTGTTATTTTTATGTTGTAAACGATAGTGTTATTTTTATGTTGTAAACGATAGTATTATTTTATGTTGTAAACGATAGTGTTATTTTTACGTTGTAAACAGTAGTGTTATTTTTATGTTGTAAACGATAGTGTTATTTTTATGTTGTAAACGATAGTGTTATTTTTACGTTGTAAACAGTAGTGTTATTTTTATGTTGTAAACGATAGTGTTATTTTTGTTGTAAACTATAGTGTTATTTATTTTTTTTTTTTTTTTGGTATTATTTTTATGTTGTAAAAAATAGTATTATTTTTATGATGTAAAAAATAGTATTATTTTTATGATGTAAACAAAAGTGTTATTTTTATTAGAGATCTGTGTTTTTCATATGAGAAGGGAATTTAGTGACAGAGAATCTCGAGAACAAATCAAATTTACCATTTAAACTTATTCTAATCTCACTAATTAATTAATAAATAAAAGCTTTTTTATAATTATTAACGGACGAAAAGAAAAGATCAAATACCTGTTATAACCTACTATGTTCGAGTATGTATCTGTAACGGCATGGGCATCATAATGTCATAATATATCTTCATCTTTAGTTATCGATGAGAATATTTTATTTATATTTTTGACAAATGATTTGTCTTATTGTATTGAAATAATTAATATACAATAATATTTTCTGAGTTTAGGTACTGATTCGAAGAAATTGTAACCGCGTAGGCTTGCGCGGTTACAATTATGGGTGATTCTAATTTAAAGTGCTATTTTGGTAGCTAAAATTGGACTTAGACTGAAAATGTTGACTTTTTAAAAAAATATGGAATGTTCTCGGACTAATTTCAGATATATTGCACCATGCGGGACAGATGGGAAATAACTTTACAAATGTTTAGGCGGTAATTAAGTTTTTAAGCATGGTAATAATTAAGGCACGTGAATTACACTTTTTCGTGCACGGTTGTTACATTTCACACTTTAAGAAAATATTTTGGTCAGTAGTTTAAAATAAAAACCCAATTTTAATACACCATTAAATAGCACTCTTAAAAGCCTAAACAATGAACTATAACTTAACCTAAAAAATCTTTAAAAATAGACTTAAATAACATGCACCTGCATCGTAATTACGTTTAAAAGAGTTCGCAACTGGAAGAACAATCGGAATTAGCGCTAGCTCTCAACTAAAGGGTTCAGGTCATACCCTATCAACCGTTACAAGAAAACCAGTGTTGCGGCATTGCGAAAATCCGTCACTATACTTAAAATCTCCCTGCCACAACCAGAGTAGGGACACATTTATATAATGCCATGGTAATTACATTTTTTTAAAGGACAAACTTTAACTTGAAGTTCCATTTAGTAATAATTTATTATTGTTAATAACTAACACATATTTTAATTCTGGTAGGACCCCACTTCAAAATTATCCAATAAGTTTTTGAATAACATGATTAATGTACGAGCTAGAGTGAAGTGAATAAGAAAAACTGACTTTAGGACAGCCACGGTTGTTACAAAATCGCCTTTTGGAAATTTTTGTAGTGGTTAAAATTAAGCGGCGCATTATTTTTTTTGCTTGGTTGTAGTTCTCTAAGCTTAACTGAGTTACCATGAAGAAAAATCCTGCCAATTATGTGAAAAACGCACCAGTTATTCATCTAGGATATGATAATTGCATTTTAAATTGGAATCACCCTTATAATGAAGTTCTAGTTCACACCTGTCCAGTGTTCACTCCCCTCTTAAACCTAGGATACCATGAACACCCCTGGAGATGCTTCTAGAATTAGGAGCGAAACGTCGGGACGTACACCCTTCGAAACATGGTCACCACCGGAAGACGAAGATCTTTAAGAAAAAATGTAACCTTTTACTCCCTTCTCCCTTCGCTGGAATCTTATATGATTAACATTATTTACAGGGCCGATTTAACTATAGGGGCACGATGGGCACGTGCCCAGGGGCGCAAGAGGTTTGGGGCGCAACTCAAAAGGTTAGAGGGGGGGGGGGCACGGCTAAACAATGCAATGGCAAAAAATATAAATGGGAATATTATGTTTACAGTAAACGAAATATCCCTTATACATGACCTTAGCATATACCTAACTCTCCCAGTAACCATGCAACTGCTCGGCGGAGAGGAGCTTTTCAGCTCCTCTCAATCAGAAATTAAATCAGTCAACAAGTGTGGACGCCATAAGAGCTCAAAGTAAAAAAACAAAATCAAATTTAGCTCTATTTAAAGTAGAACCGATGGAGTTACGACAAAAAGTTAAAGAAGAAAAGTTTAGATCTTTTAAAATAGGTTACTGCTAAGGCAATCTGCTTTTTGATATGACTTACCGTTTAGCCGCAATAAGCATCCATAATAATTCTAAAGTTGAGTCCACCATCTTTAATGGCGGTAAAATTTTTTAATGGGTGGGTAAAAATTTATTTTTTTGGATTATCCAGTTTGAGTCAATTTCCGATCACACACTAAAAACCGCGAGTCTCTAGGTGATCAAGAAGTACCCTAACGTTTTGATTAGCGAGTCTGTGGGTTTTGGTTATGGTGGGTCAACCTAATTTTTTTATCCTAGGTTATTATTTTGATACATTTTGTTTTTTTTTATAAAATTGTTAATAACTTTGGTTCTACTCAATATTTTTCGATGAAACCAAGTCTACAACATGTTTGCGCTCACCTCTGAAAAAAATAATTGATTTCGTTTTGCTAGTTTTGCTCCTATTATAAGTTGGAATGGTGGTGACAGTCATAACACACACATACGACATACATAAACGAAAATTGTTAAGGCCATGTAGGAATAATAAAATGAAAAAGAATCCAACAATTTTTCAATTCTTACCAATGTACAGACAAAACTTTAATTAGATAATATACCAAACACATCAGTGTTGTCATAGAGTCAAGCATGATTCTAACATAAAAGTAACTCATAAATGTGTGGAGCCGCCTTAAGACAATGCAAGATGATCAGAGGGGGTAGAGGGGAGGGGGGGGGGGGGGGGGGGGGGGCATCGTGACGGGGTGCCCAGGGCGCAGTGAACGTCTAAAACGGGCCTGATTATTTAAAGGTTTACTTTATTATTTAAGGCTAGCTTATTGAAGGCTACTTTATCACTTAAAAGTTTTTTGATTTTAATACATCTCCTCCACCTCAGGTTAGCATGAGGTGCACTGAAGATTTTTAAAAAATAGACTGCCAATTGGTGTAGCACATAGCTTCCTCGCATCCTATCCACGTACTGTATTGGTTTTATGCTTTTTTTACAAGCCATTATTGTCTAATTTGTTTAATTGCTCCCCCGTTTTTTACTCTGTCAAAATTGTTTTAATTTTTTACATGAATTAAAGTATCAATTTAGCAAAAGTTAACGAGCGCAGACGGTTCAAATTTATCTTGGGATATCTGCGGGTTACTTTTGATAAACTGTAAAAGTTTCATACAAATCAGATAAGTTCTTTTGAAGCTATAGGTGTAAATAGATGTATGTTTGTGCGCATGTGGAAGAGAAACAAATAAGCGCATAGGGTTGAAACTTATATGGTACCAACAATGGGCTAATTATGACCTACCATCTAAATTTCATTAAAATCGGACGTGTAGTTTGTAAGATATATTGGTTCGCAAAAATCGAACAACAGACCGACAGACAGACACGGAACCAAGAATGTTCACTGATGTCTGAAACGGATTTCTGTCTTGGAATTTTTGAAATTGGAGGACTAAAATATTTTCGTTCTTCCAAACGATCACATAGCTTCCGCTACCTTCGGTAAGCTCGGAAGCAATAAAACAAAATCAGAATTGTATGTTGCAATATCTGAAATTCTGTTATTTTTATTTATTTTTAAGCTGGTGATTGTGATTAATTTGTAAGATACAGCAAATAAATTAGTTACTGAATAGTCAATATGTTTAATGTTTATAGATATCAATAATAGCAAATATAATTATGCCTAACAATTGGTATATTATATCCATTTAGTATACCAAAATACATTCTGGAGATAATACATTAGTTATAGTTGTTATTCAGCAAGCAATAATTATTGTAATATGTATTAATTAGGTAATACAACATAAATTATTAGAGAAATACAAAATTTTGAATTAGGCTAACCTTAGGCATTCCTAGTTAAATGGACTGTGGTGAATTTAATGGGGTAATGAGGGGAAAGCATGTATAGGTAGATAAATAATAATGAAGGGTAAATTATATGACCTATACAGACCAACTTCCAGACAAACAAATAAATAGTAATGTAATTAGTAATTAAACTATTACATAGAGATCTAGACTATATCGACGATAATTAACTGATTAAGTGTTATCTAATATTAATACGTAATTTCTGTAATAATATATAGTTAATTTTACGAAAATGTTTCACATTTGTAAGGAATAATTAATAATAAAATGCATAAATCAAGGTGGAATTGAAATTCCAAAATTTACCTATATAGATTTAATAGATGCACAAAATATCTAGGTATAGATATAATTAAGTTTCAAGTTATTAGGATCTATAATAATAAGTCCTAAATTATATCCAACAATAATTGTATTGCAAATAACATTATATTACACCCTATTTCAAGGTATAACAGATGTTGCAATACATTATTATGATTTTAATAGTACATTACGCGTCTAGAGCGGAAATTAGCATTTTGGAATGCTATGAAGCATTTTGGAATGCTGGAATAGTGTGGAGTTTGCATCTGAGCGACAGCTATGGTTAGTAAAACCACACGAGCAAAGCAAAATGCAGTTTTCGCTCGAGTTGCGTACCGTACTTTATCTACGATTGTTGGATTTTAATAATAAATACAGAAAAATAGTTACTTCAATACGGGTTTGTTTTTTTCAAATGTCTATTGCCAAGCTATGTCCCGAAGACGAACTTAGCCGACCATATATTCTTAAAAGGCACAAAAACATTTACTTTCACACAAAATTCTAGCTTGATGTTAGTCAGACACTGTTTTGGACGCTATCTCCTGGACTATTACGACAAAATATAGCTAATTTAAATAACTTATTTTTCTTGTTACCTCCTTCACTACCACACACTTAAGGGCATCATTGCTGCTAATTGGGTTCCACTACTTATAAAGATTAGCTGTTTGAACTTTAAGTTTACTTCTTGTTACTGTTAGCAGTGTTTTGTTACTGTTCGTTTACCGTGGAAGAATAAGAATACTAAATAGTACATTACGAGTCGAGTGCGGAAAGTAGCATTTTGCATGCGAGTGTGGAGTTTGCACCCGAGCGACAGCGAGGGTAGTAAAACCACACGAGCAATGCAAAATGCCGTTTTCGCACGAGTTGCGTACCGTACTTTATCTACGATTGTTAGATTTAAATAATAAACAGAGATACAATGTTTATATTTCGTATCAATCGTAGATAAATATTTTTACACCTCTTAATGAAGAAGTAGAACCGATGGAGGTACGACAAAAAGTCAAAAGACCAAAGTTGTAAGTAAAATCAGTCACCACTGGTGCAATCTGCTTTTCGATACGACTTACCATTTAGCTGCAATAAGCCTAAAAAACTTTAAAGTTGTGTCTGCCATCTTCAATTTTTTTAAGGAGGTAATAGTACATTACGCGTCGAGTGCGGAAAGTAGCATTTTGCATGCGAGTGTGGAATTTGCACCCGAGCGACAACGAGGGTAGTAAAACCACACGAGCAATGCAAAATGCCGTTTTCGCACGAGTTGCGTACCGTACTTTATCTACGATTGTTATAATATTTAATTTATTTAAATAATAAATACAGAAAAAAAATAAACTTGGTGTATGTAAGTTCGTATCTCTTTCTTGATAAAGATGGCATTAATTCTTGAGTTGTATTTTTTGCCGAATTAATTATTTCTGGACGAGTATTATTCTCCATATTTTCGTCAAAATCACTTGATTCACTCATTGTTTTTCACTAAAAACTCGATATAAACAGGGACTTTAATAAAATAACAGCCAATTAGTTATGTTAAATGTAAACAAAATGGCTAATCGTGCGTAAAGCTGAAGAATTCCTCTTCTTTACCGATAAGAAGAGGAATTCTTCAGAACTATGAGACGCGCATGCGCAATGAATACAAGTACGTAAAGAATCACTCTCTACGCATCCAAACAGAGATAGAATGTTTATATTTCGTATCATTCGTAGATAATAGTACATTACGCGTCTTGTGCGGAAAGTAGCCTTTTGCATGCGTGTGCGGAGTTTGCACCCGAGCGAGGGTAGTAAAACCACAAGAGCAAAGAAAAATGCAGTTTTCGCACGAGTTGCGTTCCGCGTACCGAGATATAATGTTTATATTTCGTATCAATCGTAGATAAAAATATAAATTTTTGAGTTTACCACATTTTTGCAAATTGCGCCTATTTAATTTTTAACTTCTGTATATTTTTCCTGTGGTTTGGTCAAAAAGTTGCACCAGTGTTTCAAATTTCAGCACTTTAGCTTAAACGGTTCAGGCCCTATCAACCAAATACGCATTACCCTCGCCTCACCTCATTTTGAGAAGTATCTACAAAACCCTAAAAAGTTAATTTTGACATTTTTGTTCCCTGCCCAATAGGTTCATCCTCACTTTCATAAGAATTTTTTTTTTTTTTTGTTTCTTGGGCGGACTTGAATTTCCTTTTCAAACTCTGCACTGACTCCCATTTTTTCTTCAAGCTCTGTTGCGTCTGTAAAACACTGTGGGCGCCATCATCACACCGCATGGTTTCAAGGAACCCTTGGACACTTTTGATGAGCGCCATTGAGCTTTGTAAATCAGAGTTGACTTTCTGTAACATCTTACTTACCGTGTTTATTTTGAACATTATCTCTATCTCATGCCAGGTGACTACGCAGCAAATAAACTTGAAACTCGTTTTCTAGCAATTCCTAAAGCTGTGTTTCTGCCAAAAGCGTCATTTTTTCGTCTTGGGAGGCTTTCATACACAGCATCATAAATTTGCTCAGGATAGTACCTTAATGGCAATATGGCCTCAATTCTACTTTCTGAGAGGTTTTACTGTCAGTGTGGGTGAGAGCTTCTTTAATGCTCCAGCGGTAAGTTGAAGCAGCAAAGAAGTTATACAGTTCTTTAATGTTACTAAAAAAAAAGTCTACTGCAAGTACCATTTAGCCGCAATAGGCCTAAAAAACACTTTAAAGTTGTGTCTGCTATCTTTAATTTTTTAAGGGGATGAAAATATTTTTTTAACTTTACGGATTATACCAGTTGGCCAATTTCCGACCAAAGGCAAAAAACCGCGAGTCTCAAGGTGGCCTAGAAGTACCCAAACATTTTGATTAGCGAGTCTGTAGGTATTGGTTATGGTGGGTCAACCATAATTTATTTATTATTTTTATAAAATTATTTTAATAAAATTGTTAATAATTTTGGTTCTACTCAAGATTTTTTGATGAAACTAAGGCTACAAAATGCGCAACATGTTTGCGCTCACCACTGAAAAAAATTAATCGATTTCGTTCGGCCAGTTTTCCGCCTATTAAGACGGACTGGGGGCGACAGAAACACATACATACCCGAAAAAAGTTAAAAGCCGGATTCGGTTTTCGAAATGTATTAAATGAAAAAGTATCAACAAATTTTTCAATTCTTGGCCAATGTGCAGACAAAACTTTAATTTTCTATCTATAGATTCTCGCTAAGTAAAATAACTTTAATGTTACTTGACTTATAAATCCATTAAATAAAAATAAATAAAAGAAACAAACACTGTAGCAAATCACAGGAAACCAAAAATATTAAATTGACGAAGAATTTTGTCATAAAAATTTATACTCTAGTCAAACTAGAAATTTTACCTAGCAAAAGGTCGGGCAGTTTTGATTTTTTGATATATTGTAGGTGTAGGTTCCTGTATGAAAAGTCTGAATTTTCGACCACGGCAGAGTGCCGCCGGCGCGGCGCTGAAGAAACCGCAAAATGTTGCACCTTTTTCAAGTTTTCACTATGAAAGGAGTAGGTTAATCGAAAAAAATACACTAATTATTTAATAAAGTAGACGAAATTTTATACTATTTTTGGAACGAAGTTCCTTATGGCACTGTTCTGGAGCCCGGGAGTGAATCCGAAAAAAACGACCAAAATCGCCGTCTCGCAAAACCCGTCACGAAATCTTCAGATGACGATAACTTGAGTAAAAGCTTTCTGAGTTCGATGAAATTTGGTACACATGTTCATTTTACCAATGCCCAGGCTGAGTTCATCGGAAAACGTTATCCGCCCAAGCGTTCACGCACAGCGCTCGCATAAACGTAAGCTTTAAAAGACGGGAAAAAGTGTTATTAAGGAAGCCTGTTACTTGACTTGTTTTGATTATTTTGGTTATATAAGTAAAAAATGTCACTTTTTTGAAAATAAATAAAATATAATAATGTAAAATTTCACCCTGATTCAAGCAGAAGCTGTAGATTAGGGAAGAGATATATTTTATAATATTTTAAATTAATTGGCCGGGTAGGTAGAAAACAGTCCTATTTCAATCCAAACTCCTTTAACAAACATACTCTTTCACTATAAACTCATCATGATCAACTTTTTTCTTATATTTAATATATATTTATAGTAAGACGCTTGCTTTAATGATACAAATAATGATTTTCTTTTAATTTTGCTTTAACTCTTGCTAGGTACAAACAGTTCGTTACTTTTAATTTTGTCTCATTTCTAACTCCGCCATGTATAAGTAGTTAGCAATGTATACGTACTTAGCAGTGTGATTTTATCATTTATATTTAATGAAAAATGTAAGCAACTTCGTTCCTACAGGGTGTCCCGTGACACCACACGTATTTTTTCTCTATTACTTCAAAATACGAGTTTTTTTCTCAATATTTTCAAAATATGGAAATTTTAAGTTGTTTTTTTTTTTTCAATTTTCCACCCTGAAGACTTGATTCTCCATCAAAATGTAAAAGGGTGAAGCTTCAAGTAAAAATATCGTTCTATTATATGAAAATGGTATTAGGTTTTTATTGTAAATAGCTTTCGACTTATGGCTCATTGAAGTTGGGATTTTATTTGGGAAATTGCAGAATTTACACACTAAATGTTGAGTTGGAGGAAGTTTGGCTAGATTGAATGTTGCTTTGGCCGATTTTACGAAAAGTTTCTCAACTCTAAATTTTCTTTTTTCTCCAAGTTTCTCTAAATTTGGCATCAGAGTGAATAATGGCAAAAACCAACTAAAATCAAGCATATTTCGAAAATATTAAAAAAAAATCACTCCGTTTTTCAAGGGCTCTAAATTTTTTTCTTTTTTTTCTTTTGGGTTTTAGTCCCGATCAACTGCCAGGGTTATTACAGGACGGGGGTTATCCGGCCACTTTACTCATCTAATCGATGAGATCATTAGTGCTCTAAATGTTAAAGTAATAAGTAATAGTGTTAGAAAGGTGATTTTTTTTTTTTTTAAATAGTATAAAATTTCGTCTACTTTATTAAATAATAGATTTATTTTTTCGATTAAATCACTCCTTCATGGTGAAAACTGGGAAAAAAGTCCATTTTGCGGTTCTTTGGCACCAGCGGCGCTCCACCGAGGTCGAAAACTTAGGCATTTCATTAATAAACCTACACCTACAACATATCAAAAAATCAAAACTACCCGTCCTTTTGCAAGCGAACCCCCCTTTTTGACAACAGATTGACTGGACTATTATATATACATACATCAATGCATTTTATTATGTATATGTATAAATATGAAACAAATAATATTAAACGGAAATATGTAAGTAAAATCTGATAATCCTGCACTATTACCAGCTAATATAAAATAATCCTATACAAGTATCAGCTATCATACAATTACCTGGCAGCTAGACGGCCGCAGGCTGGTCGTAGGTCAGCCGAGACCGGCTGGTTTACTATAAAACCAAATCAATATTAAGGAAAAAGGAGGGGAGAAAAAAAAAATACATATTATAATTGCTCACCTTTTTTATTGTTACTGAATAAGCCAAGATAATAAGAGAAAAATAAGAAAGAAATGAAAATTCAATAACCTGCTTGTTTTTTTTTAAGCTAATGCTAAACATCTAATCTATTAGTTTTTTTTTAATGAAATGGATTTTTTTCAAGTAAGTGATGACAGATAATGAAAACAAAAATGAATAAACAACTGTTAATAATATTTCCAGGATGAAACAAATAATAATAATAAATGAAAATAAAAATAATATATCTTTTTGATACTGCCAAAAATAATTAATAATAATACAGTTTTAAAGTATACATGAAAAATTTATAAAGAATGTTTTGTCTACTAAATAGTGTTAATTGACATTTCGAAAAGGTAATAAGTTAAGCCTTGTCCAGACTACCGAACCGTACAGAGGAAACGAGTAGAGCATTAGTCTCTGGGCATGCCCAGTTTGAGATGCGCAGGCGTACTTAAGACTGGGAATGCTCAGGCGCACTTAAGACTGGGCATGCACATGCGCATGCGTACAAAGACTGGGCCTGCGCAGATACCAGAGCTTTCCTCGCTTCCTCTATTCGTTTCGGCAGTCTCAACGAGGATGTAGAGTATTAGTTATTAATGTCAAATGAATAACCGAATATTGTTTTCCTTTTTAACTTCCTCTTGTCGTTGATTGAAATGTCAATATTAAATGTACTATTTTAATTTATTAATTTCTTACGCTGCTCAAAATAACAGACCTACGGTAGATGATATCGTAATTAGTACTATTTTTTTTTTTTAATTAATAGAATAGTGAAAGTAAAGAGGTACAAAAGTGGTATTTATTTTTTGATTGCATATACTGTTCAAAATTTTGAACATACTAAAAAAGCCTAATTTTGTGTTAAATATAATTATATAATTTAATTTTGAATTTTTTATTAGCGTAAAAAAATACGAGGGTAATACTTTTAAAAAAAAAAAAATAAATAAATAAAATAACTTTTTTTTTCATTTATCTTGTTTTGAATTTAAATACTGATAATATGTAATTTTTCTAATTGGTTTTAATTTTTTTTTTTTATTATACTCATTAGCATAAATGGAGAATTTTTAATTTAATTCATTTTAATTTTTTTTTTTGTTCTGTAAAAAAACAGAACAAAACAAGATTGTTACGAAAAAAGGCAAAAGTAAACAAAAGTGGGATAATTGATTTCATTGTGTTTTAAAATTGACACTGATAAATAAAGAATACATTTAAAAAAAAAAATAAAAGCATTCAAAAGAAAAAAAAGAGAAAAAAACAATTACAACCTGATTAATGTCATTTTATAAGGTTTTAATTTTTTGTCAATTTATCGAGCAAAATTTAATTTCAATTGCAACAAAATTTTTAAACAACTGAAAACTCATGCAATTGCACCCCACTACAAACACAGTACATTTAATAACGTCAAGAAATCAGAAAAAAGAAAAATTAATATTTTTTTTTTTTTTAAATTTATTATTATACGACTGAAATAAAGCAGTGAAAAAAAAAAAAAATAAATTCAAGAAAATAAATAATAATAAAATGGTTCCACGAATAAAATTGGTACGGTACATAGAGATTAATATAATACTAGGATTACATAAAGGTAATCCCAATATTTTTTTAAACTTATTTTTTCTTTTTTAATATAATTTATTTATGTGGTGTTAATATTTTTTAAATGATCACCCACATTCACCACTTAGGTGCTAGTAAATATGCACCAGATATTAATTATAATAATTTTTTTTTTCTTTTTTATATATATTTTTTTTTTATGGTTTTTTTTTTAATCTGGGTAAAACCCGGGGTCATAATCCCCAAACCCTACAGCGTCTCACCACATTGTCTATACTTCAATTAAACCTTCTAATTTAAAGGATATTTTTTATTTTTTTTCTTGTAAATAATTAAAACCATTTTTAAATGGTCAATTAAATATCCTAAATGAGGGGGGAAAAGTATGTGATGACAAATATAATGACCAAGAAAGAAAAAAAAAAAAACACGGTAGAAGAAATAGAAAAGAAAAAACGAGAGAATAGTTTATAAGAACATGTTTAAAAAAAAGAACATTGGAAAAATATTCTGATTTTTTTTTTTTTTTTCATTAACTATTTAAGAACAAAATTAAGAAAAACAGGAGTGATGATTTTTTTTAAGATGATGGATTTTTTTTATATATATAAATATATATAGAATAAAGAGGAATAGGAAGAACGGTGTTACAGCAAATAGATGAAACAATAAGTAAACAGAGGCTTTTGTCATCTGGCAGAGCCGGAGGGAATTTTCTGGTGTTTTTTTTTTCTAGTTGACTTGAGATTTGTAGTTTTTATTTTTCCTCCGTTTTCAATGTCTTCACAATTTGTTTCTCCTTCTCGAAAAAACAATGTCGAGACGATAGTAGAAATAAAAAAAAAAAAAAAGTTTGTTTTTATCAAGAAATGATTACGAAAAAAATCACAAAACAAACAAAATAATTTTTTAAGTCTGTGCAAGACTTGATTTTTTAAGGGGTTGGGAATTTCTTCGTCTGTCTGGTGATTTTTTTTTTTTTTTTTTTAAATATTTTATATACATATAATTATTATTATTTTTTTTTTAAAACAACACAAAAAATAGACTTGTTTGCTCCGTCCGTTGGTTGATTGGTGTAAGACAAGTGTGACGCATTGTTTGTTTGTTTGTTTTAATTAGTTTCTTCTTTTTTTGTTTGATTGTTTGTTTGTATTTTCAACTCAAGGCCAACAGTCGATATTACGACTGGTTGTAAGTCGTAATTCAGCCGTGACTCTTACTCGAGGCTTTCCACTTGCCGTAAAATGTTTCAATGAACTCCACGTTCACTCCTAAAAAGAAAAATATGTTTTAGTCATTGAAAATTAGAATGCACACAAAAATGCAGTAAGTCAACGACATGTTCAAAAATATTTTTACTCATTCTACTTTCTGATATAAAGAGAAAGTATTGTAATGGCGCGAAAATTCGATTTTGATGGATTTACACGTTTTGAGGTCCCCTGAGTCCAAAAAAGTGGTTTCTTAAAAATATCTGCCGTCTGTGCAGACGGCTGGCACTACATACTACTGCGCCGATTTTTACGAAATTTGGTATACATGTTCTAAAAAATCATACCTCGAGGCGAAATCGAGAAATGAATTTTAGCTTCAAGTTTGGGGGGCGCTACAAAAAACGTGAAAAAAAATTATTTCTCGAAAACGGTTCCGACGATTTTGATTAAACATTTTTAAATATAGTCCATTTAAATACGAATCTAACGATATGAGGCGTTTTCCCGGGAAATATCTAGTTCATGAGAAAATAGCTTAAAACACGCACACAGAGAGCCCGATTCCCCGCCCGGGTTCGATTCCCCGCCGGGAGAAGTTATTTTTATGGTAAATTTTGATGAAATGTTCAGTAATAATTAAATCTACGAACGAAAACTAATAAATAGAAACACTGGGCTAAGTAATTATGCACTTGTATATGAGAAAGTTTGTCTGAGTTGTCTCGGACCGATTTTTTTAAAATGTTACCCAGGTCAAAAATTTGAGATTTCTGATTATTTTTGGTCTAGCAACTTATACCTATACAAAA
Source organism: Gerris lacustris (assembly GCA_951217055.1). NCBI lineage: Eukaryota > Metazoa > Arthropoda > Insecta > Hemiptera > Gerridae > Gerris > Gerris lacustris. The sequence goes on from OX578283.1 coordinate 61,986,513, forward strand.
TATATGCTATCCACAAATTTCCTGGTTATGGTCAGCTTGTTGGGGCCCGCTCTTAGACGTCCGTCTTAGGGGCTTTTTCGGGGGCGTGTATCTCTTTTCCTATTCACTTTAAAAGAAAAAAACAAAAAAAAACTATTTCTTCCGTTTTCGCGAGAGCTACAAAAAAGGTCCTTTGCGTCGGACCGTTGCGATCGACCGTATTCGAGTTATGCGGAAAACTTTTTTTCCGGGAAAAAACCGTTTTTTTCCCCCAACAAGCTGACCATAACCCAAATTTCAGACCAATCAGAAAATTTTCGATTTCTTTTTTTACCAAATTTTGCTGACTCAGCAAAATAGGTTTTGTAGGGGATTTGGCAAATTCGTAAATATATTTTGATCAGAATTGTTGAATTTTATTCCCTATGTTAATAAATAGTTTCCATCGATACTTTATTTATTGGTATTGGCGAAAAAGTTCCAAGTTTCGAAGTTCAAAAGTCAATATTTTCAATATAGCGGCTGATATCAGAACGAAATTCAGTGTAAATATTTGCCTTATAAAGAGGTATAATTGGTACAAATTTAAGCTCTATCGGTAATATTTACGAGTTTTTACGAATATTTGAAATTTTTGCTGACTTTTGGTACATAATGTCACAAATTTCTGAGTTTCCAGGCAGCACGCACAACTGCATGTAAGGACAGATTTTTGTACCAAGATCAAGTCAGTAGCACAAAAACTGTGGAAGTTATGTGTGACACAGACAGACAGACTGATATCCAGCTAAAATCCATTAAAATGGCCTTGAAAACACCCACATCGGATAAATCCACTGAAACCTCAGTTTCGGATTTTTGGTTGAAAACAATACTTTTCCTATATACCTTCGGAAAATGTGAGGAAAAGTAAAAATGTTGCTGTCTACAGCTGTCTAAACCTACAATTAACATAGGCAACCAGTTAATAGTCGCCACCTAACATAAGTAGCTACCCATTTATATGGCGATGCTGGGAATTGAAATAAGTAGCTACCCATTTATATGGCGATACCAGGAATTGAAATAAGTAGCTACCCGTTTATATGGCGGTGCTGGGAATTGAAATAAGTAGCTACCCATTTATATGGCGATGCTGGGAATTGAAACAAGTAGCTACTCATTTAATATGGCGATGCTGGGAATTGAAATAAGTAGCTACCCATTTATATGACGATGCTGGGAATTGAAACAAGTAGCTAACTCATTTAATATGGCGATGCTGGGAATTGAAATAAGTAGCTACCCATTTATATGACGATGCTGGGAATTGAAATAAATAGCTACTCATTTATATGGCGATGCCAGAAATTGATCCTGGATCTGTGGTCACTCATCCAAGTAGTGACCACGCCCGATACTGTTAAACTTAATGATTGGACAACTGTTTCCTATCCGAGCTACCGAGGTTCCCACCAATTCATAACAAATATACCCATATAATTAATCCAGCAATATTTAAAAATATAAGAGGTAAATTGAAACTTACCAGCAGTTTTAGCTACTCCGACAGCACTAAAACCATTTTGCTTGGCAATAAGAGATGGGTTACCAGTTAGAAGAGTAACCAAGCCAGAGTTCTTCTCACCAGAGCTTTGATTGCTCAGATAGTACGCACATTCTACTACTTGAATAAACGAACTGAAAATTAAAAATAAAAAATTAAAATTAAAATTAATGATACAAAAGATTCATCAGCTAATCATTATTCTCTTATACTAATTATAATGTAATTAATGCATACCAAGCATCCTTATCCTTCTTCTTAGGATATTTGATTAATGGTATCGGTGTGTGTTCATTGGTCCGTTGATTTCTTAAAAATCTACTGCCGTCGCGGACTTGATGTTCAATCCATCGCATTGTTTCACGGACACCCCGATTGTTTCCCTTCTGCTTTTCATAATCCAAGGCAGACACAACTAAAAAAAAAACAAGAAAAAAATGTTTTGTTAAATTACTTACTCAAAAGTAAAGTGTGTATTGTGGTGGCGTAATAAAAGAGAATTTTGAGAATTTAGTGAATTTATTTTGAAGGTAAATAGATGGTAGTCCATTTAAATAACTTATAATTTAAATTCCAAGAATTAAAAAAATAATAAAAATTAAAGGCACTTATCACTTAAACGATGATAGATTGGTACCCGAGAAACTTCACGAGGAAGAGAGGAAGACCTGGACAGAGGTGGGACGAGGAGATGAGAAAGGTTTGTGGGGGAGTCACTTGGCAAAGGGTTGCAAATATGAGGAAAGAGTGGAAAAGAATGAGAGGGGTCTTCTTAGACGTTTGGTTCTACCAAAATTAATAATTAATAAAATTAGTAGGTAAAATTAATGTAAGTAAAAGGAAATAAAATAAATTAATAAATAAGTTAGTAAAAAGCAAGGAGCAACTTAAAACCTGTATAAGGTACCACGGCTTGAGCCGATTTGTGGAAAAATTTTAATTAAGAATAAAAAGAAAAATATGTACTTATTATTTTTGTATAATATGTTGTTTTTACACAATAAATGGTTATTATTATTATTATATCACTTAAACAGATGCCACCTGGGATGGAAGTGTGATATCTCTTTGCCCCAATGTACATTAGCCTTAATATCCCTTCGTCGGAATTGTTATTTAGATAAAGGAAATGTACAGGAGAGTTTATTTAACTTAGTCTAGCTTCCTATTAAGATAATGGGATATCACATTATTATATACAAAAGTGTGATATTCCTTTGTCCCAATGTACATTAGACTAAATATCCCTTTGTCGTGATTGCTATTTAGACAAAGGAAATGTACAGGAGAGTTTATTTAACTTAGTCTAGCTTCCTATTAAGATAATGGGATATCACATTATTATATACAAAAGTGTGATATTCCTTTGTCCCAATGTACATTAGACTAAATATCCCTTTGTCGTGATTGCTATTTAGACAAAGGAAATGTACAGGAGAGTTTATTTAACTTAGTCTAGCTTCCTATTAAGACAAAGGGATATCACATTATCATATACAAAAGTGTGATATTCCTTTGTCCCAATGTAAACTAAATATCCCTTTGTCGTGATTGCTATTTAGACAAAGGAAATGTACAGGAGAGTTTATTTAACTTAGCCTAGCTTCCTATTAAGATAATGGGATATTTAGTCAAATATACTTTGGGACAAAGGAATATCACACTTTTATATAAGAAAGTGTGATATTCCTTTGTCCCAATGTACATTAGACTAAATATCCCTTTGTCGTAATAGTTATTTAGACGAAGAAAATGTACAGGAGAATTTATATAACTTAGTCTAGCCACACTATTAATACAAAGGGATATTTAGTTTAATGTGCTTTGGGACGAAGGAATATCACAATTCATAGAAGAAAGTGTGATATTCCTTCGTCCCAAAGCAGACCATGCCTAGTGGAGTGCTAAATTTCTGTGGCCTCCGTTTAACTGTTGAGTACCAATTGAAATTCTCTCAGTAATTTATTTTATCGGAATACAAAATAAACTTTTATCTATTCAGGTAGTAGAAAGCTTTTCCTATACTGAAATCACACTCACCAGTTGTTGGAACAATAAGAACGAATAATTTTGCTTGAACCAAGTTCTTAATTAGAGGAGTGTAGTAGAGGAAGGCGGCAGTATCCAGAACCAAGTAGGCTGGCAGTTCTCCTCGCTTCGTCTTCTTCTCTAGCTCCGTAACTTCACTCTTCAACCACATCTCTGCCAGATTTTTCATTAAAGCTTCATTCTCTTTTCCTTCCTGAAAGCAGAGTTATCAAGGAATTATTGAGCAATATAGGTAGAATGATAAGTTGGAGGAAACTTCAGGGATATCGTAATCACTTGGCGATACAAGGAATGTCATGAGGGATGATCATGCAGAATGTTTGAGGAATGTCATGAGGATGTTATAAGAATGATATGAGGATGTTACGAGGAATGTTACAAGGATGTTATGAGGAATGTTATGAGGATGTTATGAGGAATGTTATGAGGATGTTATGAGGAATGATATGAGGATGTTACGAGGAATGTTATGAAGAATGTTATGAGGAATCTTATTAGGAAGTTATGAGGAATGTTATGAGGATGTTATGAGAATGATAAGAGGATGTTACGAGGAATGTTATGAGGATGTTATGAGGAATGTTATGAGGATGATACGAGGATGTTACGAGGAATGTTATAAGGATGTTATGAGGATGTTATGAGGAATGATATGAGGATGTTACGAGGAATGTTATGAAGAATGTTATGAGGAATGTTATTAGGATGTTATGAGGAATGTTATGAGGAATGTTATGAGGATGTTATGAGAATGATATGAGGATGTTAGAGGAATGTCATGAGGATGTTATGAGGATGTTATGAGGAATGTTATGAGGATGTTATGAGCAATGATATGAGGATGTTACGAGGCATGTTATGAGGATGTTATGAGCCATGATATGAGGATGTTACGAGGAATGTCATGAGGGATGTTACGAGGAATGTTCCGACGATGTTATGAGGTACGTTATGAGGATGGTATGAGAAATGTTATGAGGAATGTTATAAGGGATATTATGAGGAATGTTATAAGGATGTTATGAGGAATGTTATGAGGATGTTATGACGAATGTTATAAGGATGTTATGATGAATGTTATGAGGAATGTTATGAGGATGGAGGATGTTATGGGGAATCGGACAAAAATAAGTCAATACACCACAATGGCTGAATGATCCATCCAGTTGAAACATAAAATGTTGCAGCCTGATGAGGTAGTCACTGCAATCTGCATTTTACATTTTTACAAAAAAAAAAGAAACGGAAGATGTGAGTTCATCTAATATGAGCTAAAATATTAGAACGTGGGACATTTTATACGTTGTTCGACAGTTCTATGGCAGATGATAAAAAGTTCTTTAATTATTGCCGGAAGTCAAAGTCGACTATGATGAATTGAATAAAAAAATCAATCTTTGACAACATCAAGGTTGACAACATTTCATAGGCTGTAACCATTAGGTGTGTGAAATAAAAACAAGTTTTGATTATCGTAAAAATGTTCATGGATAGATAAATTCACAAAGATTCATTGCTTAAAATTAAAAGAAGGCTTGAGTCATCAGTCATCACATCTTCATCAATGCTATTTTGTTACTTTTTTTTTTTACTTTGAATATTCCTCAGCATGAACATCCTAAGAAGCCCATCTCTCACAAATCATCTCATGAAATGTTCATTTAATGCGTTAGTAAAAAATCAAATCGTATAAAAAAGATTATAAATAGTTAACTCAAGTGCCACTAGTGTCTCGTGTGAACGCTGTCTCATACAACTGAATGTACCAGCAGTGGCCAGGACACGCGGGAGTGATTCCACCATTCGAGAGGAGAACCACTGATGAGACACGATGTCCAGTGGCCCGGGACACCGTGTCGCCGTGTAAACGCTCTCATTTACTTCTGAGTATCGGCAGTGGCTCGGGATTCAGTGGCCGGAAACCGAGTGTCTCGTGTAAATGCCCCCATACACGATCAAACATTTTGCGCAAAGCTGATGTCGTGCAAATTTAGGCCATGCACGTCAAACATTTTGTTTGCGCAAACATCAAACAGACCCATACACGGTCAACATGTTTGCGCAAACATTTTGACTGGGTATGGGGGCCTTAAAAGAGGCTAAATTGTAAGTAGTTTAGTAGTACAATGAAGATTATTGCTCCTACTTCTACAGTAGTTTATTCAATTATTAGAGACCAGGAAGAACAACAATAAAAGGTGCAAATACCTTAACAATTTAACTTAGGAAAGAAAGAAAAAATACAAAGAGGAGTAGGTAAAGGACGGATACGGATTTTTCCATTTAATTTTCCGTAATTCTTCCTTGAAAAAAAACCAGAGTAGGGAAGCATATTGTCGGATTTCTCCGCTCGAGGGTTTATTCGGTAAAAACCTTGGACGAGGTATTTTTCCCTCCTGTGAAGGTGTAGAGGTTTAAGAAGGATTTACCGAAGGGAAAAAGACGAGGGAGGAACCCCGGGCTTAATTTCCACAGGATTTAAAGCACGGAGCCGACCCCCCCTCTCCTCCCCCTTCCCTAAATCCAATTTTGTTCGGGAGTTCAGATTTATTTTTTTACCGAGGTTAGAAAAGGTCTGAAGGTAAAAGGGGAGGGAGAAAAAAGTTAAAAGAACGTTTTTAAAAAAACACGAAAAGATAGTAAGAGATTTTTTTTTATTCAGGATGGAAAATCCTGGTCGAAGATATTCTTTTTCGGGGTGTCTGTTAGGAAAAGCTCTGAGGTATAACGTCCGTAGGGAAAAAAGGGAGAGGTAAAAGAAAGGAAAAAAAAAGAAAACATTTGCGAAGAAAGAAAATACACGGGGAAAACGAAATCCCCCTTCCTAGTTCTAGGTAAAGTTTTCAGGATCTTAGCCTGAGGAGTCTGAGGGGATGAGAAGAGAGAGGTTTAAAGCCGCCTTCAAGTTATTGGTAGGGGGATCGTAAAAGCTCCGGAGGCAGAAAGGAATTGTTTAGTGGGTAAACCGGGGAGGCGAATAAACCCTCCCGGGTACAATGATATATATTCCAAGAGAATATACAACCAAGGCTTTAGACTGGGAGCTACCCTCGCCTCAGGGCTAAGGTTAGAACCGACCGGGATAAAACATCATAAATAGTAATCCCACCAGAGCCTCCAGCAAGAGGGAGAAACATACAGAATTTACTGTTTCCCAAGAAACAAGGCAACGAGTTTCGGCACAAGAAAGAAATAAGAAATCCAACAAGGAGAGCCCAACAAACCTCAGGTTTACCTTACAACAAGAAAACCTTAACAGATAATTTCACTATATTTTTCCCTTTGTACCTTGTATCTTTAAATATAGAATGCTTTGCAAAGAAAATTCACAAACAATGTAGTAACAGTAAGAGGCCAAACAAACTACAAAGACAACCAGATAACAAACACTAATAGAAATGTATTTCTGCAACATTATAGCTACCTAAACAAGTTATTAGATGCAGAAAATCATTATCAAGTAATTTTATTTAATGTTTATAGGTTTGTTCCAACCTCCCTTTGTATCGTCCCGCGGATCGTTCGGGAAACGTTCAGGACAGGATTTATGCGCACGCGCTAACATTGTACTGTAATAAAATCCTATCAGGTTGGAACAGGTTTTTAGAACTATGATTCGCACCGTATTAATAACATTCAAGGGAACCTAACAGTTAGGAAACCTTCCTGTTGACACGATTGACATAACTGCGCATGTCATACAAAGCAGTACTTGGTATTGTCAGAGGATAGTTTGGACGGTACAGTAAACGGTTCGCAAACGATCCCTGTGCGGGTTGGAACAGTTTGGAGGACGGTACAAAACACTATCACAAGGCGGGTTGGAACGGCTATTATCCATTGCGCATGCCCGTGACGATCCCGCGGACGGCACACTGCTTGGTTCCAACAAACCTTATAACATCCATCCTATCAATTAATTTTATAAAACAAATAGTATCAAACATTGAGTTACTTTACAATCCAACTCATGTCGAATAGGGGTAACATCCATTTGTACAGAATTTTAATAGTACATTACGCGTCGAGTGCGGAAAGTAGCATTTTGCATGCGAGTGTGGAGTTTGCACCCGAGCGATAGCGAGGCTGGTAAAACCACACAAGCAATGCAAAATGCCGTTTTCGCACGAGTTGCGTACCGTACTTTATCTACGATTGTTAGATTTAAATAATCAATACAGAAACAAATAAACTTGCTGTATGTAAGTTCGTATCTCTCTCTTGATAAAGATGGCATTAATTCATTAGTTGTATTTTTTGCCGAATTAATTATTTCTGGAGGATTATTATTCTCCACATTTTCGTCAAAGTCACTTGATTCACTCATTGTTTTTCACTAAAAACTCGATATAAACAGTTACTTTAATAAAAGAACACCAAATTAGTTTTGTTAAATGTAAACAAACTCACTAATCGTGCGTAAAGCTGAAGAATTCCTCTTCTTTACCGCACTAGTGCGGTAAAGAAAAGGAATTATTCAGAACTATGAGACGCGCATGCGCAATGAATACAAGTACGTAAATAATCACTTTCTACGCATCTAAACAAAGATATAATGTTTATATTTCGTATCAATCGTAGATAAAATATATAACAGAAAGTCCAGTTCAGTCCTTACAGTTTGTAACTCATGCCTCCCTTTTTCTTTCACTTGTACTTTTAAAGTCCCTTCGTAACCAACAGCTACTTTCCATTCCTTTAATTTCAGTTTCTATTTCACTTAATTTTTAGGTTTTATTCTCTTGTTTTTATAATACTTAATAGTGTTACTTATTGTATACCAACTAGTATAAGTTTTCTACTTTGTTAGTAGATTATCTGAAGAAGCATTAGAACAGACAAAACCGGTCAAATTGTTTTAAATACAATTATTAATTTTGTGTGAGGACGTTGTTTGGTTATTACATCTCTTTCATGATGAGACGCTATCACACGTTGGTTAAAAATATCATCACAAATATCACACATGAATTTAGTGATTTATCGACTAATAGTAATAGTTTGGTAAATCTGATTACTGATTATTGAATTGTCATAGAAAATACGTAATCTGTACAAGTTTCAGCTTCCTACTTAGTCAGCAAGTTAGTTAAAAATCGATTGTAGGATGGAAACAAGAGAGCAAGCTAATAAAAACGTAGTAATTATAAGCCCGTTGCCACGGGCTTAACGGCTCGTTAAATATATGCGAGAGAAAAATAAGGTTTTGGTTTAAAATAAACAATAGGTTTATTGCTCTATTTATTCATAAAGGTGAGTATATGTTTAACGTATCTCAAATTCCTGTTCCGTGCGGGTTTACGAAACAAGAGTTATCTTAAGATCCCCTTTTAACCCTTAAGATTTATTATGTTTCTACTGCATACGCCGTTTACAAAATAACTAATTTAGATGAGTGCCTCAAAGTTTAGTTTGTACAAGAACAAGAGGGAGAGAAAAAAAAAGACGCAAACAGGAAAATTGAAAATCAAATAAATCAAAACTTTTCCCCCCCTATACCTTGTTAGCCAAGGCACTAAGGCCTGCCAACTCCACAAATTCAATTAACATTATCAAGTCGTTACGGAGTAAAGCGGCACGAGGATTTTCTTGCAAGCAGGCAAAAACCACGAGCAAGGTTTACCTCCGACGTTAAAACTTTGCCCAGACCCAAAACCACTAGGCCAGAGTGTTTTGGCTAACAGCCTAATAACAAGGGCCTCGGCCTAACTCTACCTCACCGCAACACCTTATCACAATTAGCAATGGCACAGTATTATAAATTATTTACGCTAACAACACACAACTAATGTGGTTCTAACAAACAGTAAAAAAAAACATAATTATTTTCTTCATTTCGTGGAAAAACATTGAATCATAAATATTTTTATCTACGATTGATAAGAAATAAAAACATTTTATCTACGATTTATACGTAATATAAACATTGTATCTCTGTTTAGATGCGTAGAAAGTGATTATTTACTGAGAGAGATTGTAAAGATGGTTGATGAGGTGTAAGAAATGAAAACTCCTATTTCATAGAGTGAGACGTTTCGACCCTTAACATAAGGTCATCTTCAGTCGTTTTTTTATTAATATCTTCTAAAATTAAAACAATAATTATAATTAGAACAACCTTCCTTTCAAATTTTTAAACATACTTAAGAAATCTTTACTCCATTTAATATTTATCTCTTAAATTATGTAACAGTGAAAAATTGTTAGCAAAAGTTAATATATACCTCTCAGATCTTCAACATTATAGCATTTGTGTCTGTTTTTATAATGTTTTTTACTTGGTAATGTATCATTTTTATTGTGTTAAGTTTAAATGTACCGTTATTTAATTTTTATTTATATATTTAATATTTATTATAAAATAAAAAAAACCGTAGCATTGATAAAGTTGGTATAGGATTAATTAGTAATTTTTATTTGACTAATTTAATTAATTTTAATTTTGACCCTCTCCTATGGAGATAGATATGTTTTTAACAACAACCATTACCAACATTCCATGATTATTGTAAGTATGTTTCACATCTTTTATGAACAATGTGTAGTATGTTACATAATTTAAGAGATAAATATTAAATGGAGTAAAGATTTCTTAAGTATGTTTAAAAATTTGAAAGGAAGGTTGTTCTAATTATAATTATTGTTTTAATTTTAGAAGATATTAATAAAAAAACGACTGAAGATGACCTTATGTTAAGGGTCGAAACGTCTCACTCTATGAAATAGGAGTTTTCATTTCTTACACCTCATCAACCATCTTTACAATCTCTCTCAGTAAATTTAGAAGGGTGTACTACACAGATTAATAATATTTTATGTTATTATTAATTTAATCTTATGTGATTATTTACGTACTTGTATTCATTGCGCATGCGCGTCTCATGGTTCTGAAGAATTGCTCTTCTTTACCACCCTAGGGCGGAAAAGAAGAGGAATTCTTCAGCTTTACGCACGATTAACGAGTTTGTTTACATTTAACAAAACTAAATTGCTGTTCTTTGATTAAAGTAACTGTTTATGTCGAGTTTTTAGTGAAAAACAATGAGTGAATCAAGTGACTTTGACGAAAATGTGGAGAATAATACTCCTCCAGAAATAATGCCATCTTTTATCAAGAGAGAGATACGAACTTACAAACAGCAAGTTTATTTTCTTCTGTATTTAATATTTAAATCTAACAATCGTAGATAAAGTACGGTTCGCAACTCGTGCGAAAACGGCATTTTGCATTGCTCGTGAGGTTTTACTACCCTCGCTGTCGCTCGGGTGCAAACTCCACACTCGCATGCAAAATGCTACTTTCCGCACTCGACGCGTAATGTACTGTTATCCCTATTTGGATGCGTATAAAGTGATCATTTTGTATTCATTGCGCATGCGCGTTTCATAATTTTTCCACCTTATCGCACGATTAGCGTGTTTGCTTACATTTAACAAAACAAATTTGCTGTTTGTTTAATTGAAGTAACTATTTTTCTGTATTTATTATTAAAATCCAACAATCGTAGATAAAGTACGGTACGCAACTCGTGCGAAAACTGCATTTTGATTTGCTCGTGTGGTTTTACTACCCTTGCTCTCTTGTTCGGGTGCAAACTTCACACTCGCAACCAAAATGCTACTTTCCACACTAGACGCGTAATGTACTATTTTGGGAATTGAATACACATGTCGACATCTACAAGTGAAAACCAATCTACCTCCTATTATATTCTAAGGCCCTACTCACACGAGGATACGCAAATATCCTCGAAACTAGGAGACTCAGCATATGTAATTAGGTGGCGCATCTGAGACGGGGATACTCCAGTACCAGCGACTCAAAGACGATGCAACTCTGAAAGTAGGCGACTCTGCAGGCTGGTCCTAGTCTTCCAGTCCCTCAGTTTCCTACCAAACGTGGCTTGTTTAACTTTATGTCGCATTGAGTGAACATGTGTAAAATTTAAAATTGGTGGGGGAAATGGAGAAGTTTCCCATGCTGTATTACTACAGGCTTAAAGGAATTTTTAATCCGATTCCTGTAATTATTTTGTGGCAACAAATATTCTACAATTAATGTTCTTTTCGATGTAAGGATGCACCCAAAACGATCACACTTATCTCCTTTTGTACCAGCGGCAATAGTAATACTGGATACTGATATCCTCGTCATTACTACTGTATTATCACTAGATATTGTTTGAGGAGGTGGATACACAATGATGAAGAGTACTGGGACTGGGCATTTACTCGGCCTATTGCCTGAGAAAACTGACTTAACTTTCTAATCAAAACTCGCAGACAACGTGGTTGTACGCACAACTTGAGTCGTGGTTGTGTGAGGATGAGGTGCGACTTGAATCTTTCAGTCTGCCAGTCTCCTGGTCGTGAGGCAGCTCGGCACGAGATTTGCGTATCCCCGTGTGAATGGGGCCTACTTCCTGGCATTATATATAAGAGCGTCACATTTTGCATATCGTTTATTGGAACTTCAGCCCGTCTATAGTCAAAATATTGAACTCTAAATGAATATCGACCCCCTGTTAAATTCTGATTTCCTGGCACGATATCCATAGTTAAGGCGACCTAAAGTTTCTAAAATATGACTTTTTTTATAAACTCAAATATCATTGGACCGCAGAGATATTTATGTATTTTTACCTTATTTTTAGGACCTGTACTAATGTGCCAGCGCAATAGTACGCTGATCGAAGAAGTTTTGAGTGTTAAAAGTTCGCAATATTTTTCCTCTTTTTGGACAAAAAAGTTTAACTTGTTTACTAAATTTAAAATCTCTAGCTACAGTAGTTCAGGAGATATATACTTCAAGATGCGGCGGACAAACTACCAAAAGCATAAGGGTTTCTAGGATGACCTCGAAACCCAAAAAAGAATTTCTTAAAATTAGACAGGAAACTCTTTATTTGAATTTTCAGATTAAAAAGAGTCACTAAGAGTAGCCCTGCGTTAAAACGAATAATACACAACATCTTTATCTGTACTATAATGGCACAGAACAGAACTATAGCTTAAAGCCGCAGTAAGCCAACTTTCAGAATCTCTTGATAAATCATCAATCACTTAATAACGCTTCTCCTTGGTCTTTTAGAAGGAATGTTAGCAAGGGAGAGATAAGAGAAAATCTAATGTTAGGCCATTGAAAGGACTATTCAAGATATTCTGAACCCATAAACAACATTATTGAACCATCAGGTAAAAGATAAGATGAACATTTCCGAGAGCAAAACGAGGATAATTGAACATACAAGAGGATAAAATGAACTGAAGGGTCCAGAAATTATATCGGTTTGATTAAAACTCGGGGTCAGGAAGAAAGCTAAAGAAGAGGAGAGCCGGAGAATAGCGGCTATTTGCGAGTGGGAGCGGCAGCCGTACAAAGGGCTTGTTTGGGCAACGATTGTCAGCCCCAGTAGAGGCTCAATTACCCTTAAGGGAACATCGTCGAGCTGAGCCAGCTCCCTGAAAATAAGGGGAGAACATTAAGGGAGCATAAAGGAAGGAGGAGACGGTAATGGGGCAGCGATAACCCTCTAAGGGTTAGTACCTCTATAGGGTAACAGGACAAGCTTCCCGAGATAGCGATAGCGGAGTAAACATCTCTCGACCCTCGTACCATGACCCTATAACGACCTCATCTCGCTCTACTAGGGTAAAATATACCCGGGTGACTACCCGCCGCCAGTACACCCCTAGTCAGGGGACAATATGAAAAACCATTACGTAGGCTTCATCCTACCACTCCCTTTCTTGACTCGGCCCGGATAAATTGTAAATCTTTCCTCGAGAGAGCCGTAACGCCGGATTAGAAACTCTTGTAAAACAATGTGTACCTACCGACAACGACCGCCAGTAAAAGATTTTACGACAAGAACAACTCGAAACTACACAAGAATATCATAACAACGGTTCAAACATTAACATACAAATCTCCTGATTTTTGCTACTCATTGAAAGCTCTGAATGCCCATTCAGTAAGTATGTATTTGCAAACAATTGTCTTGTCAATTTGCATTATTTGTTTTTAAGTTAATTAAATTATGATATGAGATCTTGGAAAAAGGCATTTTAGTTATGAAATATGTAAAAACGTTCTTAACAAAATGTATAACTGTTGCATACGTGACCTGCAGAGTACGCATGACGCGACACATGTTCAATATAAGTATCAGAAATTCCATGTTTGTTCGAAGTATGCAATATGCACACATTTTTATATTAAATAATATGATTTTATATTAAACACTCGATGCCAAGATATTTAAAGGGGTGGAGATAGGGACGGAGGAAAAACCGCATAAATAAATCATGGAGGAAGGAGAGGCAGATGGAAGAGGACGGAGGTGGAAATTCAAATGAATTGCACGCGTCTCGAGGAGGTTTTAGCATTCAAAACAAGGCTTGAAACTCTCCGGAGAGAGAAGAGGGTGATTTGATGTGTTTAGACGTCAAATAAGGCCCCTCCGGAGATCGAATAAACGGGCCAGGAAACTACCGCCCCTCGCCCCAAGGCGGCCGAGAGAGAAGTAGAAAATATTTCCGAAGGCGAAAAGGAGAGAGATTATGGAAACCTTAACGAGGCGGCAAAGGATAGGAATAATATAATGAAGGCGGAAGAGAGGTGGAGTATGCTAGAAGATTCAAGAGGAATTCTGGGTCACACCTTCCGACCGACGCGACTAGGGGTGGTGGCAAAGCCGCAGGAGGAATACCTAACCAGGGGACTTACCAACAAACGCCCTTATATACCCGGCCAACTCGTAAGGAAAACATAACACACGTCCACCGCCAGGGAATTTCACCGAGAAATCAACCCGGGCCCGACCCAACAACCCTCAACGGCAACAATGAATTCACAACGAGCAAAGGATATTTCCAACGGAATTGAGACTCCGAAACCGTATCCCTTTTTATCCATCTTTTACAATCAGGGCGATACCGACACAATTTAACTTCGCTTTATATGCAACTGCGGTATTATCAGGTTCGAAAAAATAAGTTCTGAAAAATTACTAGTTACCATATACATACATTTATTAAGTGAATTCGATTCAACAATTTCCGTAATGGACAATAATTATATTGGATTTTATTTAGACTAATCAATTCACCAGATAGGAAAACTCATATTCAACCAGCTTATTATTATTTATGCATTGCTATAGGTAAAATAAACCCTCTAAGTTAGGATACATTAACTGACTTAATTATAAACATTTCAAAAGCATTAATTATTATTTATTCAACTTTAACTTTCTCTTATCAAATTAGCAATAATAGGTTTGTTCCAACCCCCATATACCGTCTTTGTATCGTCTTTCCAATCCCCCTTTGCACCGTCCTTTGTATCGTTCCGCGAATCCTTCGGGAATCGTTTAGGACAGGTTTTATACGCGTGCGCTAACATTCTACTGCAATAAAATCATGTCAGGTTGGAACGGGGTTAGAACCATAATTCGCACCGTATTAATAAGAACAGAAAGGTTCCCCAACTGTTAACCTTGAATGTTAACAGTTGGGGAACCTTTCTGTTGACATATATGACGATTGACATAACTGCGCATGTCAAACAAACCAGTACATGGAATTGTCAGAGGTCGTTTGGACCGTACAGTAAACGGATCGCAAAGGATCCCTGCCAGGAATGGAACAGTTTAGAGGACGGTACGAAACACTGTCACAAGTCGGGTTGGAACGGCTTTTATTCATTGCGCATGCCCCGTGACAATCCCGTGGACGGTACACTGCTTGGTTGGACCACATCTAATGTGTCCGTGCAATAAGTTTCTAACTCATTAAAAATACCGTAATATCGATTTTTCTATGTTGGTTTAATTTTAAATAAAGATATTTCGTATGTCAGAAACGTCAAAAAAAAAAGTGTACTAAAAATGCAGATGGAGAAAGAACCTCGGCACCAACAATTTTAACTTATTTAAAGAATCATGTGTTTAAAACTTGAAAAATGTGCGGAAAGTTGTCGGTTGTAATATTTTCATTTAGTGGTTTCTGTTTAAATTCGGTTTAGTTTACGTGACAACGCCGGTACCACGGTAACCGAGTTTTTACTCGAAACACAATGGGAACTGAGAAGATGCAGACGAAGCCCGAAGGAGAATTAGAAGATTGCTTTATAATGTTATTATCTCAAATATAGAATTTTTAAAGTCAAGCAAAATGTGAGTCTCATGTAATTCGCCATCCAATAACGAAAGCAAAAATATCAGCAAACTTTTGCCTATATTAACACAGTTTACAGTGAGAGGAAGGGTGATTCTAAATTACAATATAATGATAGTCACTGGATTTAAGTAAGTAATAACAAGCGACAAACAGCCAAAACTAAACAAGAGAAGAGCGTCTAACAAAACAGATATAGGAGGAAGGGACTTCAAAATTTAACTCATTAGACTCCAGAGGGGTGTTCTAGGAGGTCGAGGACGGGGTCGAGATTAGATTATCATCTCCTCCATCCCTTCGTACTTCCCAAGTGGCAATTTGTCCGATATAACAGGGAGGCAAGAAGATTAGCAAGGGCTCCCTCCTCCAAGCCAGCGACAACTTTCTCATTTCAGCCCTTCTCCCTTTTCCTATCCTCTCACCTTGATAAATGTTTTAACCCCCGTTCTTCTCCCTGTCAGGGAAACTCCCTTTTTTTTCTCTCTCTCTCCCAGTTTTGAGAATTTTATTACGTCGTCCCTTCAAAAATAAGGAACGGAGGAAAGGGAGGAAAAATATATAGAAGCTCGATTTATTTTCCCGATATTCAAGGGTAGCTACGAGGGCGACGGAGGACAAATTGATGGGCAAACAAGATTTTCTTTCCGTTTAACAGCGTTTTTTGGAGTTCGGAGATAGGAGAAGAGGATGCACACCATAATCGATCCTTTAAAGCTGAGCAGGTAATGGACCTTTTAGTATTCTTCCACGGTAAACGAGCAGTAACGCAACACTGCTAACAGTAACAAGACGTAAAGTTAAAGTTCAAACTTAGCTAACATACTTTATAAGCAGTGCCTCTATTAGCAATGATGCCCTTAAGTGTGTGGTCATGAAGGGGTAAAAAGAAAAATAAGTTTTTTTTAAATTAGCCATATTTTGTCCTAAGAGGGACATCATCAGGTCTGCAATCAAGCTGTTTCAACATTGTTATCAATTTAAATTAACCACTCTCTTTCGGTACATTCTGTAATCCGGCACCGATCGTGCTGCTCGCATTCATTCAGGTAGATTGTTGCCAGAAAGACTAAGTAAATAATATGTACTTTTTCGGATATTTATATCGTCTGCAAAGGTTCATAATGTACGTGGTAATTTACCTTCGGTATTCCCGTTAAAAATATTGACTTTCGATAATCCGACATGGCCGTGCTCACCGACACCGACATGCCGGATGAAAGAGGACCTACTGAAGTTATAATTTCAAAATTAAAAAAAAAAACAAGTACACGCAAACAAACTACACACATACACCTAGAACCTTAGTTCAACACACATTTTCACTCATGCCTTACTTAGAATCTATTATAAAAGTCAATTAAGAGACCAAATATTTGGCTATTATATGTTCAAGTAATGGTATCCTTAGATTAAAGGTTAAAATTAGCTTTCTAATAAAAAAAAAAAAAAAGTTGTCAAAAAGAGTAAATTAAGCCTTATCCACACTGCCAAACAGAACAGAGAAAACGAGCCGAGCATTGGTCTCTGCGCATGCCCAGTCTGAGATGCACAGGCGCACTTTAGACTGGGCATGCTCGGCAGTCTGGACGAGGCTGTAAAGTAACATTCCACTAATAAAACTTGACATATAACTAGTAAAACTTAAATGCTATCGGTGACTAAAATTTAATAATTCAACCAAATAATTTTTGCGTGAACTTGCCTTTTGATTTTGGAATTGTAATTATAACTTGTTGATGTAAATAGATAATAGTGTTGAAACATCTTAATTACAGACCTCATGATGCCCTTCTAGGGACGAAATATAGTTAATAATACTTTTTAATATAGTACAAGTTTTATTAAACTTAAACTGGAGAATTTTCAACTTGAAATTAATTAATTAAGTCCGACTTAAAAATAATTTGACCCCTTCTAAATTTAAAGGTATCCTATGATCCAAGTCTTACTATCACATCTTTCTTCTAGCAAGAAAAGGTAGAATACTTTCAATTTCACAATTCTAATGTCAACAATGCCAGGTCAAATTTTCTCAATACCTACTTTGAAGTTAAGTAAGTGTATCAAAGATCTAAACAAAGATCTGTTTGTTATAAGAGTCGAGTTTTTCGCAGTCATTAAGTTTTACGTGACTTGGTTTTGTGTTTAGTTGACATTTTACTGCGACATGACTTTTTCTACCTGTCTGTCCCCTCAGGCTCTTTTACAATAAAACAAAAGGTCCTTCGAAAGTGATCCATAGAATGTAAAGAGGTGCCCGTTGCAGGAAAATCCACAGTGTAAAGCAAGCATCCCAAGGAAAAGGACAAGGGACTTTATTGTACGGACCGAGGAGGGAAGAGGCCCTAAGGGACAGATGGGACCCATTGATTGCCAATCAGGGAATCCATTTCCTTTTCGCCCTCGGGGGGGGGGGGGGGGGGGAGGGGGGGGGGTCGAAAGAGGGGTAAGACTCCTTTACTTTTGCCTCGGGGAGACAAAACAAGGAGTAAATAGCTGGCGAGGGAAGAAGAGTAGGAGGGGGTGATGGAAAGGACAATAAGATAAAGCGAGGGACTTCCAACACCGATAACTGAACAGGACAGAAACAGAACCGGAATAGTTGGGAAGAACAAAGCAAGAGAGAAACACTAAAACCGAAAAAACCCAGAAAGAACTAGAATCCGGAATTAGAACGGTACAGAGAAAATAAATAAGACAGTCCATTACTAAAAGAGAACTAAACCAAAACCAATTCCAGCTTTCCCAACACGAAACTTAAACTATACAAAAAAATAATTAAAAAGATCGTAAATAAATATAAAGAAGTTCGCAATAGTTCAATAACTCTAATAACGAAAAACAATTAAATGGGGCTTTTTACTTAAAAACAAGAGAAAATCAAAACCCTGCAATATTCACTGGAACCTATTTTAGTCATTGGCTGTTCTTAAGAAAATAAAATCATATGTTTCATATGTATAATATAAATGAACAAAAGTGAAGTTTTGCAGCCAACCTTGACCCCTTGTAGAGTTGTTTTGCAGCCAACCTTGACACCTTATAGAGTTGTTTTGCAGCAAACCTTGACACCTTGTAGAGTTGTTTTGCAGCAAACCTTGACACCTTGTAGAGTTGTTTTGCAGCAAACGTTGACACATTAGAGAGTTGTTTTGCAGCAAACCTTGACGCCTTGTAGAGTTGTTTTGCAGCAAACCTTGACACCTTGTAGAGTTGTTTTGCAGCAAACGTTGACACATTAGAGAGTTGTTTTGCAGCAAACCTTGACACCTAGTAGAGTTATTTTGCAGCCAACCTTGACACCTAGTAGAGTTGTTTTGCAGCAAACGTTGATACCTTATAGAGTTGTTTTGCAGCCAACCTTGACACCTAGTAGAGTTGTTTTACAGCCAACCTTGACGAGTTGTTTTGCAGCAAACCTTGACACCTTATAGAGTTGTTTTGTTGCAAACCTTGACACCTTGTAGAGTTCAAACAATGTTTTATTCAAATGTTAAACCGGGTAAACAAGTAACAATTTGGGTCAAAAGCAAGAAAGAATTCAGAATGCAGAACCATATCCAGAAGGAGACTATGTGCAGGGGATGAAAATGTGTAAGCTGTAAGCCATTAAGTAAAAACAGAAATATGTCAGCAGCACTTATTGTTTATGACTGATTCACACAGACTGAACCACAGTTAGCTGTGGCTTGCCAAGTCAGCTGTCACGGTCAGCTCTGCATGTCAGAAGGACAGACAATTGTGAAAAAGTAAGTAAATTTTGACTTTAATCATATTTGGCTGACAGTGGTGTGCCAGTGGTAATAAAACAAACAAAAAGTCAAGTGTGTTCTAGTCAGCACACAGCGAGGGTCCGTAGGTAACACAGTATTGTTTAAGTATTACCTATTGATGTAGCTTTTTAAAATGCTAAAAAGCTTACTTTGAACTATCCTGTGGGTCTGATATTCTCAAGACACATAAACAAACTTCTGATAAAGTATTTTTTGTCAGCGAACCGGACTATAAACATATTATAAATACATCCAAAAGAGCATAATTATAAAAAAATATATATTTTGTCAATAAAAACAAAACTAACTATTTTTTCAAAATTTCCAAAAAGTGGAATCTTTACTTTTGGTCGAAGAATGTTCAGGATTTTTTTAAAGAATTTATGCACTTTACATAAGCGAGATAGAAGGGGGGACACTTTTCACACCAACTTCAAACTCACCTACGCTCGTCCTATAAAAGTTATAACCAAAAAATTATATATTTTTGTAATCAGCTCTACGCACCCTTTCATATGATACCGCACACGGTCTCCAGAAAAAACAATTATTTTTTAACCCTAAGTTCTTTTACCCTTATTTTTTAATTTTTTTTTTTTTTTAAGTCGCTATTTTTTAAAATGTGAGGGTAGGTACTATACACATATATGCCAAATTTCAAAGTGATCAGACGAAAGGTGTAGCCGTGAGAGCAGGCGACAGACGGACGGACAGACACATGCAGGAAAATATAAGGGTCCTTGGTTTTGACGACGGACTCTAAAAAGTGTAGTTAGATAAAAATAAAAGGCTAAAAAATGGATTAAAATCAGCTTTGCAAAACACCACAAAGACAAATAATATTCCACAAATCCTTGCTTCTTGCAGCACAACACTTCCACTCCTCAACATACGAAACACGTCAAGCAGTGGCAGATAATTTCACAAAAGAAATCCTCTAACTTAAGAATACTTGGTTCAAATAAAGAGTAAGACATAAGAATAGGGAACATGTCTCATGTTCTCGTTCCAACAACATCCCCTTCAATTACGGCCAAAGTAAACAATTAGTTTAACCCAAGAGAGTGTCCGACGCTCCGCTCCCAAGCCTCGTATAACATCATTTGTAACAATTACAGTGGAGTGTCACCTAACAAGACGAATGGCTCGCACCTTTACTTTTATATTGTCCTTCTTAAGTCCCCTCAGAGTAACTCACGGCAATGAAGTTAGAGTGAAATACATCACATAGCCTCTGAGCCACTTACAAGCTTAGAGAACTAATTTTCAGAAAGTCTCACTTGGGGAAACTTTATTGTTAAATTTTCTACAATCAGTCACTTAGAAAAGAGGCTTATTAATTTATTTCTATTAAATTGTTAATCCAGTTGCAAAAAAAGAGTTCTTTCTTTTAGAAAACAGTCCTTAGGATAGAAGAATCAATAAAGTTATAAATAAATAAATAAAATAAAACAAAATATAAAATGTACTAAAATAAATAAAAATTATATTTTGTCATCATCCTAAAGTTTGTAATCAAGTGTTGGAAACAAGTTTACATTGAACCCTTGGATGCACGTTATCTAATAGAGAAGTGAGGAGGCACCGCCCCCTGATATGACTTAATCTATTTTTAAGTATCTTATCTGTTAGCGAGGGACCCTGTCAGGACAATATGGACACAGAATTGAAGTATAATCACGCATGATGTCAAATAGCGACTGGTAATTCCGTTAATAGCAAGATATTTATTATCGCTTCAATATTTAGAGCTGAACTGTACAACAATTTGGAATTGGAGGTTATCGAGGAAGAGGCTCTATGAAAAGTGGTGCTCTGCTCTTACTCTCTGAGCTTCCTTGAGGCCATCGATGACATCTTCACCGAAGAACCTTTTGTTATTAAGGATATATCATCCTATAACCGCCAAAGAGAGGATACAGTATCACTTTTATGTGGGTCCCAGGCCACATGGGTGTCACCGGGAATGAAAGAGTGGATCAGGCAGCTAAAGTTGCAGCAGCAGACCAGCCAAGTAAATCTGATTGCTGCTAGCAAGAATGGAGGTGCAGTATCCAAAATAAAATTGAAGATGAGAAATGTTTGGAATGAGCACTGGCTAAACCAAGATTTGGTCTTACGGAGATATTGCCCGAATTTCCAAAGAGATGTGCTGTCCTTCTCTCGAAGGGAGTCAGTCGTATTAATGCGTTTGGCAATAGGTCATACAAGGCTGACCTAAAGCCACCTTCTGTTGGGTCGTCGTCCTCCTGTGTCCATAATGCAAATATGACTATGACAATCTAAATGTTTAACATATTATGTTGAATTGCCCAGTACTAAAACCCTTCTGTGATAAGTACATTATATTATCATTGGAGACTTTGCTTGCTATCGGGTTAGGGTGTGGTACTAATATTCTGAATTGTGTGAAGGATGTGAGATTATTTGATGAACTGTAAAGCATGAAGGACAAGCTAGGTTTCCATTCATCAATACAATATTAGACTTAATAACAGTTTGAATGATCGGCTACTTTACATAGCTAACTGATGAGATCATCAGAAAGAAAAATGGCTAACCTCTCTAGAATTGCAACTAAAATGTCGGTGTTTTAACTGATTTAAAAGGAGCGGTCTAATACTCCCAAAATTAATTAAACAGCAATTATCATTAAAATATTTTAGTTGAAATAAAATGAATAAAAGTATGTATTTTATTTTTAAGAGTAAAAAGATAAATTAAATGCATGAACACCCTCATATTCCCATTTGTATTTAAAACTAAAAAAAAAAAATTAAAAAAATAGAAAAACTCAGCAAATACAAAAACATTTGCCCGCAGGGAATTTAATTGACTGTACTATACACATCAGGGACAAAGAGGAAACTCAAAATGCAGACCAGAAGGGGGAAAAAAACAAAGGAGGAGGAAACACTGCAAAACAATAATTAGAATCAGTGTTGCCTCGCTTTATACTGTATAATTGAGTTAAAAGGCTCATTAGTTACCCCATCCTCTGGCCCTTTACCCCAAATGTTTTTCCCTTTGGGGCTAAGAGCTCGGTGAAAATTAAAATCCACCTCCCCCATTCCTACCCAAACCATTATTTTTTTCCCCCTCTTCTTGATAAAACCCACAATCAAAATAATTCGCTACTCCTCCATCCCTCTGTATTACACTGCCGAAATAACAAAAATGGAAAATAGCTTTCACCTCAACTCTCTTGCAGTGGATACAAAAATAATAATGAATGCATGAATAAAAAAACCCTTTAGGTCCAGTTCTCTCCTTTCCCTCGTCCCTCCACCGAATTTTACTCTAAACTCATTAAAAATACAGCCAATTGAAAAAACAAAAAAGCCTCCCCTTTCTATTTAGTCAGATAAAAAAAGAGGGGGAAAAACAAATGAAAATTAACAAAAACAAATTAAACCTGAAGCTAATAAAATAATATTAAAAGCAAAAAAAAAAAAATCATAATTAGCATTACTGCAAAAAAAATTACAAAGTCAATAAAAGTTTTACTCCATTATTTGCTTATAAATTAGAAGAATCCCAACAGATGCGTTAATTAATCAACATTTTAATCATTGCGGAAATTAACTAATTACAGCCCAATATACTTTTCTAGTAAAAGAGTAATTAAAAATAAATATTCATGTCAAATTAGAGAATCTGAAAACATTTTTTGTTGACATTCATTTAATAATTTAATACGACAATCCATTATTGCAAAGTAAATACAAATGCAAGCCCTTCTTAACCGATATTTATACATAGCATTCGATACTTTTGACAGAGTGGAGAGGAATGAACTTGGATAATCAGGAAGTGGGGTGGTAAAGGATAAATAGCCTAAAGCAAACTTAATAAGCAGAGACAACACCAGATTAAAAGAATTCCAAATACAATGACAGATGACAGCTACAGCCCTCGTAAAGGAACAAATCAGATGCTTCCTTCTCGGGTATTGTATGATAAGGTCTCTGGTAGAGGTGGGTCCGAAATAACAGAACAGTTCAAAATAACATGTTATTGGAAAATAACAGTTTGTTCAATAACATGTTATTGAAAAAACCCGTTATCGAATAACAGTTCACATTATACTAGCTCAGATAACAGAACAGATCATCTGTTATTGTTTTTTTTCAACAGAACGGAATCAATAACATTTCAAGTAACAAGAACAAGATGCAATGAACTGATATTGTTATATGATAACACTTCGCTACTGTTATTGTTATCATTTCGTTAATGTTATTCTGATTCTATCTTTTCACTGCCTTGTTTCTGTTATCAAAGTTTAAATAATTTTATGCATTATAAACGGCAAAGATTTCGCTTTTGTAGGGTAGAGCTCGGCTTTAACTGCATGGAACCATTATTCTGCTCTGATTTCCAATATCTTTTACTCCTTACTCCTTACCTTATGGCTTAGTGCTATTTATTACCAATTTTCTGGATGGGCACTGGGCTCTATGTTGAGCGGAATTGTAGGCGACCTAAAATCAAGAACTGGAGCCTTCTTTTATGCCTTTAAGCATGAAGTTTAAAAATACACCAAACATTTTTAACTCCACATTCACCTCAGAACTCACATAAGAATATGAGTTATGGCAACACACCACCAATAAATTTAGCTGTCACAAAGCCACGGAGATGCGATCACTTGAAAATGTGGTAAAATAAGGCAAGACCAGGTGAGGATTAAAAAATAAGGCAAAATCTGCAGTTTAGGAACAACTCTATCTCCTACTGCTAATTATAGCCTACTCCTAAGTCAAAAAGATGAACAAGAAATGTTGTTTGTAAGTTTTGTAAAATTTAATAATTTCACTGTTCCCTGCTTGTAACAAGACCAATATTTATTTATTACATTATTTAATTTGTATTTAACATTTTAGAAAGAATAATAAAGTCTGTGATAATCTCGCTTAACTTAGTAGTAGTAGTAGTAGTCAAGTACTTCCTACTAGACGGGTAGGACGAACCACTTGTTCGAACCTCGCAATCAGGCCTTACAGTGGACCCATTTTACTTCCCCGTGGTGGAGAGTTCCAGCTACTTCACACATCATACATTTGTACATTGTACCGCCGAAGCGAGTATGATGTGGTCATTAGTAAGCTATATGAGCGTGCTTCAAAGTGTGGGGGAAGAGGACCCCTCAGAGGGTCCCCTCGCCCTACTCTGACCTCTAACCATAGATACAGATCACATCTCATGACACGGATCGAACCCACTAGACAGCGTGGGGGAAGAGAACCTCTCATGGGGTGCCCTCGCCCTGCTCTGTCCGTGATTCATAGATGCAATTCAGAGTATCACGGCCCGGGATCGAACCCACGACCTCGAGTTGCCTCGACTCAGTGATAGCTGCACGGTGTCTTTAGCACCTCGGCCACCCTGGCTCCCCATCTTGCTTAACTTAAGAATTTCTATTTTTTTTTCATGGTACATAGTTTATAAAAAATAAAAATAAAATAAATTAAAAATATCATTCTGATAAACTTGGACAAAACTTTCTCATTATACTTAGCGATACATCATTTAAATCCCAAAATATCTTTAATTAAGAATGGAAGGGTGGAATAGTAAGAAGAGAGGGTAGCTCCCCCACTACTAGACTCTCTACTACAATCAAACTCTTTAACTCAAGATTATCTATTTTATCAATATTCAATACATATTTATTACTATATGCCCGCTTCAATGACAGAGCCACATGATGCCTAGTTTTATTATTTTAATTGAAAATTTAACGCAGAGTTTAAGAACACCTTGTCATAATTAGTTATTATTTCACCAAGTTATTTTAGTATTAATTTCTACAAAAATAATGTGAATCATCCAGATATCGAATGGTGGTCATTTACTTAGACCTTTTTTTTACAGTGAGATCTCATTAATTTAGATTCAATATCTTGGAAACTAGGATTTTAAAACTGATAACCAAGTAAGTGAACTACAATTTAATTATTTTTAATAATAACTGTTTGAACTGTTTATCAAAACCGTTCTGAGTTTTCGATAGCAGCACCCCAAGTTTAGAGTATACCAAAAATAAATTAATTATTAATTTTTTAATTCCACTTCAACACCTGAACTTAATATAAATCAGTTCAGTAGTTAAGGCTCAACTATTATTTTTTATTAAAGAGGCAACCTGATTCATATCAATCACTGATTAAGTAATTAAAACAAGTAAGGCGCGCTTCACGTAAGTACGTGGGGTGATAATCGCCGGTTTCTGTACGTTAAAGTTGAAATTATTATGTGTAATATAATTACACTAATTTTAATAGTAATATTCTTTTTCTACTTTTCAAGACCTTTAAATTGATGTATAACATGTTATGGTAACTAAAACAATGTTTTGTCACCAGCCATATTGACCGCCATCTTGAAAATTTTAATTATTGCATATTCTTTTTCTACATTTCAAGATCTTTAAATTGATATATAACATGTCATAGTTACTAAAAACTTTTATTCACCCGCCATATTGGCCGCCATCTTGAAAATATTATGTGAGAAAATTTTAATAGTTGCATATTCTTTTTCTTCATTTCAAGACCTTTAAATTGATATATAACATGTCATGGTGACTAAAAACTTTTTTTTTGTTGCCCGCCATATTGGCCACCATTTTGAAAATATTAAGTGTGAAAAATCAAAAATGTGTCCAGCTGTCTAAAATGCCGAGATGCACCTGTGTGCCGAATTTCATGTTCCTAGCTATAGTAGTTTATGAATTGAAACAAGCAACGGACAGACAGACAGACAGAGCCGTTATATAAGGTTTCTTTTTTTTACTTTGTACAGAAACCTAAAAATGAAACACTAAAATCATTATAAGCTTTAGGCTATTTATCATCAACACCCCACTTTCTTTTTTCATGTAGATGTACACAGGAATAATTTTTTTGTTAAAGAAAGACAATTAGATAATCACCATAATTTCTCGGCTAT
Organism: Gerris lacustris; assembly: GCA_951217055.1. Taxonomy (NCBI): domain Eukaryota; kingdom Metazoa; phylum Arthropoda; class Insecta; order Hemiptera; family Gerridae; genus Gerris; species Gerris lacustris. Next base: position 62,012,994 of record OX578283.1, read on the forward strand.
ATTTCACTCTCCTCCGGAGAATTATTAGGGAAGTGTTTATAAGTAGGATAAGGAACAAAATATGTGAGAGAGAAAAGAAAAATTAGAAACATTTTTGAAAAAACTTTTGTTATATTTAATTCTTCTAAACAAACTAAATTAAACATTAAATAAATTGGAGAGGGGAAAAAAGTGTTTGAACAAACGGTATAAGGTAGGAAGGGTCAGAAATATTAACTGAAATAAAAAACCAATTTGAGAGAGGCGAGGGGGGAGGGGTCAGAGTAGGAGGTTAGGAAAATATGAGGGGCGATAAAGGGGTGAGTGAGGCTGAGCCAGAACAAACAAAAACTTTTTAACTGCCGGCAGGGGGCCCACTTTTTTCCCTCTTGAAGCAATAAGTTAAAAATTAAGTCAACACTGATTCAGGAAATAAACAAATATTAGCTTATTCTTTTTTATACAAGAAAAGGGGGGCTCAGGGAAAAAAGTTTTGAAGAGTAATTAAAACACTTTATAAATAATGGAAAGAAATATAAAAAAAAATCAAATTGTACTATAAAAAAAGAAAGAGTTAAAAACTGTTATTTTTCTTTCAAGTAAATATTTAAAATAAATAACAGAATCAGTATGAGAAGAAAAAAATGAATAATTGTGTTTACAATTAAAAAACAAAGACTTTTTTCATTTCCAATTAGTGTTCTTTTCACACATGAAGTATAAAGAATTTTATATTTAAAAATAACAGGTTTTTGGAAGGAAGTTCCTTAAGGCATGTTACAGAGTCCGAAGCCCGAGAGTGAATCCGAAAAAAATGACCACCACAAAATCGACCGTCACAAAACCATATGAAATCGACCGATGACAATAATTTGAGTAAATGATGACCGATTTGGTTAAAATTTGGTACACATGGTCATTTTACCAATGCCCAAAACGAGTTCGTTGGACAATGTTATCAGCCCGAGCGTTTGTGCGCAACGCTTGCATAAACGTAAGCTTCAAATGTAAAATTGGAATTTTAGGACGGGAAAAAATTCTAAGTTCATCTTATTTAATGAGACAAACAACTTTTTTTAATTAAACAAACACTGACACCGTTATGAAGTAAATGCACTAAATTTATTAAAGCGGACCTAAAAGTTTAAAATAGAGAAAACAACCTTTTTATTGATATCTTACGTTCTAACACTAAGTACAAATATTTGGTTACTTTTAATTTTGTTCTCTATTCTAACTCCACCAAGTATAAGTATCAACATCAGTTAGGATAGAATAATTAATATAAAAATGCCATTTTTCAAAACTGGTCTTATTTTTAACCTTTTTTTATTTTTCTTTTAATTTTGGTTTCTGTATTCTTCACCTAGTTGTATCTATCTGCAAAATTTGGGGAAGATTGAATGACGGTAAGTGGTTCAAAATTGGGGTAATAGGTGTGCGATGAAACTTAAAAACCTTTTCTTTTTTGTTTTGGTTTCTTTATTCTTCACCTTAGTTGTATCTATCTGCAAAATTTGGTGAAGATTGAATGACGATAAGTGGTTCAAAATTGGGGTAATAGGTGTGCGATGAAACAAAAGCAAATAAATTTGACGCCATTTTTTTTTTTTTTTTTTGGTTTCTGTATTCTTCGCCTTAGTTGTATCTATGTGCAAAATTTGGGTAAGATTGAATCACGGGAAGTGGTTCAAAATTGGGGAAACGGAAGTGTGCGATGAAACTTACAAAGCAAAGTAATATAAGACCAGTAAAAATAAAAATAAATTACTTAATAGAGAATTGAAACTTCCTTGAATTGAAGATCCTTTTCCTACCAGAACTAACATAAGATCTCAAATGACCTCTCTCACACTTGAGCTATACTAAGGCAGTGACTTTTTAGTGTCAGAAGAGATATAACATAAGGTTTTTTTTTTAAAAAAAAAACAATTTCTAGTAGATTAAAGATTTCATGTACAAAACCTACACAAGAGAATACAGAATTAAAGTCATATTCCAACATTTTCACTTACACTGATAATTTTAGGATACTATGAAACTCTGAAAATAAAAAGTAGGGAACATAATTTACTTACTGTTAATATTAATTCTAGAAATTATAAATATATGGAATGCAAGACGACACTAACCTCTTTGTGTGCACCGTTCTTCAGGGGAGACAGAGGTTGCTGCTGAGATGTAAACCACTCTTTGCTTTCATTGTAACATATTGGCGATTCAGTTCTTTTAGATAGTTCTATTCCAAACTTCACCAGCTTTAATATCCTCACATAAGTCTAAAAGCAGAAGGAAAACCAAAATAATTTCATAAGGTAAAAAGTATTTCTAATTTTTAATGTGATACATTATAATTTTAAAGGCTTAAAATAATATAAGCAAAAGCATATCATAGTATAAGTATATCAACACCATTCTTATTTTATATTTTATAATTTTTTTTTCCCCTCCTATTACATTCACAAAGGTTCTGGATTGATTTGACTTAGGGTAGTGACACACTTCGCCACCCGCCAATGAGAATAAAATGTCGTCAATGAAAATAGAATGGAACCTGCCACACGAGGTGGCGCCACCCACCGGGTGGCACTATCGACCGTCCCACGGTCTAGCCGCCACCTACAGGTGGCGCCACCCGGTCAGCCCATTGTTCTTAATTGAGCCCTTCACACGGTGCCACCCAAGTCTCTGCCACTCAGCCGCCACTCCTTCAATCAAATCTAGGGGAAATCAAATCAGGGGCCAACTGCATCCCTCATGTAAGTGTTTTTACAGGTTCAAACTGTTCTTCAATATTCTAAGCAAATTGTTGAAAGTTCCACGTGACATTCGGCAAAAATTTAAAAAATGTTACTGTCCTCTTTGATGCGGGGTACACAGTATGAAACAAACTAGTATTATTTTTGTCTGAAATTATTAGATGAATCCAAAAACGCCTTTTTTTCTTCTTTAATGAACATAATGATAAGCAAGTACAGCTATCTCCTGCAAGTCCATTTCTCTACTGGCCAAAAAAAGTAAAAACTCAGGTGGCGCAAGATAGGTGGCGGAAGCAAGTGGCATCAACCAGGTGGCGCTACTTGGGTGGTGAAGTGTGTCATTAGCCTTAGTTCATTTTTTACTCCGAGAGGGAGCTTAAGAGTTTCAACAAAGCAGCACTACTGGACTTTATTTGCAGCCATATAGCTAAATGTGAGTGTTTAAGGCCTGTACCTAAACCCTTTTATTCTTTATTTGTAAACATATTCTTTAATGTTTTTATATTACATGTGTTTACCTCTATCTTTATACTTATACTTGCTGTGTTCGGCATGTATGAATATTGTTACTCATGTGTATTTTACTTAAACTTATGATTATTAATAACACATTTATAATAACAACTACACATCACACATCGTAAATGAACTCTTTAACAATAGATTGCTACTTATATTACGAGGAATGAGAAAGCCAGCTCAAATGTTTATATACAATACAATGTGTGAATCACGGGAGGTTTTCAATAGCCCGTTCCGGAAGGCAGCATTGATTTGAGCTGTTCATAAAATCTAACCCATGAAACCTTACTGAACCTTACCTACAGCATGTAAGGGGCAGTTGGTAGATTTCATTCAGTTGGTAGCATGATAGAATAGCTTGTTTGTGTACGATTAATAATTTTATATCACTATAATAATTATTGCTTGCACCCATTTATTGCATGAAACTTATATAACCCTCTTTTCACCTCTAATTATTGTTATGCCGGCCTGCTGAACTTCCCTTAACCCTTTCGTTCCTAACAACATAAATTTACGTTTTGAATTTTCATACCCAAGTGGCCAAACAACGTAAATTTACGTTTTAAGGTTTTTCTTGTTTGGAAGCACGGTACTGCTCACGTAAATTTAGTGTACCTAGCGCTTTCTGTTGGCTGTCTGTGGTACTACGAACATTCTATGAAGAGCCCAGTAGCTAGAGCGGGGGTTGAGGGTAGAACAGAAAGATGAAACAAGATTTCGTCATGTAGAGTTCGTAGACCCCTGTTATGAGTACCCCGTACAGCTGGCCCCCAGTCTTAGGCGTTTTCCCCCCTTTTTTTTATAATCCCTTAGCCAAAATGAACCCTTTTCTACCTGCTTTACGACAATATAATGTATAATCTACCAGCATTAATACATAATATTGTTTTTTAAAAATTACGTCATCCACCTATCCTAGACAGATATTATTATGTATATATTCATTTAGCGACTATAATTTTCAATAAATTTCATTTTTATAAAAGTGTAAATATTAAATAAGGTTTATAATATTGTTTTTGTGTAAAAATATATTACAAATATAAGCAGAGGAAAAAAAAGGCTTAAAAAAAAGTGTGGTAGATTTAGTAAGTATGTAAGGTAGAAAAACCTCAGGCCAGGGTGGAACATTCCTGTTTTGGACTCTAGGCCTGGGGAACAACCTTGCAATATTTACCTTAGTCCTCAAAGGGTTAACTCAAGGGGGGGGGGGGGTTAGGACGACGCTATCCAAGTATCTCTCCTACGGGCCGAAACAGTGAGTTCAGACAGATCAGTTTCATAGTTCAATATGAAGAACAACACATTTTCAACATAATTGAATACCTCTATACTTTTTAGATGAAGCAATCAAATTGAATCTGTCAGTGTTAAAAAAACATAACTAACATACATTAATATAACCTATACATGCAGCTAAAACCATCTATTCCATTGAAAAGAACATAACCATTGAACAAGATGCTTACTTGTTTAGACAGTTCAATTTGATGTATCCACAGAATCATTCAAAAGCATTTCTTTCAAGAGCAAATAAGGTAATACACTATATAATATGAAATGGGGAAAGTTACCTCAAGTTTAGGTTCCATGTTTTGAGTTTTGAATTGATTCCAATTCAAAAGAGAGTGAGCTGACTTCATACTCTCTAATCCTTTTAGATTGATATCTTCAGGTAAAGGCGTGGAAATAACCCATTCTTCAGTAACCAAATCTAACAAACAAAAAAACATGGATATCTTAAAGATATTTAGTTAAAAAATAAAAAAAGTACAATTTTTTTATAGCGTTTTTTAATAGCTGAAGACCTAAAAGTTTGCCATGTTACCGTCAAAGCCTACAGTACTCCAGGACCATTTATTTAAGTAAGAAGCAGTGCATCTTCTTAACTTACATCAATAAAAGAAACAGGAAAGATAAAAATATTAGTAGAGAAGATGAATAAGAAAAATCATTATTCTTCTTATAACTCTTGCTTTTTTCCTTGAAGAATCAGTATAATATACAATTTTAAAAGGAGAGACAATATTTTTATTCTTGATGATTTGTTCAGCTCCTAAAAAAACTATTTAAAATGTAACTTACTTTCATCAATATGGTCTTTCAGTTGCTTTAAACTTGGCACAGCTGTTAAGTAATTCATCAGGGAGATGAAATTAGCAATAAGAGAACTTGTAGATGAAATAACTCCATTGGGTTTCATCATGAAATTCACATTAGCAAACCAATCGAAAATAACCTGCAACATAGTCAACTTACTTTTAGTGAATAAAACAAACAGTAAAAATAACAAGAATGATTAAAGTAGAAGATGAATTTCATACTGTTATATATTTTTACTTAAAACAAACTAATTAACATAATCTTAATTTAAATCATAAAATATAAAACTTATTAACAATAAGAACATTTTAACAATGTAATACCGTGTTTTTGCACACTGCAATAAGGTACACAATTTGTGATAATGAGAGGCACCAAGGGATGTGCCACTCAAAAATAGCACATAGGAACTGTTCCAACATCAGACTTACATCATCAAGATGTTGGCTTGGCATTACGATATGTCCTGCATCGTTTCGTCGCATCCGACTCATGTTAATGTGTTTTGCCAGCCAAGCAAGAATGGCGGTGTGAGAGCACGCTCGTCTCTGATAAGTCCTGTATCTGATCTTCTTGATCTGGTATAGGTCCAGAGTTGGGTGGGCATCGTCGGGCCCCTGATGAGTCGGACGCGACGAAACGATGCAGGACATAGGTAATGCCGAGCCAACATCTTGATGACGTTAAGTCTGATGTTGGAACAGTTCCTATGTGCCATTTTTGAGTGGCACATCCCTTGGTGCCTCTCATTATCACAAATTGTGTAATAAGAACATTATCATGGTGTAACTTCTACTTCCAAACTATCAACACTGTTACATAAGTATAAATCTTAATAAAGATTTAACAATCAAACTAAAATACATATCAGGGCAACTCTGTACATTTTGTGCTCCTAATCTTTCCTAAATGTCTTTTCCAAACTAAGTTTTCATTTTCATCCATCCTCGCCTCCTAACTATTACTCTACAGTCCCACTTATCTTTTCCCACTTAATTTTTTTCCTGTTGAAACTTAAACTGTTACCTTATTAAATTCCTTCCCTGGTTTCCTCATCCTTTCTTCTTTCTATCTCCTGAAGGCACTAACAGATCTAGTGCCAAACGAATCTTTCGACCAAACAGTAAGAGGTAGGCTGATGCCCTTGTGGCATTAGTTCCTATGCTGAACTAAAAGTTATCAGTTTTCCATACGTATCACCTAGTTGTCGGAATCCATTGTCTGTAGACCCCGCTTAACCATCTAAACAAACCTCTCTACCTGTCCATTAGTGGCTGGGTGGAAAGGTGATGTTAACTATGGGTTGTTCCATGCATCTTAAACAATTGTTTAAAGTGAACTGTCTCCCATTTTCAGAGACCCGAATTTTCCAAAACTTCTTTTAAGTTGTTTTGTACACCACTCTGACATTGCGATTTTGGTAGGTACAACGTACGCCCACTTGGTGTACGCATAAACTACAATTAGTTAAAACCAGTCCCGCATGGGTCCAGCAAAAGCTATGTGTATCCTCTCCTAAGGTGCTTCTGCAATCGTCCATGGATGATATGATTCTTTTGCTACCTAATTTTTCTTAAAACAGCATTCTTTACAGCACCCCACTAGATGTTCAATCTTTTTATTAATATTAGGCCAATAGCAATAACTTCTTGCAAGTGCTTTCATCTTAACCATTTCTAAATGTCCTTCAAAACAAAGTCCCTTTAAAAAGTTTTTTCTCAAGGTAGGAGGTTACAAATATAAAAATCTTAATAAAGATTTACCAATTAAACTAAAATATGTATAACATACCTTGAGAGTTTGTAGAATGCAGTCAGACTTAGATATCTTATGAATTTGTAAGAAGTATTTATTACTGGTAACTAAGGGATGAGTCCAAGGTAGTAGATTAGCTGGATGAGATTCATCTCCCCTTCCATCCCTTCTGAATAACTTCACTTCTTCTTCATCTGTTCACAATAAACAAACAAGCATATCAGTAGGTATGAGGTCACTTGAGACCACCCCCACTCCTGACACCCTAGGCCGTAATTAATTTTTAATATAGTAAACAGGCAAACTTAATTTATAAATAAAAACTGAACAAATCAAACTTTTTTTTAAGTAAGTCATTAGTAGTTTTGTATCAGCTTTAATCAAATCAGCTTTACAGCAAATACACTGATATTATCAGAACATATAGAATTCTATAGATTTGCTAAGAGAAAGGAGGGTGTTTACAGTCTGTGCCAAACGAGAGTTAGTGCGTTGAAAAACTAGCAAATGGGGTGGGGAGCCAATGAGAGCTCAAGATTTGCCTTCTGGATAACCATATAAGAAGGTAAATGTAGTGGCTTTATTTTTTCCCTCAGAGGTTGGCCAATCTGTGTGTCACTCGATTTCCCACACTGTCAACGCACTAACTCTCGTTTGACACAGACTGTAACAAAAACTTTAACATGACAATGATGGACCATGTTCCTAGAACATGGTACTGGTCAGGTCAATGGGGTAGACCAAGTTCCTGAAATGTGCTCTTCCAACTAAACTTTAATCTATTATTTTATACCCAGGCCCACGGTTCAAATTCATTTTAACCAGTTAGCCCTGTAGAGCGCATCTATACAGTTCAATACATCCATTCCACTCTCTCCCAACATTTTTCATTCTTCAGTTATTTTAAGTTGATTTTTGGTTTTGTTTCCCAGTCCCAAGCAATTATTTGTCTGCATCAACTTACCATTATTTACTCCTTCGTCGTCAGATTTATTGCACAAATCAAAAACAAGATCCTCTTCTCCAGGATCTGAACCAGAACTGTAGGCGGACACTGATTCATCTGGAATAAACAATGAAACAAAGTTAGAATAAGTGTTCAAAACAATATAAATGTTGTCTCTCTGCGCCAAGTGCACACACAAAATTTGCAATTTATAAAAATTGAAAATCTCCCCTCCCCCCACAATACTGGCAAAACTTTTTAAAATACTTAACTTTTTACTTTTTTTAAAATACTGGGAAACTTTTTAATCCACACAGAGGGAAAAAGTGAGAAGTTAAACATTTGATGCGTAATGCGCATAATGCAAAGCTCAATATATATATATATATATATATATATATATATATATATATATATATATATATATATATATATATATATATATATATATATATATATATATATATATATTTTTTATTTTTTTTTTATTTTTTTATTTTTTTTTTTTGAGATGGGTATCAAATGAAAGCTATTAAAACATAACATTTTTTAACTTTTTTTATCTTTTATTTTGACAAAGTTTTACCACTTAGTGGTTTTCATACGGATTATTATTAAAATTAAAATTAAATTGAAGAGTAGATTATAAAAATATTTAACATTTTATGACTACTGTGCTTTTTACCGCTGATATTGCGTTTTTAGCTCCAAAACATCACCCAAAATAAAATGCCCCCCACCCAACCACTCTATAATGGCTATTTCCAAAATTATGAATTATTTCATTTATTCAGCTTAGGAGCTAAAAACGCAATATCGGGGTGAAAAGAACAGTAGTCATAAAATGTTATATATTTTTGTAATCTACTCTTCAATAGCTTTCATTCGATACCTATCTCGAAAAAAAAAAAAAAATTGAGCTTTGCATTATGCATCAAATGTTTAGCTTCTCACTTTTTCCTTCTGTGTGGTTCAAAAAGTTACGCCAGTACTTCAAATTTTGCATCTCTCTAGAGGTTCAGGGGATATGAAACAATATACAACAGACTGACAGACCCACCAGACTCGGCATAAGGGTTTTTGGGGGATTTGGCACAAACTGCAGTGGATAATTTACAATCCACTTTTATTAACACAACGTTAATTTCATACTTATAATAATTTAAGTATTACTGAATAAAGTGTGAAGATCTGACTGATCTAGTACTGACAGACCTGAATCAGAGGTTGGAGCGTTGAAAGATGAACGTCTAGGACGACGCCTACGATGTTGACGTGAATTAGATGGTCTTTGCCTTGGTGGACCAAGAACAGAACCCAGTACATGAACACAACGTTCTATACAGAGGCAAGCCATGTACACACAAAGTCGCATTCCAACCCATGTTTGATTTGATCCTGCAAAAATAAAACCATTTATTCTATAAATGCATGACATAAAGAGTGCAGGTCTAACAAATTATGTTTATGAAGGTGTCGGGTTTTTAAGATTGTAAAACATATTACTAATAACTCCTCTCTACTAATAATTTGTAAGAGGAGCTACTTGAGGGGAATAAATGGTCTTAAATTCTTTTATCTACAATTGATACGAAATATAAACATTGTATCTCTGTTTAGATACGTAGAAAGTGATTCTTTACGTACTTGTATTCATAACGCATGCGCGTTTTTATAATTCCTCTTTTTTACCGCCCTAGGGCAGTAAAAAAAGAAGAATTCTTCACCTTAACGCACAATTAGCAAGTTTGTTTACACCTAACAAAACTGATTTGCTGTGTGTTTAATTAAAGTAACTGTTTATATTGAGTTTTTAGTGAAAAACAATAAGTGATTTAAGTGATTATGACAAAAATATGAAGAATAATACGCCTCCCAAAATAATTAATTCACAACTAATGAATTAATCTCATCTTTATCATAAGAGAAATACAAACTTATACACAGGAAGTTTATTTTTTTCTGTATTTATAATTAAAATCCAACAATCAAAGTACGGTACGAGGTACGCAACTCGTGCGAAAACGGCATTTTGCTTTGCTCGTGTGGTTTTACTACCCTCACTGTTGCTAGAGTGCAAATTCCACTCTCGGATGCAAAATGCTACTTTCATCAATAGACGCATAATGTACTATTTAAACTAGCTCCCAAGCTATTAATAGTAGACATTTCAAAATTAACAGGGAAAAGTAGCCAAGTGGTTGAAGCACTTGACTAAAAGTATTGCCCTAACATAGATATATTCGGTTCAAACCTCAAAGAGGTGAGATATGTTTTATAATGATGATCAGATTGAGTAGGTGTTTAAAAGTGTTGGTCTTTCATCCTGTAATGACCTAATTTGTTAATGGGCGCATAAAAAAAAATCAGTCCGAAACAACTCAGACTAAGTTTCTCATATAATCTCGGTCCTAGATCCCAGCAAACATGAATATATTGTTATCTATACAGACGGATACGCAGGTTGATATTGTTAGCTGAGACTGTGATCACACCTTAGGAGGGTACTATTATAGAACCTTCCAAGTGAAGTGAGAGTCCCACACGGCACTACCGTTTAGTCTGCTTTAAAAATCCTTTCAAGCTATAAACTCATCACGATTAACTATTAATTTGCTTAATATTAAATAATTATTGCATTAAGATCGCTTCAATGATAAACCTGCACGATGCTTAGTTACTATACAGCGTGATCCAAAAGTTTGGCAACGGCTTAATATCTCCGGTTATAATTGAGATATTAAGTTCCCGTTTGCGGGTATCATAATCATTTGTAAAAAACTACTTTTTTGATGGGTAATAATTTTTTCCGCCATATTGGATTCAACTTTGAAATTTTAAATTGTAACACCCATAAAGTGATACATTTTAGGAAAGGCCTTAAAAAAAAGAAATCATTTGCCGCAAACCCAAGCTTTCTATCTACTCCCGTTCCAAAATGGCGGACCCTCAAAGTGTAAAAAATTACTCTTTTTTTTGTTATTTTCAATAGTTTAGTAAGATATAAAAAATCGGTCCAAGACAAAGACTAAAATTCTCATACAATCTCGGTCCCAGATCCCATAAAATATGAATATAAAATGAAATATTTATTGCATTAAGCTCGCTTCGATGATAAACCTACGTGATGCTTAGTCAATTTGTATTATTTAAAATGTGTACAACAGGTGGTTGTTTACTTTTTGTTTTTGATTTTCAACGAAATCTGATTTATTTTCATCAATATCTCGGAAAGTATGACTTGATAACTAACTATGTTCCCTGGGATCTGGGACCGAGATTATATGAGAATGTTAGTCAGAGTTGTCTTGGACCCATTTATTAAATCTTACCAAGCTATTGAAAATAACAAAAAAAAGTAATTTTTTACTCTTTTAGTGTCCGCCATTTTGGAACAGGAGTAGATAGAAAGCTCGGGTTTGCGGCCAATGTTTTCTTTTTTTAAGGGCTTTCCAAAAATGTATCACTTTATGGGTGTTACAATTTAAAATTTCAAAGTTGAATCCAATATGGTGGCAACCAATATGGCGGGAAAAAATGATTACCCATCAAAAAAGTAGTTTTTTACAAATGATTAAGATACCACAAACGGGAACTTAATATCTCAATTATAACCGGAGATTAAGCCATTTACGAAATTTTGGATCACCCAGTATATTATTTTTAAACTGAATTCAACAGGTGGTTGTTTACTTTTTGTTTTTGATTTTCAACAAAATCAGATTTATTTTCATCAATATCTCGGAAACTAAATTCCTGGGAACACGATTTATATCGTTAGATTTGTATTTAAATGGACAACATTTTAGAATTTATTAATCAAAATTGTCGGAACCGTTTTCGAGAAATGATTTTATTTTCATGTTTAATCAGAGTTTTTGGGGGGCAGCACCCCCATATTTGGGGCTAAATTCATTTCTCAATTTCACCTTGGGGTATAATTTTGCTCAACATGTATGCTAAATTTTGTCAAAATCAGTAGTTTAGGCTACACGCGTCTGTACAAACGACAAATGACAGACATTTTTTAAAAACCACCATTTTTGACTCAGGGGACCTCAAAAAGTGAAATCCATCAAAATCTCAGAATCAAATTTTCGCGCCATCACAATACTTTCTCTTAATATGATAAAGTAAAAATCAATCACACTTCAGTTTGCCAATATTATATCTAGAGACAAACAAATAGAAGAATTATGCTTTTTTAAACATTGCCTTCTGAGGAATGCACCAGGGCAAATTTTATTATCTTTCTTTCACACCAGTTAATAGTCACAAATATGTTTAAACATATCACTACCTTTTTATCCCTAACAGAATTTCACAAAGGATTTTTAACAATACAGTAGAGTCTCGTTTATCCGGACATCTGTATAATCCGGACGGGCCAAAAACTATGTACAAATTGGAACCAGCGCCTGTTAAGATGTATTAATTGTTAAGACAATTGGGGGGCCTGGGTGGCTCAGAGGCTAGCACGCTTGTGTGTGATTACGCAAGTTAAGCAGCCTCGAGCATGGTCAGTAGATGGATGGGTGAACGCTTCTGACCACAGCTCTGGGTTCGATTCCCGGACCGGGCCGCCCGCTCAATGTCAACCCAGCATTGTTTAAATAAATGGGAAGCTCCTCGAAAGAGTGGCGCCACCAGGTTTCGGCCTGGAAACCATGATGATGACACTCCTGGTTGTAATACAACCAGGAGGGGAGTCATGGTTACCGACCACATCTTCACAAAAATGTGAAGATTTCGGTCCCTAACCCGGGTTTGTTCAATGGGCCCACATAAGTGGCCTGAGTCTTCGGGTGTAAAAGCCCCCCGGAAAAAAAAAAAGAAAAAAAAGACAATTGGAGTTTCTGCTTTTTTATTAAAATGTATAAAATTGTTCCTAGTATAGTTTATAGGTGTATATTCAAACAGTCTAACACGAGGAATACCCGGAATTTTTTTTTAAATTAACAGATTTAAGAATAAGTAAGAACATCGATAAATCTGATTCCGTTAATCTGGACTTTCGGTAATCCGGACTGGGTTCGGTCCCGTTAAACCCGGATTAGAGAGACTCTACTGTACTATTTAAAATAAATAATAAAATGAACTCACCTTTAGCTTTAAGACGTTGAACGCACATAATCAACATAACGACCATTTTAAATATCATGTAGTCGTTAAGATGCACGGGTGATTCGGTTTCCCCTTCTCCACTAATACCATTAGTCGATGAATTCATACTAGAAAATCCAACCTCCAATTCTTTCATTACCTTGTTAAGCATCTAAAAATCAAAATAACACACCGATAAATCATTATAATTCTAATAGAATTCAAAATTATGTTAAGTTTGATTTAGTGCAACAAAGATAACAATTAGAATTACTGCTCAAAATAGTGTTAGCATTTGCAAAATTTATTCCTCGCACAGAAAGGTGGTAGGTAAGACGGGTAAACTTTTATCCAATAACTAAGGTTTAAAAGCTACCTCCAAGCCAAAGTTAAATGCTAAGTTAAATTTCTAGAAGAACCTGAACAATAATAATATGGAACATACATAATATACAGTAGAACCTCGGTAAGAAGTGGCTCAAGGGGATTAGGGAAACAGTCTTGTTATCGAGGTGCTCTTTTTGTTGAGGGTCGTGTTATCTAGGTTATTTTGGCTATCTGTCGTGTTATGGAGGTTAATGGAGCGGGGTGGGGTGGGGTTTTTAAGTCTAGACTTGTTCAAGGTCGACCCATTCCAGTGTAGTCGCGTTATCGAGGTTGACTTCTCAAAACGACTTGTTATAGAGGTTCTGAGTTACGTTATGAATTGGAAAAAAATCCGTGTTATTGAGGTTGTTTGGATAATAATAGACGTGTTATAGAGGTTAATTTAACATTATGTGTTATGGCAATCTCAAGGGGATATGAAAATTGCACTTGTAATTGAGGTTGTCTAGTTGATAAATCTCTTTCGGTTCCATAGAAATGTAGGGCGGAAGATATAAAGGAAGTGTATTCCAGGAAGTACAATTATATGTGACTGAGATGGGGAAGGGTTTTAAGAAACATGTAGCGGCGGCTCAACCCAGTTCCATGAAATTTTGCCAAGCCAACAATGTCTAATGTCTTAACTTTTTGTGAAATGATTATCGCTCCTCGAATTTCATATCGGAACTCAGCCTGTTTCTCAGGAAGTCCCTTCTATACCTGCCACCTGCGTAATAGATTGTCATTTTATTTGAATTCATTTGATATTTGACATGACTGGTGACAGAACAGCTCTTAACTTAAATAGTGGACCTACGTTGTACAAGCATATTTTGGAGACTAATAGAAGTAATTTTAACGATAAAAATCTCGATTTTAATAGTTTTACTCTACTAAAGCTTGTTCTACAGACACATTAAAACTGATTCCGTTTAATCCAGACTTTCGGTAATACGAACTGGGTTCGGTCCCGTTAAACCCGGATTAGCGAGACTCTACTGTAATTAATGTTTGTGTTCACCCAGCATTCTATAGTGGTAAAGAGCTGCATGCCCCTAATAGGCTGCTTTTGTGGCACAAAGTTTTTTGGTTTTTTAATTATAAAAATAATAAACGTTGTTAAAGTTACATATTGGAGTAAGAGATAGAATACTACCAAAATAAAAATCTAATAAAATTATTAACATTACTTTGAAGAAGTTAAAAACCTTAGTCAAATTTGATTCTTCTCTTGAATTTTCTTGATTATTCTCTTTGTTAATTTGCTTAATCTGTAATGTGAAAGTTAAAAAAATGAATTTAAGTAAAAGAGAATTCATCTAAATAAATAATAATTAATATTATCACTCTGAATCAATCCTGACTTAATAATAATTTAGTTGAGCAATAGTTTAGCATTTAATTTCACACTTTTTCGCACATATGCAAAAAAGTTGTTTACAACGGATTAATTACTCTCATGGGGCCTGGGTGGCCCAAAGGAGAGAGCGATTGACTTTCAATCAGTCAAATGAAGCAGCATCGGGTGAGGTCAGTAGTTGGATTGGGTGTCCGCCTGATCTATGGCTCTGGGTTCAATTCCCAGACCAAGCCCCCATTTTTGTTCACCCAGCACTTAATGGGCCAACGATTGTTGGCCCATGAACCAAGATGTCAGACTGAAAAATATTTTATCGCCCACCACTTGTAAACATTTCTATCCTGAGCGGCCAGTAAAGTTCCCCTGTAAAAATGCATGCTTTATCTTTACAGGGCCACTAGTAGTTCTCAGCGTTAGCTGTTCAATTAGTAACAATCAATATTTTTATAACTAGGGTTTGTTTTGGTACTGATGTAACCTTAATATGCATTTATTGTTTTGAAGATTATGGCAAAATAGTTTGCATGTTTAGTAATTAGTTTACATGTGGTGGGCGATAAAATAGTGTATACACCACGAGCAGTAAGCGACATGACAGGCCTCAGGCGTTAAACGCACTCGTGCTTTCAAACTTCGCCCTCGGCCTGTAATAACGCCCTTACTGCTAGGTACGTAATAGCTATTTTAGTCACTGGGAAAGTAGAGTACTATCAAAGTAATTTATGCCCAAGAGCACATTACATTGACATGCCAGCTAGTTAGATTAACCTCAAGTGCAACCCTTTCTATTCCAGAACCAGTATTAGGAGTCCATCTCGGAAAATCTTTGATAAGTGCTTTTCACAAATTGTAAAATAAAAAATTCTCCAAACATGCAGTCCAAGTTGATTAAAGTATAACAGTACGAATTAACATTTTATATGTTCAATACTAAAAGATAATTCAAATGAATACCTCATTCTGAGGAAACTGCTTGTCGTAAAACAAGTTATAAGTAATTTGAAGAAAACTTAAAAGAAGATTTTTAAGCTGAGGAACATTTTCATCAGAATGATCAAACTTTTTCAATTTCTGTAGATTTTCAGTGTTGGATTCAAACAGACTGTGGAAATTAGCTTCTGTTCCTTCAAATCTTTCTTTACACAATATGCTGAAATAAAATTCATAAATATTAACAACAAATCTTAATTAAGAAAAAGTATATATAAATAAGATTAGATAAATAAATACAAAATTTGGCACTTCTTTAGACTGTTACTCCCCTTATAAAAACAAGTGTGATATTCCTTTGTCCCAAAGTACATTGGACTATACATCCCTTTATCTTAATAGTTAATTTAGTCAAAGTAATTTATATTCTAAAAAAAAATTTAAAAAATAGGGGAAGGTACAATACAATTTGGCACTTCTTTAGATTGTTACTCCTCTAATAAAAAAAAAAAAAAACAGATGGGAGTAGCAATCTAAAGAAGGTGCATGGAATTTACTTCTTTAGACTGTTACTCCCCTTATAAAAAAAGAAGTGTGATTTTCCTTTGTCCCAAAGTACATTGGACTAAGCATCCCTTTATCTTAATAGTTATTCAGTCAGTCATTTATATTCTAAAAAACATAGGGGAGTAACAATCTAGTATTAAGGTCCTAGTACTAGTACTAGACAGGTAGGACAAACCACTCGTTGGAACCTAGCAATTAGGCCATCTTATAGGCCCATTTTACTATACCCGTGATAGAGAGTTGCAGCCACTTCACACATCATACCACTGTACATTTTACCGCCGAAGCGAGTCTGATGTAATCATTAATAAACCTTATAAATCAGAGCATCACGGCAAGGGATTGAACCCAGGACCTCGTAACCCTTTGATTCAGTGACGGCCAAGCAGACATGGTAAGTAATTTAATCCAAATGGCCATGCCGGCTCTCAGTAACAATCTAAAGAAGTACCCACAATTTTTCTAATAATGGTCAAGAAAAGTAAAAATAATTGTAACCTTCTCATGTAGTAGTAGGCTGAATCAAGGCCATAGTTCAGTGATGATGACATGGTGCCTAGCTGGTTATGTGGTATTCCACAATCTGGATTCAAATTCAAAGCCTGGTAACAGAAACGTAAATGTAGTATATTTATAATGTTGTAAATTCTATTTAGTTTAATCATATTATAGTTATGTAGACCCGCAATACACCAGGATAGTAGCTCCTATGGATATATCCTGGGTGTAAGAGCGACGCTAATTAACTCTCTTCTGATTTATGTCCACGTTTTTATTGTGTATATTGTTTTATGTTTTGTGACTATTATTTATGTTTAATTTGTTATGTGCCTATACATTTTGTATTGTTCTTTTCCAGACATTATAAACTTTTAATAATTAATATAGTTTTCGTGTGGTTTATTCATATAAAGCCCCACAACAGTTTTTCAGAAGTGGGATTCGATTCGCTATTCCGAGGTTAGTGTTCGGTATTAATTATGAGTGATAATGAGAATGAAACTTTGTCTGTGCCGGTCGACGAGTTTACGAATTTTGAAGCAAAATCAAATTCGAAGCTAAGCACATCGGCGAATACTTTAAATAATGATTCCTTGAACATCGAGTCTTTGTTAGGCCTCATGAAAGCTCAACAAGAGTCGATGCAGTTGTTATTGCAGGCTAATCAAAATTCAAAAAAGGACGAAAAATATTGCGTGATTCCGGATTTTTCTAAAAATATTGTCGGTTACGATGGTAAGGATTTGACTATCAGTGAAAATTGGTTAGAAAACATCGAGAAGTCGGCGAAACTACACAGGTGGCCAGCGGAATTTACATTGGAGACAGCTAAAAGTAAACTTACCGGAGCTGCTTTATGCTGGTATGAAACAAATAAAACTGTTATTAATGATTGGTCACAATTTAAACAAGCATTCAAAAACCGTTTCGTTTTTGAAGAAAATATAACGTCATTATGGAATGCCATGAATAGCAAGGTTCAAGGTACAAAAGAAGACCTTAGCCTTTACTTTCATGATAAAGTTAAGTTATGTGAGAAGTTAAAGTTGAGTTTTGAGGAACAAAAAGAAAGAATCGCGATAGGCTTAACTAACAGAGAATTAGCGAGTATGGTTCTTTCAAAGGACCACACTTCCATTGATGGCTTATTTAAAGATCTAATAAAATTTGAAAGGATCATTGAAGAAAGGAAGAATGTTCGTATAAACAAAACCTCTCAACCTATGGCCGAGGTAGTGAAACCTTTACTGGAAAAAAAGAAAGTAGACTCAACTCTGAAAACTCCTGCATCCTCATCTTCAGCTCAAGTTAAACGCTGTTTTAATTGCTTCGCAAAGGATCATTTGTTAACAAGCTGCCCTAAGCCGCGCAGAGAACGGGGTTCATGTTTTAAATGCGGTTCTCCTCAACATCAAGCCAAAGAATGCACCCGACGTGATTCTACTACCAATTATGTAATGGATAAATTGGACGTTGTTACTCCTTCGTACCAGGTCAACGCAACAATGACACTTCACAATGTTAATAGTATCCCAATTACTGCAATTGTCGACACAGGTAGCCCCATTTCTTTAATTTTGGAAACATCAGTGCCTAAAAACCTTATAACTAATGTAGAAAAACCACAGTCTTTTCATGGTATCAACCATTCAAAATTAAATATTATTGGTAAACTTAGCGCTAAATTAGTTATTTCCTCTGACCAGGAATTAGAGACAAGTGCTGATTTTCATGTGGTCCCAATCGGAACCATGGAATACAGTTGTCTATTAGGCAGAGATTTTATTAATAAAAACAATTTAAGAGTTGTGTTTGAACAGGATGTAAAATTTGAGAAAAAGGAAATTAAAAATAATTGTGAGGAACCTGATTTTATATTTTTAATAGAGGAAAATTGTCTTGACGATAAAGATCCATATTTAAATGTAAACCCCAAAATTGATTTTGAACTAAAAAATAAATTTTTAAAGTTGATTAAAGAGTCCTACTTAGAAGCGGATAAGCCCTTAGAACCGGAAGTTAATTATGAAATGTCAATCAAAGTTAGGCCAGGCCACCAACCGTTTTTGGCCAGGCCAAGACGACTGTCTTATTTTGAAAAAAATAAAGTAGAGGAAATAGTAGATGATTTATTAAAAAGGAAAATAATTGAAAAAAGCGACTCCCCTTACGCCTCCCCTATTGTTCTTGTACCTAAAAAGTTGAACCAAAATGACACTAAAGCATCTGATTGGCGGCTTTGTGTTGATTTTCGTAAATTAAATGAGATTACATTAAAGGATAATTTTCCTTTACCGTTAATAGATGATCAAATCGATAAGCTTAGAGACAAAAATTATTTTACTAATCTTGATTTAAAAGACGCCTATTATAATATGAATGTTGCGAAAGATTCAGTCCCTTTAACTTCTTTTATTACTCATACAGGTCAGTTTCATTATTTAAAAGCCCCTTTTGGACTAAAAAATTGCCCTGCTGAATTCAGTCGTTATATTATGAAGATTTTTAGACATCTAGTGGAATGTGGTAAACTGATTATATATTTTGATGATTTATTAATTGCTACAAAAACACCAGAAGAAAATTTAGAAATACTAGATAAAGTTTTTCATTTACTTGTAAAAAATAAACTAGAATTAAAATTATCTAAGTGTTCTTTTTTTCAAACTCAAATACAGTTTTTAGGTTATGTTATTACTGGGAATGGTATTCAACCATGTCCATCTCATATAGAGGCTGTGAGCAAATTTCCTGTCCCTCGAAATTTCAAAGATGTTCAAAGCTTTATTGGTTTGACATCTTACTTTAGACGCTTCATAAAAAACTTTGCTCTCCTAGCCAAACCCTTGTATGATTTGTTGAGAAAAAATGCAGAATTTAAATTTAATGAAGATGAACTAAATTCTTTTGAGACTTTAAAGTCAATGCTGAGTGAACATCCTATATTAGCTATTTATAACCCTCAGGCTGAAACACAGTTACACTGTGATGCCAGCTCTCATGGCTTTGGCAGTATCCTTATGCAAAGGCAAAATGACAATAAATTTCACCCAGTATTTTATTATTCTAAAAAGACATCTGAAAGTGAGAGTAAATATCACAGCTATGAACTAGAAATGTTATGCATCGTTAACTCTCTTAACAGGTTTAGGATTTACCTTCAGGGTATAGAGTTCAAAATTGTTACTGACTGTAACAGTATTAAATTAGCGCTTAGTAAGAAAGAGATAAATAATAGGATACTCAGATGGGCTTTGGAACTACAAAACTATTGTTATACTATTGAGCATCGCTCAAATAAATATATGTCACATGCTGATAGTTTAAGTAGAAATTCTGTTTTGATAATTGATGATAACAGTTTTGAAAGAAATTTAAGTATTAAACAAGATCAAGATAAACCTATAAATGAATTAAGATCTCAACTGGAGAAATCAGAACATAAATATTACGAAATGAGAAATGGATTAATATATAGGAAATTTAATGATAAATTACTATTTTATGTACCAAATTGTATGGAGTCTAGTGTGATTAAGTTATATCATGATGAAATGGGTCATGTTGGAGAGAGTAAGACATGTGAATTAATTTTGCGTACTTACTGGTTTCCAAAATTAAGGACCAAGGTCAAATCTCATATATCTAATTGCCTCAAATGTATTAGTTATTCTCCTGTTTCTGGCAAGAGTCAAGGATTCCTTCACCCCATTCCTAAAGGAAATTTACCATTTCAAACTATACACATAGACCATTATGGCCCATTAGAGAAAACTAGGTATAAATTCAAATATATTCTGGTTGTAATTGATGCTTTTACTAAGTTTGTTAAGCTATTTCCTTGTGTCACTACAGATACAAAGACGGTCATTAAACATCTAAAGTCATATTTTCAGAATTATAGTAAGCCCTTAAAAGTTGTATCAGACAGAGGTAGCTGTTTTACTGCTTATGAATTTAAGCAGTTTTTATCTGATTTTGATATTAATCATGTTCTAATTGCTTCAGGTGTTCCTAGGGCAAACGGACAAGTAGAGGTTGTGAATAAATCTGTAAACAGTATTTTATGTAAATTATGCAAAGAATCAAATAAATGGGATCAAGAATTAGACAAAGTAGAATTTTGTATTAATAATACCGTTAATCGCAGTACAGGTAAATCTCCAAGTATGCTTTTATTTGGAATTGATCAGAGGGGTCAAATTCAAGATAGCCTTAGAGATTTTCTTGAATCTCAAAATCATCAAGATAGGGACTTAAATTTAATTAGAAAACAGGCTGAAGATGAAATTGTTAAATCACAAAATTATTGTAAAATAGTATGATATTATATTATACTGTTATATTATGGTATGATAGAAAGCACAAAGAACCTTTTAAATATAAAGTAGGTGATTACGTAATGATAGTAAACACCGATGTGACACCTGGGGTTAATAAAAAATTGATACCCAAATATAGAGGACCCTATGTTATTAAAGCCGTGCTGGATCATGATCGCTACATTGTGTGCGATGTCGATGGCTTTCAGTTAACTCAAATTCCATTTGAGGGTGTTATGGCTTCTTCTCGTATGAAGCCTTGGATAGAATCTACTCAGGATTCTGATGTATCTTTATCTGATTCAGACCAAGAATAAATTGTATTTAGTAATTTTTAATTTTAATGAGTACTTTTATTTTAAATTTTTCTTTTAAATTATAATACTTTTAGGATACATCTTCAAAAATAAATAAAGAAATTAAGAATATTGTGATTAATTTTAAATTTGTATTATTTTAAATTTTGTATATTAGATTTACTTACCTGATTAGATATTTTCCTGAACTTAATTTTTTTAAATACCTGATATGATTTTTTTATGCTACATACAACTGATGACGACGTTATTTCTATTTTTCTCAAATTATGATTTTTATGTTATGTCCAATTATGTCAATTAATTATGTCTACCCTGTTATGAAAAATTATGAAAATCTCCTACGATTTTAAACTTTCATTTATGTTATGTTAATTATGATTATTTTTTTATCAATGTTATGTTAATTAATCCTGATTGAAATGAAGGCCTAATTGTGATTAAGATTATTTTTATGATGCCCTGTGTAACCTAAAGAACAAATAAAACTTACCATGATTTGATTATTTGAATAAGATTAATAATTATAAATATATTAAAAAGTAAACCTACTGTGACATTTTATATATCTTGTATACTATTTCTAACATTAATTGAAATTTTAGAATACTTATTTGTGTCTTTATAACTCTTTTAGTAATCAATTTTATTATTTTTTTTATTATAAATTTTTGTTGTCTTACTTTTTGATAGTTTTAACTTAAATTAAATTTTTTTTTATAACAAGAATACACAAAATAATTTTGGTAAAAAAATCATTTGTACTATTTTGATTGAGGGCAATCAAAGTGTCAGGATGCCCGAAACTGTTGTAAATTCTATTTAGTTTAATCATATTATAGTTATGTAGACCCGCAATACACCAGGATAGTAGCTCCTATGGATATATCCTGGGTGTAAGAGCGACGCTAATTAACTCTCTTCTGATTTATGTCCACGTTTTTATTGTGTATATTGTTTTATGTTTTGTGACTATTATTTATGTTTAATTTGTTATGTGCCTATACATTTTGTATTGTTCTTTTCCAGACATTATAAACTTTTAATAATTAATATAGTTTTCGTGTGGTTTATTCATATAAAGCCCCACAACAATAATAAATTAAGAGATGTGTCCAATACAAGACTTTCTGTACTATTTGACTATGCACATCTGGCATTTTCAAAAGTATGTACTACATTGATGGCTGCCAAAGCCCTTCACTGCTGATTTCCAACCTCGCCATGAGTATCTATACTGCATTTGTTTACACCACTACAAAGTCAAAAATCGGTCCGAGACAACTCCGAAAAACTTGCTCATAAGTTCATAATTACACAGCCCTGTGTTTTCCATTTTTTGTTTTCGCAGGTACATTTAATAATTATTGAACATTTCATCAATAACTCATAACAATAACTTCTCCTCTCTGGGGAATCGAACCCGGCCTCTCTCCATCCGCGTTTAAAGCTATTTTCACAAGAACTAGATTTTTCCCGGGGAAACAGCTTATACTGTTAGATTCGTATTTAAACGGACTTAATTTAAAAATGTTTAATCAAAATCGTTGCCACTGTTTTCAACAGATAATTTTTTTTTCACGTTTTTTCAGAGTTTTTAAGAGGTTTTTGGGGGGTAGCACCCTCAAATTTGGAGCTAAAATTCATTTCTCGATTTTACCTCAGGGTATGATTTTTCTGAGCATGTATGTCAAAATTGGCCCGGTAATTTAGGCTCCAGGTGTCTACAAAGACAGACGACAGACAGATTAAAAAAAAAAAAAAAGAACACACATTTTTGGACTCAGGGGATCTCACATCGTGTAAATCCATCAAAATCTCAAAATCAAATTTCCATGCTATCACAATACTTTCCCTTTATATGAGAAAGTAAAAAGAAGTACATCAAAACTTCAAATTCAAGCCGCCCTCAAATTTTGAGGTGGCTGGGATACAATGAGAATAGAAAGAGCATGAATTCTCAAATAGAGGGCACAAAAAGAAGACCCTTAGCAGGTTGGATAGAGCTCAGAAGGATCTGCATACACTTGGTAACAAGATACCAAGGAAAAATTTACAAAAGATGAAGAAATGCAAGATAGATGGCAGGCGAGGCCGGGGACAATCTAAGGCTGTAGAGCTGACAAAAGTGAACATTCAAAAGAGGAGAACGATAGAGCAAATAGAGTGGCTTTGAGATGTTCTGGGTTAAAAAACAAACCAATTTGCTTGTATCTCTGTAGCAAAGGTCATAGTCATTGCTAAGGAAGGTAGAGTAAACTCACCCAAAAGTTGTGCCTCTAGATAATCAATGTTAAGCTAGATGTTCAATATTTAAGGTTGTGTAATAATATTGAGCATCTACTAGTTACATTGATTTTTGGTAGAAGAAAGGAGTTCTTAAATTGATAATCTAGATGCCACTTAAAGCCTATTAATTTAAATTAAATTTGTAGTTTCTAGAGTATTTTATATCATTAGTAGTCATTTTTATTTATAATTACAATAATAAACATCAAAAACACAAATTTCATTCTTTATAAGTTATATAGTAAAACAATATAGAAATAAATATATTTACCTGAGCATAATATCTTTGGGCTAGAGATCTAGTACCTGTAGGGTGGAATTCATTCAAATATCTGCTCAGATCACCCAGATAGATAAGGCAACGTACGAGAGCTTGCTGAGACCATTCCAAACCTCCTAACTCGATTGCCTTATTAGCATTCCAAGAAGAATCTGTAAATAGGCAAATCATATTATTAGTAACAATTATCGTATAAAATTAGCCACAGTATATAGTATAAAAGCAAAGGTCAGAGCTATCATGATATAATACGTTATTCCTAGGGTATCTACGTCTGAAGGAGTTTAAAACCACATCATATACTCCAAGTGCTGGGAGTAACTCTATCATATTTCTGTGATTAATAATTTAGTAACATTTTAAGTTAGAGAGAGGGTAGAATAAGCAGAAATGTGGATTCACCCCAAAGGGGCCCACCAGTAAACAACTAACCAAAAGAAAGAGAAGAGATAATAGTGCAAAAGAATGAAGAAAAAAGGTTTTTTTTTAAATTAAATAAAAAGAAAAAAAAAACTGCGGTACCATGGAACTTCTAACCCAAGACTTGAGACTTGGCAATGGAGGGTTAAAGATCTTTATGTGGCCACAACTCTCCCCTCACCAAAAGCCCATGGTTCTGCACCCCTTAACCAAATTCTGTAAGATGCCTCCAATGCATCTTTAGACAGCCTTTTCAAAAATTGGTTTAAACGATTTCGAACAACACCCAGATCCTTTAATAGGGTGTGCACCGACTTAGCTGGGAGACCTCTAACACCAACTTCCACTGCAAAGAAGTGAATTGCAAAACCCTTCTGCCTGATTGCTGAACATAATGCTGCGTACTTGTTTGCTTTGAACTCATGCTGCTTTGGGATGTTAGTGTCCCAGGGTACTGTCAATTCAACTGTAATAACAGACTGCTGAAAAAGCTGTCAAATCCGGACATAAAGAGTTGACTGCCACTTCAGGAGGAAATTCATAATGCCTATTCCCAACCTCCATCAGAATCTTCCAGTCATCACTCTTCCCAACTATATAAAGTTCTCTCACAGCAGCTTGATCAAAAGGGTTTTGACAGACCAAAATGGTTTTTGGTTTTGGGCAGCTTGAAAAGGGTTTTGTGAGCAAACGTAAATAACTAAAAGTCAGATTTGCATGAGTTTAAGTCCTTAACTACCTCTATAATTTTGTCTTCATTGTATTTTATCTGTGCAATTTTGCTGACGGAGACGGAGATATAGGGAACTAAGAAATAATGAGATCTTTCTACAACTAAGAAAAATAAAAAGTACAGATGATATCTCCAATATTTCTGCACATAAAACAAGGACAAATGAGCCATGCCATAAATCAATGGAGGATTGTCGGCCACTTCACACATCCACTTTATATGTCTTAACTCCCAGGGATTCAGACTATAATTAGGTATGTTGGTAATAACCTTGGTTTCAGGTTGGTCACTCAGCTACACAGGTTCCCTACCCAATCATAAACTCTTCAACAAAAGTTCTCTCACATCATGAGCCAATGGAATGAGCCAGAATGGCAATTGCTGCTACATTTAGATTTTACATCTTTCTAATCTGGCATCTTTGAATAATGAAATTAACTCACATCATTATTATTATGACAAATCATACAACCAACACTAAATTTTATTTCAATTGTTTGCGATAAGCTCAGCCTCCATATATCTTCATTAAACATATGTTAATATACCCACCACAAAAATCCACAAGAACAAGCATATTATTCCAATCTATCTTTAGTTCCGAAAGAGAATCTACATTTAGAACAACATGACCACAACCACAGTAATCTAATATTTTACCTCGTTTAAACCAGGCTTGTCATAAAGCGAAGGCAGATAAAAATATATAAAAATAAAAAATGTTAATCACAATAATTATTATTATAAGAATTTTAAATAAAAGTTTCTTTCAAATATTTTTGTTAATATACACAATTATTTATAATCCTAGAACAACAATAATTCCTTAAATTATAATTGCAACGTTATTTTTTACATTATAATAAATGCTTAAACTAACGAAAGTACCTTTTTTCAATCCTCGATCAGCGACCAAGAGAGGAAAGTCTACCGAACCTCGAAGGTCAAGTTTGAAGTAAGTTTGTAACTTCATTATCAGATGATGATAATGACCTATTCCAGACTCTAGATGAAAATATACTAGCGATCGTTCACAATCATCCAATCCTCCTTTCTTCTATACAGTAATCAAATTACAATAATTAAACAAACATATTTGTTAAACGACAATTGTATTATCAAACTCAGACAATCTATATTAAAACCAGCATGGTTGATAACAAGTGGAAATAAAATTGTATGATTAAAAAAAGTGGATGAAGATTATGAAACCAGATTTTCAGTTTTATTAATTTTTTTTAGCATAAGAGTACTTGAAAAATATAGTTTATTATTTTATTTTTTCTCTCTCTGTCTTTTTTAAAAATACCAGTTAACCTAATTATTTATTAAAACTTAAAATTAGTAGGTTTGTTTTATAATAATATAATTAATGCAGCCAATGCACAAGGGTAAATAACTTATCTATTTTTATAAGTTGTGCAAGATTACACAATATAAGACAAATGTGTAATCACAAACATTATAGTTTGTCCATTTTGATATAATTACTTTAATTGCCCGCCATAAATTGCTTTAGGAACGATAACAGAAGACTTTATAATCATGAGATGTAAAAGAGGTGTTCCCCCCCCCCCCCCCCCCCACTAAATATCTCTTATATTTTACAATAAACTTAAAAATACACAATAAAAACGATCTTAGGATGTTTTTTATTGTGTATTTTATAGAGTAACATTCAGAATTTTTTGAGTAACATACAATAAACTTTTTACACTATATGTGTTCATAAAGTTAACAATTATTAAAAGAAAAAAAAATGTTTAGCATGTAAATATAATGTCAACTACTAATATTTTAATAAATAAATATACAGTTAAAACCATTAAACACAAAACTGAAAGGACCGATATTTTTTTTCGTGTTAAAAAATTGTTTGCGTTAAACAATGCGTACAAAAAAACCAATATTTTCAATTTCAAATTTTATTAATTTACTCTTGCAGGTATGTATGTATTGTCCTACACATCATATTAGATACACTAAAACTATTCATATTTCAAATTGTTATATGATATGTGCATACAGGTGAATGTGTATAATGAAAACAATAAACAAAAAAATTTAAAGAACATTAATAATTTTAAAATTAAATGTATAGCAGTTAATATTCATCTTAATTTCTCTGCTATAAGTACACGTAAAAAAAATAAATAAATAAATAAATAAAAATAAAATACAAAAAAACTAAATTCACCTATTTTAACATACAATTCACCAACTTTTGACACACCCATCACCAAATTTATTCCTTAAATAAAATATGAGAGCAATAATTTAAAGTAAGAAATAAAAGGCGGCTATTAGGAGAAAGGATAAATTCACTAAGTTTAACAGAAATTGGTGTCACAAGAAGGGGTTGTTTAGATAAACATTATTTTATCATCTCGTCTAACCCCGTTCTCCCTTCGGTGTCAGAATTTCAAAGCTGAGTTAAAGGGCTCTCACTTGGGTGTCTCATTTTTATTTCAGACCCCTCTACATTCTTGCCGGCTTAAATAAGGTTCATATTAATCAAATTATAATTATCAATAACTACGGGAGACATACAGAGAAAAATAGACCCCCGCACCTGGTAAGAGCACCTGTAACGGATTAATAGGAGGACTCGTGGTTTAAGTCCCGGTGCGGGGGTCTATTTTTCTCTGAATGTCTCCCGTAGTTATTGATAATTATAATTTGATTTAAAGTAAAATTTAATCTTTCCGTAGTATGAATACTACCAAAAACTTAAAAATTTGAAGGTTCATATATTTTATTTGTCCCGAGAAGTAAAATCCTTTATGTTAACCAATTTTTGTTTTGTATTTAAAAAAAGAAAACTGTACGAAAATACCTTGTATTTTGTCAGGAACGCAGTATTATTTCATGTTAACAGATTTCTCATGTAAATCATTTTCGTGTTAAACAGTTTTAACTGTATTTTAAATAAATAAATAAAATTTAAATAATAATACTACATGACATACCCTATTCAAATGTTTAACAGTTGTCACAACTTCATAAAAAGATTTTTTCCACAATAAATCTTCAGCTTTCTTACCGTAGTTAACAGAATCCATAAACATAAGCTTGTCGCAATAATCTCTTAGTTTGACCTAAAACAATGACAACAATGGAACAATGTTCATACTAAAAAAAAAAATAATAATAATAATCAAAATATAGTATCCACAATGGAAAAAAGAAAAAATCAGTCAGACAAACTGTATTAAAATCCCATAGTATCTCATTTAATTGATTTATTTTTAAACGTATTTCAAAAGGGTTCAACAGGTAGTTATTAACTTATTACTTTTGATTTTCCAAAAAATAAGTAATTTTCATCAATATCTCGGAAACTTTATTTTTCTAGAAAAATTCTAGATAAAGTAGAAAGAATAATTTCTATTAATAAAATGCTGGTGACAGTATTTGCCTGAATTGCCCCTTGTAAGGGCTTTTATTTGATAAATGGGCTAATTCATATTGTAGGGTGGTTAGAGGTGGCTCAAATTCTCGGCCTGGCACGTACATCACCGATCAATGAAAACTTATTTAATGAACAATAACTTCAAGATAGACTTTATTGAAAGTTTAATTATCTATAAGATATCAAAAAAGTAAAAAATATAATTTACAATAGTTAGTAAAAATTAATCAAGAAGTCTGAAACAAGATTTTTTGGAAAAAATAAACGAATAACTTTTATAAATATAAATTGAATATATCTCTATCATTTAACATAAAGAAACATAGTAATTTGAATATGCAAACATACTATGAAATTGCTTAGTTACCATTGAACATTACAAAAGAATTCATAAGTTTTCTAGATGTCCCTATTTTATCTATGTTAATACTTAGTTGGGTCATATAGGGTGTAAAAATATGAAGATCACTGCATAAACAGGCTATATTTTGCCCCCCTCCGGGGCATAATCATGCCTAATCATAATCAGTAATAGTTTCACATAATGTTAAATAATCGAATCAAAGTATCTTAATTTCTTAAAATATGTATATAAATAAAGTTTACAAAGGTAGTTTTCACCAACTATCACAGTCATTTAGCTAAATTTAACTAAAACATATAAAAATAACATAACAATCACAGTCAAAAAACACTTTAAATCTGGTAACCAAGTTGAAACCTTTGTCATATATCTCTATCATTTAACATAAAGCAACATAGTAATTTGAATATGCAAACATACTATGAAATTGCTTAGTTACCTAGTTAGTAACCTAGTTAGTTGCTTAGTTATTGAACATTACAAAAGAAGAAACGTTAATCAAATAAAAAGGAACTTCTAAATCAAAATTGTAAAACGACAAATAGTAATTTGTGATTGCTAAACAAATCATTAATAGGTTTTATTTTAATTGAGATAATCTTCACAATTTGAATTTATAAATAGATATTTTATAAATGCTAGCATATTGAACACTATTATAGACGAATTAATTATGAAGTTCAAAATCTAAAATTGTAAGGCCATATAAAGTTAAAATTAACTTATTTATATTTCTCAACAAATGTTAAGGAGATTATTAATTGTATAATGAAATTTAACTATCTTTTTATAGATATTTTGTAAAGACACACAAAAAATGAACAATATTAAAGAAGAGAAGTAATAAATGTTAGGTATTTTTTGTTTATTAGATAAATTTGAAAGTGTATGTGTGTTTACACTCTGAGAGACATTTTTATTCATAAAAATAATATACTTTTTTATCATTATAAAAATAATTTGAATCTGTGGATATGTTTAGAATAGGCCAAACAAGCAGTAAAGTTGTCCTGTGTGATTCGAAATTTACTTTCTTGAATAAAATAAATAATTCGTTGATGATTATGAGTTGTCAATGGATATCAGTTTTAAGAGATAAAGCAACCTTGAACTCAAACTATAAGCTAAAGGTACTATGTACTACACAACTAAATAACTTTCCACTATTGAAATAAAATGATAATGATACCATGGTGAATCAGGTAAGTTTATTATTAATTAATAACTGATAACAGATGAACTTACTCTCAAAATTTCGACATTTTCACGAAACAGATCTCGAACGTTCTGAGCTCGAGCCCTATGGTCGTCTAACTGGCGAGATATATCGGTTATTGCCCTAGAATTAACAAATAACAACAAGCCATTGAATAACAATGAAAAAATTGAAAGAAACAGAGGCAGTAGAAACAAAAATACATATAGATCACTTGAATATCCGATTGCGCAGTTACCTGGAAATTTTAGAAGCCGTAGCCGAAGAATCATTTCTCGCTTCTATAACTCTGTTCACTGGTTTGTTCATCGTGTCAACTCATTATAATTGATAAACAAATTCCTTACTTCACATTAAACTGTGAAAAATCAACGAAAACATCTTGACAAAAATTTTCTCGACGCCATTATCGTGTTGATGTGAAATATGCAACCTTCGTGTGCGGTTATAAAGTCGATTATTTTTTTACGTATGTTCCCTCTGTGAAATGTTTGCCTCCTAGCATTAAATAATATTGAATTTTTAAAAGATATCATACAATGAACAAATTGTGTCGATAAACAATAAAATTTTGAGAACGTATTTTAAGATTCAACCATAATAAATTCATGTTGCAGATCATTGTTCAACAGATTGTAAACTTTACCTGTTTAAATTATTTTTTTGAAATAATCTCAGTAAATTTTGTATCAATAAAATAACTTTTCTTTTTTTATAGACATAAGTCTATTGGATTATTAAAAAAACTAAATTTATTATTTTCTTTTTCTTTTGTAGCAGTTGGTAATACTAATATTGATAACAATAATATAAGGTTACTGATAAGGTTATAAACCTTGCTGGCATTTTTCTGTAAAATAAAAACTATGATTTTTTTTGTTTGATGACATTTTCTGCTGGTGATTTGTGTTAATGTGTAAATAAGTAAAGTATTAAGACTTTTATATAAGTTTCGGTGTACGTTGATATTTCTTTGCTGCTAAAATGAAGAACCGCTTTTCTTCTCTAGACATCATGTGCATGGTGAAAGAGCTTCAATCTTTAGTAGGTATGAGAGTCAATCAGATCTATGATATCGACAACAAGACATATCTTATTAAACTACAGCTTCCGGAAAAGAAGGCCGTACTCCAAATTGAATCGGGAATCCGCTTGAACCAAACTACTTTCGATTGGCCTAAGAACGACCATCCATCAGGTTTCTGCATGAAGTTAAGGAAGCATTTGCGAAACAAGAGACTGGAATGTCTCAAGCAGCTGGGTAATGATCGAATAGTTGATTTACAATTCGGTTCAAGTGAAGCAGCTTACCATATTTTTATCGAACTATTCGATAAGGGTAACGTTATCCTCACTGACAATACATTGACCATTGTGAATCTTTTACGTTTTCATGCCGAAGGAGATAATAAGTGTATGGTTCGTGAGAAATACTCTTTAGAACACAAAAGAAAATTTGATAATTCCGATAAAAATATTACAGATGTCCTTTTGAATGCCAAAGAAGGAGACCTTTTTAGGAAATTATTGATGCCGTTTATAGAATATGGGCCGGCTTGTTTGGAACATATTTTATTCACTCTAGGTTATAAAAAAGGTGCTAAAGTCAAGCAATGTTTCACTCAGCAAGATGTTGAAAAATTCGTCGAAGGTTTTTATTCTGCTTTAAGCAAAGTTGAAAAAGTTTGTAGTGAACCGGCTAAGGGATATATTATTAAAAAGAAAGAAAATAGAGCCAGTGGTGAAGATTTTTTATCGAATGTCGAATTTCACCCGTATCATTTTGAACAGTTTATGTCAGAACCTTTTGAAGAATTTGAAAATTTCAATATGGCTGTTGATGAATATTTTTCACAAATGGAAAGTCAAAAAATAGACATGAAAGCCGTTCATGAAGAGAAGGCGGCATTGAAGAAAGTGGATAAGATTCGTAACGACCAAGCATTGCGTTTAAAAGACTTGGATAAAAAACAGCAGGTTGACACCTTGAAAGCTGAACTAATTACGTACAATATAGACAAAGTCGAGGAAGCTATCACAACCATTAGATCAGCTCTTGCTGCACAAATGTCATGGAATGAAATTACAGAATTAGTGGAGAGAGCAAAAAATGACCCGATCGGTAGTTTAATTGCTAAATTGAAATTTGAAACTAATTGCGTAACCCTTAAACTTGAAAATCCATTTTCTGAAGAAGGGGACGATTCCCCAGTTTTAGTTGATGTTGATTTGGATCTGTCAGCGTATGCCAACGTGAAGAAATACTACAGTGATAAAAAGTCAGCTTCCTCCAAACAGCAAAAAACTCTTCAAGCTCAGGGTATCGCCCTAAAATCTGCAGAGAAAAAAGTAGAAGCCGTACTTAAAGATATACAAATGGCTTCCTCCATTACTAAGTCCCGATTGATTTTCTGGTTTGAAAAATTCTTCTGGTTTATCAGTTCTGAGAATTATATGGTTATCGGCAGTCGAGATAAAATCCAAGCTCAATTAATTACGCGTCGTTACATGCTGCCCGAAGATATTTTTGTTCATACCAACGTTCCTGGATCAAGTTGTTTTGTGATTAAAAATCCTTCCGGTGGTCAGGTCCCTCCTAAAACTTTGAATGAGGCTGGTTCGATGGCAGTTTGCTTCAGTTCTGCTTGGAACATTCATGTGATTACCAATGCATGGTGGGTCAACGGAAGTCAAGTTGTCAAACTAAATCCGGTCATTGGTGCCGATCAGTTTTATAGTATTACAGGACAGAAGAATTATCTTCTTCCAGGACAGCTGGCTATAGGGTTCGGATTCACATTTTATATAGACGAATCTTGCATAGAAAGGCATGCAGGAGAGAGGCAAGTAAAATATAAGGAAGATGCTGAAGAAGTTAGTCCCTCGTCGATCGATGAAGCTCCATCAGGTACTGAATCACAGATTTTAAGTGAAGAAGTGAGCCAACTATCGTTAGAGGAAGGAGAAAATGCTTCGACTCAAGATGCCACAGTGGATAGTGAAAGCAGTTCAGAATCAGAAGAAGAATCTGAGAATGAAAATAATGAAGAGGTGCCTAATGACCCTCTAGATTCGGAGTCAAGTGAAAACGAATTGTCAGAACATGATCCAACTTCAAAAGAAACTGCAGACAACAAAATCATTTCCCAAGAAGAGACAGATGATGTAAACGCACAAATTGCTGAGCCTGAAGAAGACCATGAGATCAGTGAAGCTAAACCTTCACAAGATTTTGCTGAAAGACCAGTTAATAAGGGTAAAAAAGGAAAATCCAAAAGCGCAAATCTATCTCAAAACAACCAGAAAGAAGATGCTAAGAAAAAACAAAAAGAAGTAGATTCGAATGTCCCTAAGAGGGGTCAGAGAAGCAAACTTAAGAAGATTAAAGAAAAATATAGAGATCAGGACGAAGAAGAAAAACAACTCAGGATGGCCATTCTTCAATCGGCCGGAAGTAAAAGAGAGAATAGTAAGAAAAGCTTAAAACTGGCAAAGGAGCAGCAAGCTCTTGAGAAGAAAGCCAAAAGGATTCCCAAAGTACCTCCTCCTAAAAAGCCGAAGGAAAATGATAAGGAAGAGGAAGTTGAGGAGCCTGATGTCCCGGTAGATACGGATTTATCAATGCTAAATAGATTAACAGGCCTGCCACACCCTGAAGATAAAATCATTTTTGCTTTGCCTGTCGTTGCACCTTATAGTACACTTGTCGGTTACAAATATCGAGTTAAAATGATCCCAGGTACGAGTAAAAGAGGTAAGTCTGCGAGGAGTGCTCTGAATATTTTCCTTAACAGTAAAGAAACAAATGAAAAAGAAAAAGCCTTTATGAAAAGTGTTAATGATCAAGTTCTCTGTCGAGATTTGCCCGGTAAAGTCAAACTGTCTGTAGGACAAGCAACGGCTAAACTCAAGAAGAAACGGTAATTTGTTGTATTATTGAATTGTAAAACCATGTCAAATGTAAAAATTGTACATACAGTTGAGAAAATGTTTATTTATGTTAATATAAGTTCTGTGATTAATTGTTGTTTACTCATATGGTAATAAAGAAATCATATCTTTTTTATTTAATTATTGGTTTATATTTTTAAAATGATTTATACATTTATAATGGCTGATAATAAGAAAATAATTCAATAACCATGTCTAATTGGCCAAAGCTTGAGTTAACACTTAAAGGTATTTTGGCACTTCTTTAGACTGTTACTCCCCTTATAAAAAAACAGAGGGGAGTAACAATCTAAAGAAGGCGCATGAAGTGTTCTTCTTTAGAGTAGGGTTGGGACATAGTGAGGGAGAAGGGAGAAATGTTATAAAAACATCCTTTGATGTTACCGACACTCCGTGAATAACATGTAACTTAGTTATAAAACAAGAAAAATGTTATATAACTTTTTCATCAGACTTTTTGTAACATGTCATACAATTTCCTGCAACAAAGTTATACAACGTGTTACACCGTTTTTTGTTATATAGTGTGGACCCGGCTTAAGAAAAGAAGGCTTTTGATGACACCGTGGGAGATTATAAAAATTGGGGTGGGGAGCCAATGAGAGCTTGAGATTCTGAGGCGATATATTTTTTATCTCTGTTCTGACGGCTCAAAAGATCAGGCCAACCAGGCAATAAAAAATGTCACTGGATAATGGATAACTGCTTAGTGGTTTTATTATTTCCCTCAGATAACTTGGCCAACCTGAGTGTCATAAAACCCTTCTTTTCTTAACAATACTGTAGGAGCTACTATTTTTGCACATGCAGATTGTCCATTTCTTAACTCAACACAGCTCTGGCTCCATAACCCCTTGTAAAATACTTTTTTGACACTTCTTTCTCTATCCCTCTCTTCCTTCTTGGTCCAAGATCTTTCTTTTGCAGTTTAAGAAAATAGAGAGATCCTGGATTTTATAAGTGTGAAAAGGAAAGTATTACTTTTCTTGTAAGTGGATCCTTGTTCGGGTAAAAATTAATACTTTACATTGTTGTGAAAGATGACAACCTATGTAATAAAAATTAAATTGATGAGTGAACACAAATAGTTAACCAGGCTTGTGAATGACCGACAAGGTCGAAACGTTGCCTAGAGCGAAACCAATGTAAAGTATTAATTTTTACCCGAACAAGGATCCACTTACAAGAAATATATACATACTAGGCATCGCGTGGCTCAATCATTGAAGCGAGCGTATTGCAATGAAATGCTGAATATTGAAATTTATTAATCATGATGAATGTCATAGTTGAAGATAAGTGGAAGAGGGTAGTGTGGCGAAGAGTGGGGGCACTCGGTACAAAGCTTTACTTCCTAAACAAACATATACACTATATGACTATAACAATCTTCACCACCCGCGGTAGCTTTTAAACAATTATTATAAATGTATCTCGTCACTACGCAAAGAATTTTGCTTGTATCAAGTTGAAATTTTGCATACCTGTTTCAATTGTGCATTAGATGGTGTATATGAAATTTTATTAAAATCGTTACGTTAGAACGTAAGATATCGGTAAAAAGGTTGTTTTCTCTATTATAAACGTTTAGGTCCGCTTTAATAGTTTTAGCGATCTTTATTAAGTCATAGTGGTGTCGCTGTTGGTTTTAGTAAAAAATGTTATTTGAAAAAAATGTTCGTCTCATCGAATAGATGATGATAGAATCTTTTCCCGTCCTGTACGCGAGCGTTGCGCGCGAAGTCTTGGACGGATCACGCTGTCCAACGAACTTAGCCTAACCTAGCCTTTCAACTAAATCGGTCAACTTTTACTCAAGTTATCGTCACACGCGTGAACGTTACTGACAGACAGACAGACACGGAGCATATTTCGTTGAATGTAGGAAGCTCGCTACGCTCGCTTCAATAAAAGGGTACACATAAGATTGATAATAGAAAGTATTACATTAATTAAGAGTATATACCATAAAATTGCCTTGGTGTACTGTGCCAGAATTCCATGTTTGCTTCTTTTCTTTCTCATTATATCTTCTCAAGAGGTAAACAAATAACTCTCTTATGCTTAATCATGTGCAGATCCTTACTTTGCAATGCCCTTGTTTTGTAGATCATTTGCCTCGGCACTTTGAAAAAAAGTCTGAGTTCTTTACAAGCAAGAAGTAACATCTCTAATGCTAAGACCTGCATAACATTAAGGATGTGGAGATGAATCTCCAAGAATTAACCTGGGTGTAATCAAAAATATTTTTTATAATTATTTACTTATAAAATTGCTCTATTTTAATTTATTTTACGAAGGAATTTAATTTAAAAATTCATTTAAATAATGTATATTATTTAATAAAATCTTCCAAATCTCCTAAATGGCTGATACATCAAGTTTTACTGCTGAAACTGCAAGAGGTTCGATTTTTCTTGTTTTATTTTTTTTTGTTTCCTTATTTTTTGTGCAATTTGTATTTATTTTTGTTTTTCCTTTATAAAGCAAGTATTTTTTGTATGAAAGGATGATTAAAAAGTGTGGCTATGAGATCCTCATCTGAAAAACAACTACTGACTTGTTAGTAAGTAGTGCAGTTTTCAACCTTTCTTAACTATGGTTGAAACGCCGGAAATTCGTGGGACGTTAATTAAAATTCATCCATAACATATTTTGAGCATTCGACGTCTTTGTTGATCTTGTGGTACTAAAACACTTAAAAGTCCTGTTGTTTCTATAATGCCTAATATAGGATATTATCAATTATTGTCTTGTTTATCTTTTACAGATAGGGTTTATCAAAACTATTCCACTATTGTTTTTAAGCACACATACCTGGCTAGTGACATCGTGTTTTATCAGTAGCAATTTGGAGCAATTCTGAATTTTAGACTAATTGCTCTCTTACCAAATAATTGACATCACCAGTTCCATTTTATGAACAACTGAGCTTTGTCAAAAAAATTCTATTGTTATTTTGCTGTTTCAAACACATACCTGACAGGTGACACTATGTTTTCTTGGATATTTTGTTAGCCATGTATTTGTTGGAATGCCATTGATATTGGATTACCTCCAAATATATAGCAGTAACTGAAATTATTGTATAAATGAATGGGGATTGATTGATTAATAGTTAATTTTTCTTAGCAGTAAAAGGACAATAATTGGTTGTCTCATACTTACTGCTAGGTAAGTATAGTTACTGAAAATACATGGTGTGGCAGAGGAAACGTATGGTTATTGTTATTATATTACCCAAGATCAAGTAGCCAGAGAGCATACTGTGCTGGGTAGGTGATGACAAATCAGATGGTATCATGGTTTGGAACATGACATATCGTACATTCGCTATAAGAAGGTATTTTAAAAATGGCAGTTCTGAAATCATTTTAATGCCTACCTCAGCAATGTGTACTTGAGGTGGGTAACTGCCTTCAACACTACAGATTATATTGTCAAAAGAATGCCCCTAGGCCCTGGACCTCAACATAGTGCATACTTAACATAGTTGAGAGTTTGAGTAGCCTACCTCCAGAGACCAAACAATTCAGCTTGTTAGCAAGCTGCATCTCTTAATGTCAAAACATACAGTTTGTACACTTCTAATGCAAGATCTACAATTCCATCCGCATAAAATGTAAGTGTATCAGCTGTTGCTCGAGAGAGACACTGGAATTTGCAGTGATTTGCTTAAAACATGCTGTTTTTAAAAACAATGAAAATTTGGATCTGCTCATAAGTGACAAAGTCTCCAGGTGAATGAGCATTTCATTGAGACCTTAGGACAGGACTTCCTATGACAACAGATTCTGTAGTGTCGAAAGCAGTTATCCACCACAAAGCAGTCATTCCAGCCTTTTACCACAACCTACTCCCATTACTCTGCCATTAAGTTTTGCCTGTTCTACTTCTTGTTTAACTAAATACAGTAAGTAATTATTTATCTCCAATAGTTAAGTTTTAGGTTTCTGTACTAAGTACAAAAAGAAACCTTATATAATGGCTCTGTCTGTCTGTTGGTGTCTGTCCGTTGCTTGTTTCAATTCATAAACTATTATAGCTAAGAACATGAAATTCAGCACACAGGTGCATCTCGGCATTTGAGACAACTGGACACATTTTGGATTTTTCACTCTTAAAATATCAAGATGACGGCCAATATGGCGGGTGAATAAAAACAAGTTTTTAGTCACCATGACATGTTATATATCAATTTAAAGGTCTTGAAATGAAGAAAAAGAATATGCAACTATTAAAATTTCACACGTGATATTTTTAAGATGGCGGGCAATATGGTGGGTGACTAAAAAAAGTTTTTAGTAACTATGACATATTATACATCAACATAAAGGTTTTGAAGTATAGAAAAAGAATATGCAATTATTTAAATTTTCAAGATGGCGGGTGACTAAACATTGTTTTAGTTACCATAACATGTTATACATTAATTTAAAGGTCTTGAAGAGTAGAAAAAGGATATTACTATTAAAATTAGTGTAATTATATTACACAATAATTTTAACTTAATCGTACTGAAACCGGCGATTATCGCCTCATGTACTTAAGTCAAGCGCGCCTTACTTGTTTCTTTCCTAGCTTCAACTGAGTTCAATCCAGCGTGAAACCACAATAGGAAATATTTCAATATACATCAGTTTTGGGCACTTCATCAGATTATATTCCCCTTATATAAAACTGTAGGGAGTAACAATCTAAAGAAGGTGTACGGAATGTTCTTCTTTAGACTGGTATTCCAATTATAAAAACGGAAGTGTGATACTCCTTTGTCCAAAAGTAAATTGGACTAAACCTTAATTACAGTTAAACATACATAATTGGTTATTTCTTTCCAATAAAACATGTTTATTGAATTTGTGAATGAGGGAGTGGACAAGCAAACTGGGGTTAACTCTCATAACACCTGAATCTTAGAAAAAAAAAAAAAAAAATTACATACTGCTTGCTTTTGATTACTTGAAAAATGATGTAGTGGCACATTTTTTGGCTGAACTTGAATGAGAAGGTGTGATTGAGACTAAGGGATATTGTCATGTTTATATGTAGAACTGTGATATTGCTTTGTCCCAAAGTATATTGGACTAAATATCCCTTTTGTCTTGAATATAAAGGAATTTTAACTTTTCGGTAAATGGAAACAGCACCGGATTCTTTAGTTTTACCTAAATTTTAAAACAAAAATAACTTACCTGAGAAGTAAGAAGAAAAAATATACTCTTCTTAATCAAATGATAATAATGCAGCAAATCAGTGCACTTGCACTAAGTTATGAAATTATCTGCAAAAGTTTTCTCAAGAAGAAAGCAGTGTAGCCAATTGAAAAAATGCACTTATCTTTGTTCCAACAACAACAACAAAACCTTTTTCTCATAATAAAAAATATGTTTTGTTATGTATGTGTGTTTTTTTTAAATCATATCTATTTATTTGGTTTATACTATATTTAAGCATTTTCTAATTTCTCTTTATTGTTTTTAGTTGCTCTCAATGATATTTTGGAAAATCTTGGAAATGAAGAAAACGCACCGAAACTAAACGATGCTAAGACAAATGCTGGCAACGATATGGTCAAGATGATGCATTATGTATTTCCAACTGTTGTTCAAATAGAAATGGATGTAATTAAGAAATATGGATTTACTGATAACCGGGAGGGTAAGTTTACTCAAACCAAATCTACGATAGGATATAAAACTATGGTACTTACCTGAAACCAAAGTCATTATCAATATACCTAAAGGATATTTTTAATCTTAAGCCGGCCATATACCTTGAGGTATACCTGATAGATAAACCTGTACAGGTAAACTGGAGTGTGTATGTGTGCTATCATAACTGTGCCATAATTTGATAGCACACACGCTCTGGTTTACTGGTGCAGGTTACCTGTGCAGGTATGCTGCAACGTATATGGCCGGCTCTAAGGAGGTAAGACATATTTCAAACTGATGATTATATCAAGTGGAAGAATGAAGTTGCCGATTCCATTGAAAACTTCCATTGATGAAGCCGGTTTTGCTCAACCACACAGTGGTCTATGTATTCAGGTTTAAGACCAGAATATTTGGGCTAAAATTGGGTTCAATACACAGGGTTAAAAAAGTACATTATACAACTTTTCAATAACAATTTTGCTTCTGAACTTACCGAAAGTAACAGAAGCTATGCGATCGTTCTGTGGAACGAAAATTTGTTTGTCTCTGATTTTAAAAATTCCAAGATAGAAATTCGTTTCAGACATCAGGGAATAATTTTGGTTTCATGTCTGCTTGTTTCATGCTCAATTTTTCTCCCCCGTATCTTTTTAACCCAACATATCTTAACCCTTTGACTGCGGAGGTATCACCAGGTGATATCTAGCATTTTCAACTGAGTGGCGGGAGGTATCACTTGGTGATACCGCATGGTTTGGAAAGGCTTGCATTATTCGGGAGAGGGGATAATGGAACTTCTTCAAACGGGTTCTATAGTTGTGCGGCCGCCTCAGAGATAGACCCAACATCATTTCACTCGTTTACTCCTGCTATGCTGGTTTGCAGACCTCTTTTTTTGCAGACCAGGAACACTTCAGCCCCTGGATAGACCCTAAGGGAAAGGTCCTGCAGTCCAAGGATTAAAAACTGCTTGTCCGATTTTAATAAAATTTGGATGGTAGGTCATAATTAGCCCATTGTTGGTTTCGTATAAATGTATCCTTCTGCGCTCATTTGTTTTTCTTCTGCATGCACACTAACATGCATTTATTTACATCTATATCTTCAAAAGTTCTCAACTGAATTTTATGAAATTTTGATAGTTCGTGTAAAGTAGCCCACAGATAGCACCATATTAATTTAAAATTTCTGCACTCTTTAAATTTTGCTAAATTGATACTTTAATTCGTTTATAAATAAAAAATCAAAACAATTTATTAAAAAGGGGGCGGATTAAATACATTGGACAATAACAGGTTGTATAAGAAATAAGAATTAAATCATTTAAGTATATGAAATAGGATGCGAGGAAGCTATGTGCAACACTAATTGGCAGACTATTTTTTTTAAATTATTGTTTTTAAATAACTCCCTTTTAAAATTTTCATTGATAATTAAACCCAATTTTTTTTTTCTAGGAGTTATTCAGTTCACCCAATTAATAGTGCAGTTAGAGAAAGAAGACGATGTGATAGCAGATCTTCATGGACAAATCAAAGCACACTACCTTCCTCCAGTTACAGCTTCCAATGATGCTTCTATCTAAGCAATCAAAATATACAAATTAAAAATGACTGAAAAAAAAAAAAAAAATCAAAATGTTGCAGCTTCTCTGATGTTAGGAGTTAAAACCTCAGAAACCATCTTAAATCTTTAAAAACATTTATATATTAAGCTGACATTTTGTGTTACTGAGGTTCTTCTGATGTTAATCGTAGGATTTCGTGTATCAATCTCTTAATGTTATATTGTTAGCTAACAATATTCTACTTATTTATTTGATGTTTGTCTATTTACATTTGTATAATAATGTACTTTTATCTACGATTAATACGAAATATAAACATTGTATCTCTGTTTAGATGAAAGTGATTCTTTACGTACGTGCATTCATTGTGATGCTCGTTTTTATAATTCCTCTTTTTTTCTGCCCTAGGGCGGTAAAAAAGAAGAATTCTTCACCTTTACACATGATTAGCGAGTTTGTTTACTCCTAACAAAACTAATTTGCTATTTGTTTAATATGTGGAGAATAATACGCCTCCCGAAATAATTAATTCGGCACAAAATACAACTAATGAATTAATGTAATCTTTATCAAAAGAGAAATACGAACTTACTTACAGGAAGTTTTTTTTTTTTGTATTTATTATTAAAATCCAATAATCGTAGATAAAGTACGGTACGCAACTCGAGCAAAAACGGCATTTTGCATTGCTCGTGTGGTTTTACTACCCTCGCTAATCGCTCGGGTGCAAACTCCACACTCGCATGCAAAATGCTACTTTCCGCACTAGACTCGTTATGTACTATTCTGTTTTTTGTTTCTATTATTACATACTTACTTTTGATTTGATTTAAAATCTGACTCCAAAAGTGTCCATCACAGTATTAATTGATATTATTAAAGAACTTATTATATAAAAGAATATATATTAAAGAACTACTATTCCAATGTAGTTATATTATTAAATATTTAATGGAATTTTGATTTAAGGTTTGCTGAAAGTTTCAGTTGTCAAAAGAATCAAATTATTACCTAAAAAATTAACGAAATCAGTTTTGGTACCTCCTAATCATTATGAAGGCCTACATTGACTTAAAATGATCAAAGTACTGAGACAATGATACTTACCAAATGTATAACAGACCCACCAAATCAATAATATACTTTATTACGTTTTAGACAAAAACAAACTTGCTTCTGGAATAAGAGCGTTGACGGAGGTCACCTTATTGACTATAAAGAAACTATCTCTCCACACAATATTTTACGTAGAGAGAAAGTTAATTTATATTCAAAACTGATGTTTTAAAAATATATTTTTCCAATTTTTTTATATGTTAGTCTGAGGTATTTTTTTTATATGTTAGTCTAATTAGATCTATTGACATGGTATCACAAAGTAAGTTCCCATTAGCTTCCCCTCAAATTTGCCCACTGCAAAAATAATATCCAATCCATAGTAGGGTAATCATTTTTTCCTTTGACTACTGAATGACTAAAATAATGATAATTCTATTATCTCTTAATATTACTTTTTAATTTTTAACTAGCAAAAACATTTTTTATTTTTTTTTTATTTCTTATGCATTTTTTAACATTCTTAAGATCATCATCTCCCACCGACAAATATTTAATTTTTATACCTTTTATTTATTTTTTATTCTTATAAATAAATATGCTTTTTAGTTAATTTTAAACTTAAAAATGTATTATTTTTGACCTTTTTGTTTTATGACAATAACTTATTTAATAAAAATTATTACATACTCTGTAATATAGTATTTTTTTTATTCAGAACACCTATTACTTTCAGACTATACTCGTGCCATTATACTTTGTTATTCTGACAGGGCGTGAAAATCTAAAAAAAAAGGGAGGGGAGCCAATGAGAGCTCGAGATTTTGGAGGGTAGTAGGTTGGGTCAAATAGGCAAACAAAAATATCACTGCATAACCTTAAGATAACCTCCTAGTGGTTTTATTTTTTCCCTCACATAGGTTGGCCAATCTGAGCTGTTAGATTTACAAAGTATAATGGCACGAGTATAGACCAGGTATCTCCAACCTTTTTAGTTGAAGGGCAAAACAGATAATCAAAATGTATGGATGTGCTGTTAGAGGCTGTTTTTTTTTTCCGGGGGGCTTTTACACCCGAAGACTCAGGCCACTTATGTGGGCCCATTGAACAAACCCGGGTTAGGGACCGAAATCTTCACATTTTTGTGAAGATGTGGTCGGTAACCATGACTCCCCTCCTGGTTATATTACTACCAGGAGTGTCATCGTCATGGTTTCCAGGCCGAAACCTGGTGTCGCCACTCTTTCGAGGAGCTTCCCATTTATTTAAACAATGCTGGGTTGACATTGAGCGGGGGGCCCGGTCCAGGAATCGAACCCAGAGCTGTGGTCAGTAGCGTTCACCCATCCATCTACTGACCATGCTCGAGGCTGCTTAACTTGCGTAATCACACGGCAAGCGCGCTAGCCTCTGAGCCACCCAGCCCCCCCCCCCCCCCCCCCCGTAGTTAGAGGCTGTAGAAATAGCTTTGGAAGAAGAAAAGCTAGAAATATTTTTTTTTTATTTCACTATATTTCTCCTGTGAGCGTATCAAAAAGATTTTTAATACTGCTAAGTTTCATGTTTTTATATCTTTTGATTTAAAAGTTATTGGACCATACAGATTGATAGACACAGGACACTATAAGGGTTTCTACATATTATTGCTTCCGACCTTACCAAAAGTAACGGAAGCTTTGTGATCGTTCTGAAGAACGAACAATTTTTAGTTCTCCGATTAAAAAATTCCAAGACAGACATCCATTTCAGACATCAGGGATCATTTTTGGTTCCGTGTCTGTCTGTCGTTCAATTTTTGCAAACCGACATATCTTAAAACACATCCAATTTTAATGAAATTTGGGTGGTAGGACATGAGTAGCCCATTGTTGGTCCCATATATGTTTCAACCTTCTGTGCTAATTTGTTTCTCTTCCACAAGCACACAAACATCATTAATTTACACCTATAGCTTCA
Organism: Gerris lacustris; assembly: GCA_951217055.1. Classification (NCBI taxonomy): domain Eukaryota; kingdom Metazoa; phylum Arthropoda; class Insecta; order Hemiptera; family Gerridae; genus Gerris; species Gerris lacustris. The sequence goes on from OX578283.1 coordinate 62,057,428, forward strand.
AAAGTACTTATCTGATTTGTATGAAACTTTTATAGTTTATCGAAAGTAACAAGTAACCTGCAGATAGCCCCGGATTACTTTGAACCGCCTGCACTCTTTAACTTTTGCTTAATTGATACTTTAACTCAAGTAAGAAATCAAAACAGTGTTGACAGATCAAAAAAAACGGGGGAAACAATTAAACAAATTAGGCCAATAATGGCTGGTAAAAGCATAAAATCAATAAAGTACGAGATAGGATGCGAGGAAGCTATTTCCAGTTCATTTACGTTAAAATTACTTTTCTCCGTTCTTGTAGGACATCTTCATTAGTCTTTTATGCTTGTTTCTATATGCTTCATTACTAATGTTCCACGACACTTATAAATAAAATTCTAAATCATAACAGTGAGGAGGTAAGAGTGGAGGGGGGGGGGGGGTCCTGAGTGGGGAGTGTGGTAGAGTAACTCCACCATGGACAGGAGAAAATGAGTTTTCTTAACTTATTATTATTTTTTTTTTTTTTATTTAACTTACATGAGTTATGATAAGATATCTTCAAATTTAATCTTTGTTTAGTGTAAGTATGAGCAGAGGTTTAAATAGCATCAAATAATCTTACAACGATGATCTTACGTGATTTAAAGATGGAGAGGAAAAAAGAAGTCAAATAATTAAATTAATAGAAAAGAGTACTTAATTGACCAATTAAAGACTTCTAATGTGTAGATCATAAGTTCCCAAAGAGGGGGGCGCGCCCCCCAAGGGAGGTGTGAAGATAAGTCAAGGGGGGCGTAGGACCTCGAGATCGAGATAGCTTTGCCGTCCGATGTGATTATATAAAAATCCAAATATCAAACCAATTGGAGAACCTCACTGACGAATTCAACAGTTACTTTCCTAACACATGTGATGACGATGACAACATTTACAAATTAACAATGGATCCTTTCAGTGTCAACATAGATTCCCTGCTCTTCAAGAACAAGCTTTTGAAATAAAAAAAGGTTCTGCTGCCGTTTTGATAAAATGGACAAATCATCGTTTTGAGTTAAGTATTACAAAGTGTAGCCCAGTTTATCACAGCAAGCCTTTCGATTTTATTTACCTTTTTCAATCACTTATTTGTGCAAAAAAAAAGATTTTTCAGCACTTGTTGCAATAAAAACAAATTAGCGTGGCAAACTTGATGTTGCTGTGCTTGATTTTCGTTGTGCACTTTCTAATACTCATCCAAGAATGGGGAATCTTGTAAAAAAAAAATGCAGGCTCATCCATCTCATAAGATCCCATAAGATCATCTGTAATAAGATTAACTTGTAATGTTATAAAAAAATAGTAATACAAATAAATGAATGCGGTTAGGTTATTCAATGTAATAATGGTTTATTTAATTTTTTTTATTATCTCAAAAAATTGTGTAAGGGGGGGGGGGGGGGGGGCGTGGGAAGATTTATTCTTGACTGTGGGGGGCTTGGTAAAAAAAACTTTGGGAACCCCTAGTGTAGATGAACCTTGGTATATATTCTATATAACATGAGGAATTTAAGCGTGTGTTAGAAGTTGTGACTTTTGACAGGGCGGGAAAATTCAAAAAATTGAAGTGGGTAGCCAATGACAGGTCAGGACTTTAAATTCCTCCCACCCCTTCCACAGGCCTAGTGGCTTTATTTTTTCCGATCAGACAGATTGGCCAATCTGAGAGTCAAAACTCGTAACGCCCATACTATAAGGTGTATAAGAAAAGCACACACAGGAAATACTTTCATAAGTAATCTGATTTATTAGTACAAGAATAAATAGTTTGGTTTTCTTTATATAAAAAAGCTTTGTTTACTTAAATATATAATTTCCATATATTTTCATTTTTACAAAAACATCCTTGCCTCAGAAGTTAAAAAGAAATATTTACACAATAACAGTCTCATTTCCAAAACATTTAGTGGAACCACACAAAACAACAAACAACGTTTTAAAAAATATACCTATATCTCTGAATAAATTGAAACAGAGATTGCTCATTTTATTTATTTTTTTTGTACGAAATAAAATTAAGGCAATATTTTTAATACTGTTAAATGGATAATATACAATTATTATGTGCTAAAAGAAGACATTTTTATATTAAATGGGTAAAATCTTTGTAGAATTATAAAATTCCTAAATATAATTAGTTTAACCATGCAAAAAAGCATAAGGTGGGTAATAATAGGTATTAAGCTTTGTAAAATATGACCTCCAACATTAAAGCTGGGTTTACAGGATCCAATTATACTCAGTCCAAATAGTAGAACTTTGATCCACTATAAAATAGATTTAGTGAATGTTTTTCCCTCTAGAACTTTCCAGATAAATTGTACTTATTTAGTTTTAAAGCAGTGGTGATATATAACCTTCTTATAAACAAAACCTGACACAACCTCACATCTGTCATTATTTTAGTTCTCATAATTTGTCGGGTGGGCGCTATTTTTGTTTTCATTAATGTCTACTTTAATCAAAAAAAGTTAGGGACTGTCCAACTCAACTTGGATACCATGTTTACACAATCCAAGTCGAGTCAAAGCTGACTTGGTCCAAGTATACTTTGACTGTGTAAGCCCAGCTTAATATTTTTTTTTTTTTTTTTTTTAAAAGGGCTTATAAAGTACATGCTTCGTTAACAATTATACAAAAAAAAAATTGTATAAGATTAAAAAATATATTGTTCAGGTAAGTAGTGATGTTGATTTTTAGTTTATGCAACTTAAAAATTAAATTTGGTCATCATTAAAAAATTGAGCTTCAAGAAGACTTCCAACTAGTAAAAGAATAATATGGAACAAAAATTTGAAGAAATTTAATCGAATTGTGGATTTTCTTGACCAATATTGTTTACATTACTATTATTTATGATTTAAGGATAGACAACTTTCAGAATTTTAAGGGAAAAGTAACATAATAATTTTATGATCCGCCCTTCATATGACTAGTATCTTAAACAAATGCCTCAATAACCCGAAAATAATTATTCATAACCGCTCAGTTAAATATAGACAATTCCACCGTGATTTTTTTTTTTTCATCAACTTACCCTTTCATTCAAGGTCTTGACAGGAAAGCCTAGGTTTTTATAATTAAAACATTTACTGACCATTAAATAATCTTCCCTATAGTTATAATCTTAATCATTTAAATGGAGAATAATAAGAGTATATACACCTAGATAATAAACTAACCACCGTAGAGCAATATTAAATTGTAGGTCTCACAAAGCTGTTTATCAGTAATACAATTGAGATATTTATTTATTTTTTTCATAAAAATTGTTGCTCTGGCAAATCAGTATTTTTTGATTAATGCCACCTTTTCATAAATAAAGAAGACAACCTTAAAGGAATATTACTGGGTTCGTAACAAATCTCTTATAATCAGGTATATGAAGATTAATAATGGTTTTTCCTTGAAATAATAACAGAGATAACATTAGTGATAACTAAAAACCCAAAATATTAACAAGAACAAGGTCACATTTTAACAAATCCACATTTCCGTTAATTGAGTATAAAAAAAAATCAATAAAAAAAAAAAAAAAAATGGACGCTTACAGTATTTAACATGTATTAATAATTATCACAATTAAGAATATATTTCACAAAGGCACAATTAGTATTTAAAATATATCAAATTAAAAAAAAAAATATATATCACATTATTTCTAGTCTTGTCTTATATCATCGGTTTCAAATTTTATATTCTAATACTCTTCTACATTAAAAAAAAGATATAAAGCATTTATATAGACTAGAAATAAAGTAATTTCATATTTAATCATATAAAGAAAGATAAAACAAATGGCTATGTGTGGATCCTTATTTAACAAATTAAACATAAAACAGTATTTACCCTTTAACAGTTTTATATTTTTTTAATTCTAAAACAAAAAAAAAAAGTTACAACAGAATGTTAATCGTAAATACTGAGGAGAAACAACATTTAAAATCAACTGTTAAATTAAATTAAAAAAAAATAAATTATGAACAAAAGGGAAGGTTTTATTTAAAAACTTAAAGAAATTCTCCGCACCAATCTAATAGACATTGGAAACAATCGCTGGACTGCTTGGCGTTTGCTTGACAGATATCTTTCATCCAGTCTTGAAATAATTCTTTGTTCATTTTCAGCACCAGAAACTGTCCAAGGACGACATAAGCCTAAAAAAAGAGGATATAAGATATACTTAAGTATTTTTACTGTTGAAAAAGCTTTGCAGTCACATCATCAGAAAAGCTTTGACATTGACTTAATAGGTGTTGATTCCACCTTAAGGGGAGCTCATATCACTTCCTCAAAATATAGAGAACTGGATAAAGGTTGAAATGAACCTTGGAACAGTCTATATCCCAAGAGGTTGAAGATTTTCACCAAATACCCCCATGAACTTAGCATTTGAAGAGACCATGTATTGCACAACACTTAATGTGTATTCTTCTTCTACCCTAAACATGTATTTTACCCTAAGTTCTTTTACACATAAGACTTTTCCAGCAATCTTATGCACATTAATATTTCAAGTAAGCAACATGTGAGCTCCTGTGGACATTGTACAGAAAGAAAAACATTCTAGATTCTCAAATTTAGACGAACGGTTGGGCATAAAAATTTATCAAAAAACCAGTCACAACCAAAAGATGGGACAAAATAGCAGATTGAATAAATCCTTATCTTATTAAACATGAAAAATTTGGTCAGAGACAACTCAGACAAACTTTCTCATACATAAGTTCATAATTACTTAGCCCAGATTTTTTTTTTAGTCCTTTAGTTTTCGTAGGTACATTAAATTATTATTGAACATTTCATTAAAAATGTGTCATAAAAATAACTTCTCCTTGACGGGGAATCAAACCCGGCCTCTCTCCATCTGTTTAAAGCAATTTTCTCAGGAACTAGATTCTTTCTAACTAAATCCATATTTAATTTAAATGGATTCCATTTTAGAATTTATTAATCAAAATCGTCAGAACCGTTTTTGAGAATTTTTGGGGTATGGAGTTGTTGGGGGTATGCCAAATTTTGTCAAAATCAGCCCAGTAGTTTAGGCTCCAGCCGTCTGCACAGAAAGACATTTTTTTTGACTCAGGGGACCTCAAAACGTGTAAATCCATCAAAATCGAATTTCCGTGCTATCACAATACTTTCCCTTTATATGAGAAAGTAAAAAGAAGAACATCAAAACTTCAAATTCTTACTTTCTCTATATATGATAAAAGTAAAAATAATAGGCCAGACAATTTATACATCCAACCTTGCAAAAGGTCACATAGTTCTAATTTGTTTTATATATGATGTCAGGACGTAAGTCAATAGTAAGAAACCTAGTTTGCAGCTTTGAAAAACATGTGCGAACAGAGCTGTGTTAAAAAAGTCCGATATTTATGGACTTTTTTCGGCCTTAGCTTAATATCTCTGTTTTTATGCATCATAGAGTAAAAGTACTTATTACCAACATTGCAGAGGATAAAATATGCTACAACTTGTGTATTTATAATTTTTTTCTACGTTATTACTTTTAAAAAAAAAAAAACATTTAAATACAATTAAATAGATTTGACGATCTTCAACAATTCTTAGCAGTGTCGCTGTTGGTTTTACTAAAAAAATATTTGAAAAAAATGTTAGTTTCAAAAAATAGATAAATGTAGAATCTTTTTATAACCTATAAGTTCAACTTTAAATTTTAAGCTCACGTTTGAGCAAGGGTTGCACATGAAAGCTTTTACAGAAAACTCCCCCCAACCAACATAGTCTGCAAAAGAAGCAGACGTATTAAACAAAAGACTGCAATTTTTTGACAATTTTCAACAGAGCTCTGCTCGCAAAGGTAAGGCCCAAACGATCCTCTGACAATACCAAGTACTGGTTTGTATGACATGCGCAGTTATGTCAATCATCACACATGTCAACAGGAAGGTTCCCTAGCTGATAGGTTTCCTTGAATATTTTTAACACGGTGCTAATTATAGTCGCATAAAACCTATCCTAAACGATCCGCGGGATGATACAAAGGACAGTACAAATAGGAGAGTTGGAACAAACCTAATGCTTGAATTGTAGATTTGATCTTACCTTACACCTATGCCTTGTAAATGGCTTATACAGGGTGACTGGAGATATATGTGAAAAAATGAAGTAGGTGGTTCTACGCCTCAAGGGCTACAAAAACACTATATAACCCATGGGTCAATTCTTAACCGTTCTCCCACAAAATCAAATTTCATGATTTTTTTAAGATTACATACCTTTGCTCATAAAAATGCTTATTGCACCAAAAGTATAAAAGCTAAAATAAAATGTTTGGCACCGTTGTAGAGCTGACAAGATTTCCTATAAGAAAAATGTAATTTTAATTTTCATGCCTTCAAATTATATGACAAAAATTTTATAGAAATTTTATTTTTAAGAATAAAAAATATATTTTTTTGAGGTCCCATATCTTGGTTAAGAATCGAGCTCAAACTTTTCGGACTTTAGGAAAAACTTCCTTATTGACTAACGTTTCGATCAATATTATTATTATTACCCATTCATAAGGCGGAATTTTTAGTAAACCTCGTTGAAAGTGAAAAAGAAACATGTTTATTGTTGCTATTGTTGACACAAAGATGAGTATACTAAACCAACCTTGCTTATTTTTAATTATTTACTCACCTAAGTCAAGAATTGCAGCAATAAACACGTTTCTTTTTTACTTTCAGCGAAGTTTAATAAAAATTCCGCCCAATGAATGGGTAATAATATTAATATCGATCGAAACGTTTGTAAATAAGGAAGTTTTTCCTGAAGTCCGAAAAGTTTAAGCTCAGTTCTTTAACAAGTTATAGAACCGCAAAGCAATTGATTTTATAATTTTTTTCTTAAATATAAAATTTGTATACATTGTTTGTCATGTAATTTGAGGGCATGGAAATTAAAATTACACTTTCATTATTGGAAAATTTGTCAGCTTTACAATGATACCAAACATTTTGTTCTAGCTTTTATACTATTGGAGCAATAAGTTTTTTTTATAAGAAAAGGTATGCGATCTTAAAAAAATCATAAAATTTGACCTTGCGGGAAAACGGTTAAGATTTGATTGACCCATGGTTGATTTAGCGTTTTTTGTGGTCCATAAGACGTAGAACAACCTACTTCATTTTTTCACATACAACGCCAGTCACCTTGTATAACAGCTTGAATCCTTGCATTTATTTTGTTAGGAATGAACTTAAGTTATTTGCTTTACTTCCTGTAAAAGCAGGTGTATCTTACTATGATCTATACATATTTATACATTTACATAAATAAGGAAAACTTAGACGCTAGAATCTGTCAGGTGCTCCTAAAATAGCTGAAAATGATTACACAATTAATATAATACGAAATGTCAATTTATTAATATAAAAATCAAATTATATACCTTATCAAAGCCTTGACTTTCGAGCCGTTTGCCTAAAACTTCTCCGACACCAGCCAACTCAGTCACTGATTTATCTCCCATCGGCTCCGCAACAAAATTCTTATGCTTCTGTGATGTCGTCGACATTTTGACCTAAACATAAACCACTTAAATTAAACATTAAGGTATTCAACTTTTTTAAAATCGAATTTCTCATTAATAAAAATGTAGAACTTCCACCTTAAAATTTAAATGTGTGGTCTATTGTAAATTCATTAATAACGAAAAATTCCCAAAATGTTTCAAATTCTAAATTGAATATGTTTCAATTTTCACTGTTGCATTTCCTTTATGCTATAGCAGAACTTAACTGAATTATTTGAATTTATGAAGCCATTAATCCTAAACTTAGCTTTTCATTTATTATGCAATTGAATAAAAAATAAAATAAATAAATTATCACAAAAATTTAATTTGATTACTTTGTTAAGCACTATAATAGTTGTAGAGAAGTTAATATGAATTATAATATAAAATGCGATATAATACTATCATCTAATAAAAAAAATAATCAAGAAGTACAATTTCGTGTAATTTAACATTGTAAGCTAGAAAAAGTGAATCTAATTAATGTGTAACTTTCTAATAAAATAAGAAAATTGATCTATTTAAGTCCCTTTCTGATTAACTTGTATGGCACTTAAAATAAAAATACTTAGTTCTAACAATACACTTAAGTGCAAACGTTAAAACGTTCACGTTGTAGGAATGAAATTGTTATTTAGTGGATTTTTTTTAAAAAAAAAATGAATTGTCAAACTTAATTGATAATTAAAGGCATTAAAATTTACTTTTATTAAATATTTTTATAGATGTGGTTAGTATTATTATAATTAGTAGTTCTGTGTTTAGTTTTATTTAAAATTAAATCCACAAAATTTCACTAAGCAAACTATAGTTGGGTTTTTCCCACAATATCTCTGAGTAAATTGGAGAGGAAAGTAAACAAAATGGAACTGGCCAATAGAAAATTTCCAGTGTTGTCGCTTTGATTTATTTTATTTTTTATATTTTATTACACACAAAAGTAAGCAATAAAAGATTTGGCAACAAAGCAACCCTGCAGAGACACCAAAAAAAACTCTACTATAGTTGGATACTTTCACAAAAATATGTATGATGTATGACCAAAATAATTCAAAACGTAAAGAAAACATCAGTTAACTGATGAAGATCAATAAAAATGATCAAACTGATCGGTATTAATCTTGTTTTTGTTATCAGAGCATTAAGAGAAAAAATTCACTCACAGAGGTATTCTTAAGATAAAATACTTCACACTTCACTATAGACTGTATGTGTAATTCACTATTTATAGAAACTATATTCTAATTTTAATTAAGTGGTGACTTTAATCAAATCCACAGAACAATAGAACACATAATTAACTTATCTTACTCTTAATATCTTTTTAAAACTAATTATTATTACATAGAACTTAGATAAAACTTAATAAAAATATAAGTTATTAAAACCTTTCAATTGTTTATGTTTATCATTAACTACATATTTTTAAATGAACTTTAATCAATTTAATCAGGTTTGTAAACAAGATTAAAAAATAAATAAAAAAACTAATACATGAGATGTGATTTTAAATTTACTGTTTTGTAAAAATATAAAAAATGTACCTTCTTTTTTTATATTTTAATGTACAATAAAAATAGTATGTTATATTAGTACTTAAAATTCGTGTTTGATTTAATAGGTAAATCATTTCTTGTTACTTTTTTTTAAAAAATTCAAGTTTACTATACTATTCTTAGAATTAGTGTTGTCTTTTGGCAGCACTGGAAAGTCAAAAAGATGTGGAGCCAATGAGAGCACTGGATTTTGAATTCGAGAAGATAAAGTCAACTAGGCAAATAAAAATGTCACTGGTTCCGCCCCTACCACAGGCCTAGTGACTTCATTTTTTCCCCTCACATAAATTGGCTAACCTGAGTGTCATATGTCAATACTAATTGTAAAAATAGTTTTAATAATATTTGTTGCAGTTGTTTTTACAAGGCAACCTAATTTATTAGTATTATTTTTATTTACTATGTTTTGTTTATCCTTATTGATTAAATCAAAATAGATGTAAGTTTAAATAAATAAAAGCCAGTGAAACAAAATATCTTTATTTTATAACTATTACCCAAATAGCTTAGCTTAGTTTCTTAGCTGAACTTCTTAACTGAATTCTAATTTATATCACATCTTTTAAAATTTTCTTTTCTTTATATGAATATAATTTTGTACTCATTAATTCCATAAATACTTAAAAGTTGTATATTTGTTCGGTAATAATCTTGAAACAGCTGTTTTATTTGTAATACTAGTACTTCGATGGTTTGTTTATACATTTTTTTGAGAAGAATGCTTTTTAAAAATCTGGAATATAATAATACGAACCCTTAGGCCTCTGGCAATTGGCGTACTTTTATATTTAGAAAAAAAGTAAAACTAAGAAATTAATTTTTAGATAAGTTATTATATCTATTTAAAGACCAACAAATCAAACATTTATTTATATTGGAATAAATGTGGTTGCCTTAGCTTGGCAATAACAAATCATTATTATTATTTAAGTCTTGAGTCAGCATTTTAGAATCATGAGCTCTCATTAGCTTGCCATCCTCTTTTTCAAATTTTGCCGCACTACCTACACACAACTCATTTAATACAGGACTGTAATCTACTATTTAATAAATCTGCTTTAATTTGTATCAATTTAAATAATTATTTCCAATTTTTAATATGTTTTAATTATATGTTAAGATATTTCATTTATATGATGATAATAATAATAATAATAATTATACTCCATGACACAAAAGCCCAAGGAGGGCCTGCCAAATGGGTTATGTGACTATAGATGTAATAAATGACAAGAGAGTCACCTTGTCATTACATGAGCTGTATAAACTGTAAATTTATATGGAAAAATATAATCTTTTTTCAATTAAAATAAGTAAAAACCTTTTAAATATAACACTTTAGAAATGCTTATTAAATTTAATAATATAAATTTGATCAAAATAACTTTTAATTAATTCAGTACCTACTATTTTAAGTGCCAATAAATTACTTCATTTTAACATAACCATACTAACCCATTAAGCTAACAAATTGTACCACCGAACAAAGAATATTACACACAAAATCTTTTTCTTTTTTTTTTAATAACCAAGAATATAAAAATTCTGAAAATAAAGAGACCCTGAAATGTAAACACTTTGCATTAATAAAATACAGCAATTTTACTGATTTTTAAAATTGATTTTATAGAACCTTCAGCTTAAGTTGTATATCAATAATTTATAAGATTTTGAGCATGCACATTCCCCTTTTACCTTTAATTACAACTTTCTTTTCTTTAAAAAAAAAAAAACTGAAGGAAAAGTTATTTGAACTTTTAAAAAAGGAACAAAAACTAGGATATACTCTATCCCTCAATAAGATGAAGAATTATTAAAATTTATCCATGAAATCGGAAATATGAAACAGACTTTAGAAATTATAAAGGTTTTTCTTTCCTTTTTACAGAGTTCAAATTTCTTTTTTTTAAAAAAAAATAAATGAATAAAATAACATGCTTATTGACAAAGGCAGGTACCAAAAAATTTTGATTAGTGTAGTTCGACAATGCAGAGAAATAAAATTGACATTTCAATTTATATATAAAAATACACTGGATTTATTATAAGACTCGTTTAAGTACTTAACATTATTTGAAAAACCACGAGTATTTGCCATTTATTCTCCCAGTGTCAAATGTCACGTCGAATTTAGTATAGAAGTCAATTGTGGCAAGTACTGTAAATGAACTAAGGAAAAATAATAATTGAAATTATTTCAAATATAAAATCAACACTGATTATCATCTGAAGAAATAAAATTTAAAATTCTATATAATCAGTCGACAGAAAAAAAAAATTATGATAATATTATTATTTAAATAATAATAACGTAACTAATAACGTGGCTTAAGCGAGCTTTTTCTGTCTACTAAATCAATAAAAAATATTAAAATTTAAACCTATGACTTTAGCAGCTGAGAGACCCCCACCTATACTTATTAGGAATACTTTAGGTAAAACAGCACAAGGAATTATCTTAATAAATAATTCTCTCCGTACATATTTAGCTGCAAGAGGAATTAAAAGCTACCACTACATAATTCCTAAGTGAGACATATTGATACCCTAGTTGTTAAGTGACAATATGTTGATTTCCAAAAACAAGAATTTTAAATATTGAGGGTTCGAAAAAAGACTGTATTTACTTCATTTGACATTAATATAAACCATCTAAAGAGCAATCCTACATTAATCATATCTGTGTTTGATAACAAAGGTTGTAAGAGGTCAGATCCTCATTAACCCATTCAATGCGTAATCCCATTCATGAACCTACCTTAGTTACCGTATATATCTAAACGATTTTAAAAGTTAATTTAAAAATAAAAAATAAAAGTTTGTATCCACTGTGGATACAAACGTGAGCGGGCCTGACGGAGCCTTGCAAGATGGTTCTACTCGAGGCACGGAGAATTGAGCTACAGAGGGCTGAAAGAGAGGGCTTGGATCCACCCACCAGGCGCGTTAGCACGGCATGGATCCACCCGCATTGAATGGGTTAAACACTTATGTTTTGAAAAATATCACTTAACACATTGATGAATTAGGTAAAGTAGTTTATCGAAGCTGAATGACAAAAAAAAAAATGAAGAGATGTATAGAAGTAGAATATAGTAGGAGAGGGAGTTAGATAAAATTTAGGACAGACAAATAATGGGGAGAAGTATGTGTTTAGTCTAGGGCTAAGAGAGATTGGGCCACCAATGGAAAAAATCAGTCCAAGACAACTCAGACAAACTTTCTCATATACAAGTTCATAATTAATTACTCAGCCCCGTGTTTTCTATTTATTAGTTTTCGTAGGTACATTTAATTATTATTTAACATTTTTTCAAAATGTATCATAAAAATAACTTTTACTCGGCAGGGAATCGAATCTGGCCTCTCGCCGTCCTCGTTTAAAGCTATTTTCTCAGGAAATAGATTTTTTCCGGAGAAAAACAGCTTATACCGTATATTTTAGAAGTTTTTTCAGAGTTTATGGAGGGTAGCACCCTCAAATTTGGAGCTAAAATTCATTTTTCAATTTGTGCCTTGGGTTATGATTTTTCTTATCATGAATGCCAAATTTTGTCAAAATTGGCCCAGTAGCTTAGGCTCCACAGACAGACTTTTTTTTAAAAAAAAAAACACTTTTTTGGACTCAGGGGACCACAAAACGTGTTAATATATTAAAATATTTTTTAATGCCATCAAAATACTTTCTCTTTATATGAGAAAGTAAAAAAGAAGGGAGACGGCATAGATTTCTGTAGCAGTGTACTGACCCAATAGCCTTTGCTTTCTCTTGGCCACACCCTTCTCTTAGAGTAAAAAGGTTTAAGAAATGGGCTAAAATATACACGGAAAATTGAAGATAACAATCCTTTTATTTTGAATGGATAATGGAAGTTCTTCGTTAACTTAAAACAAGTGAAACTGGATATAAATAGACTCTATAAATGGAAATTTGTTTGCTAAATTAAACCCTACCTTTCTCGATATTCAGCCGTCTGTGTTAGTGAAAGTCCATGACAATGGTGAATCCATATGCTATTGTTTGCTTCATACAATGAATCTATACAAGGGTATTCAGGAAGGACAGTTTGACACTCGAGGGGGCGATCCTCACCCTATTTGTAGCAGTGTCATATCAACATGGGTTTATATTCCCTTCCAGTTTGGTAAAAATAAAATTATTTTTTATCTTTAAGAGAATAATAAAACTGTTTTTATTTTATATATTTTTTTTGACAACTCTACTACGACACTTTTAACCAATAAAAGAAGAAATATTCCTATAAAAATGGCTAGAGCTATTTTGTTAATGTATTGATTAAAATGTCAGCAGGGTCACGTTAAAAAATAGTTGTTTTTGTCTCCTAATGATTTATTTTTAGCAAGACTGTCAAAAGAATGAACTAAATTTTAGAACATGTTCATTGATCAACCTTTGAAGCTTGTTTCACACCAATAATAATAATAATACAAATGCATTGCAAGGACAATTGTGTTGAATAGTATAGACAATCTGACACAAAATTTATTTAAAGATAGTGGTAATATAATGTTGTAAATATTTTCACCACACAGTAAATTCAAGATACAACGCAAATTTTTATTGGTGTAGACCCAGCTCTAGGGGATATTTTTAAACTTTTTAATGAGGTTTACTTCACTTATTTTGTAGTTATTATATTATTATGTTAAAGAAATATTGATTGTAACAGCCAACACTTATTCATTGTGGTACAGGATGTGAACTATTAACAACAAGGGAATATATCAATGTACTAGTCTATAGTTAGACTTGCACAATAACCAAATCTTCCACAATTTCACCTTAAGGTTTTGATGAAAATGAGTAGAATCAATATATCAACTTGTCAGGTAAGATTCAACCTCCCAAGTTTTATTCTTTACATATTAAACTAAAATAATAGTAATAATAATAATTATTATTATTATTACTATTGTAGCTTGGTATAGTTTATTATTTATCAATTTTTGTTACTTATCACATATTTAGGAACATATATAGCTAAGGGAATGATACTTAAAATACCTTAAGAAATAAAATTAGATACAGGGATGTCTTTAAGCACCAAACAAATAGTTAAAGCCTAATCCTAACAATTAACACCTAATTTAAACTAAATAATTGATTAAACCTACAACGGAAAAGCCCACAAAATATTAGATCAAACTAAAAAATAGGATTTTTTTAAATTTTTTACACTAAATACCGAAAGCTTCCTTTAGGGGGATTTTATAATTAGACTTAATGATGCAACAAAATAAAAAAGACTGTTAAAGAGACATGTTTTATGAAAAATCAAAGTTTTCACAGACATATTTTTTAATGTAATTATCAAGTTAGTAAGAGATTACTTTAACTTAATTATTGTTTTAATATTCTCCCCCTGACGTAACTAGACCGAAATTGGGGTTCTTAGAGGCGTACAAGATAAATAAAATTTAAAAAAAAACTTTTGTAAAAAGTTTGAAGTATAGTGATGTTATAATAGTGGAGTTATTTTTTAAAAACTTATGTAAAAAGTGTGAAGTTTATATTGTAATAGTGATCAGTTATAGTAGAGTTATTTTTATTTTTATATTTTTTCCATTACGGTGTTATTTGAATTTAATTTTCTTTTTTGTTGAGTCTAGTAAAATTAAAATGCTTCCAAATATTAAAGCTAAAAACATAAAAACAAATTCACCAGTTTTTAACTAATTTTATACAAGAAATTTCTGATTTTAATCTGAAGTAATTATAAAAGGTTATGATTACTTATTCTAAATTGAATAAAATAAGTTAGCAGCATATTTCTTTTAGCGAATAAAAAAGCAATGCATGCAAATAATAGGTAGGTATAATTTGCGAACTCGTTCAGAAATAATACGCCGCAATAGGAACTGATAATTATAAATAAATTGTCTTTATTATTTTAAAATCGTGGTTTAAAAATAATTAATAATCAAAATTTTTTAGTACCTTTCAATCGTCAATTAATACTGTATATAATCTCTTAATATAATATAAAAAGTATAAATAAAATAAAATAAATAATAGTAAAAAAAAAAAAAAAATCATGCCTTCTAAATGAAAATGAACATCAAAAGACTAAGAGAAAAAAAAATCCCGCATTAAACAAATATAAAATAAATAAATAAAAATACTAAAAGAGAAAGAAGTGGAAAAATACAAAGAAAAACAAAACCAAAAATAAATAATAATAAAAAAAAAAGAAAAACGTAAATAATAATAAAATATAAAAATAAATAAATAATAAAAAAATGCAAATTTAATTAAGCATGCAAAGGCAGAAAATAAAAGTAAAGAACAGTGGATAAATTTAGGGGGTTGCATAATTTAAGAAGAAGGGGCAGGGGGGGATCCTTTAACCCCAGAGGAGAAAAAAAATTAATAATAGATTGCCTGAATGCTTCTCATGCTATTGATTTTGCACATTTGAATTGACCTTATATACTGCAATGACCTCCATTCTGCAGTTACTGCTTTTATTTTTCATCTGATTCTAATAAATTTATAAGATATTTTCCACTTTAAGTATTAAAATACTTTTAAAAATATCAATTATTCATAATAATATGGTCCGTATGACATATAAAACTCAGAATCTTAGTACATAATATTAATCTTATAAATATTGAAATAGAAGTTACTTTATAAATAATTCATTCGTTGTTTTCCAGTTAAACACATTTATTCAAGATAAACAGATTATAATGTACTCTATTTTGGCCCATTTTTACTACCCATTATGAATATTAACTGATTTTATTTTTAAAAAAATAAACAGAAATAAAAATTAAGAACAATATTTGTTCACTACATATTTAATGTATAACAAATTCTATGAATATTTTAACTGTTGCCACTTGAAATTAAGGATAGAGAAAATTAATACAATTAAAACTTAAGTTATAGAATAACTGAAATTTAGGATAATTTATATTTAGTTTTAATTTAAAATAAATGTAACTGGTTCATACTAATAATAAGGTATATACAAAACTACCTCTACCAGTTATGTATTAAATAAATAATTGTGGAATAGTAACAGGATAAATAAGAACTAGTTCAAACGGCAATTCATGACGGAAGAGATTGTAAGTGGCAAATTTCTAAAAATTGAAGTAATTTTATACAGGTACTTCATACACAAATGGAGACAGAATTTATTCATTTTTAAGAGAATTTATTGACATATTATGATACCTGCTTTTAAATTTATTTCATTAACCCTAGAATACTACAGTTAGGAATTTGAATTAGTACGTTGTTACTACCGATATGTTTTTGTGACTATCATTGGATCTGTTTTAAAATATACTAGGCATCGCGTGGCTCTATCATTGAAGCGAGCGTATAGTAATAAATATGTATTGAATACTAGGCATCGCGTGGCTCTATCATTGAAGCGAGCGTATTGCAATGAAATACTGAATATTGAAATTTATTAATCATGATGAATGTCATAGTCGAAGATAAGTGGAAGAGGGTAGTGTGGGGAAGAGTGGGGGTACTCGGTACAAAGCTTTACTTCCTAAACAAACCTATACACTTATACGACTATAACAATCTTCACCACCCGCGGTAGCTTTTAAACAATTATTATAAATGTATCTCGTCACTACGAAAAGAATTTTGCTTGTATCAAGTTGAAATTTTGCATACCTGTTTCAATTGTGCATTAGATGGTGTATATGAAGTTTTATTAAAATCGTTACGTTAGAACGTAAGATATCGGTAAAAAGGTTGTTTTCTCTATTATAAACGTTTAGGTCCGCTTTAATAGTTTTAGCGATCTTTATTAAGTCATAGCGGTGTCGCTGTTGGTTTTAGTAAAAAATGTTATTTGAAAAAAATGTTCGTCTCATCGAATAGATGATGATAGAATCTTTTCCCGTCCTGAAATTCCAATTTAATTTTTGTACCTCTCGTTTACGCGAGCGTTGCGCGCGAACTCTTGTACGGATAACGCTGTCTAACGAACTTAGCCTGAGTATTAGGAAGAGGATCATGCATACCAAATTTCAACTAAATCGGTCAACTTTTACTCAAGTTATCGTCACACGCGTGAACGTTACTGACAGACAGACAGACACGGAGCATATTTCGTTGAATGTAGGAAGCTCGCTACGCTCGCTTCAACTATTTTTTAGTCTCTAAATATAGTAAGTTACTTAAAAAGTCAGTATTAGTTTGGTTTAAAATAAAACATCTTTTAAAGAAAGGAGGAACACAATTTTACTTTCAGTTAACATCTATGCAGAGTAATTTTTGCATTTGTTTCGGTAAAATTTCTTACAACTAAGTGTTAGAAAAATAATTATTATAAAAGGCATACAAAACAGCGGGGACATCAGGAACTATAAGACGTAGTGGGGGCAACTGGGAGCCATTTTTATCAATTCAATACGTCACTTTGACGCATAGGTTGTGTTCTAAAGTTAATTTTATTATAGTATTATCTCGTTTGTTTTGAATTAATAAGGATATAATAATTCTAAAGAAAAAATTGAATTATTAATTTAAAACTGGAGATCTATGTTTCATTTTTTAATTATTAAAACAATTGTATTAAGCGAATTAAAACTATAGACCTAATAAATCTTATTATTTGTCATTTAAGATTAAATACAATAGTCAGGTAAGTGAGTTCGAATCCCAGATAGGTGAGACATGTTTCACACTGATGATCTCATCGAATAGATGAGTAAAGTGGCTGAATAACCCCCGTTCTGTTATGACCTAGGCTGTTGGACGGGACTATCAGGCAAGATACCTAAAAGAAGACATCTTTAGTAAAAATATGGGAAATTTGAGCAGGACTAAAATAAAGTTCTTACAGTGGCGTATGCAACTAAATTATAGAGGAAATTTTTATTGTTAAAAAGTTAATTGTTTTGGTTAAAAAATTAAGTTTTTTTTTTAATTAAGTAACAAAAAATACAGTAAAATTCCAAACAGCTGCACTGTCTAGCTCTTACCTGTTATTCCATTATATTAATATATTTAATATATAGTATAAGTTATGCACCAAAGTTCTCAAAACAATATAGAGTAAATGATATTACTTAACCAGTCAACTATTAAAATTATTGAAGTAATTATTACTAATTATAGTAACTAATTATTAGTTTACTAATTGCTTTTGAATTTTCCTCATATAAATGTCTTGTTCAAGGGTAGTTAAATCAAACTTGTCTAGTACTCTAAAGTCAACTTTTGAAATAAAAGTCAGGGTTGAAAGAAGTGATATTTCCAATGTATATTCTCGAAACTGTAATGCAATTAATAATCTCTGAAACTTAAGACTTATAACTCCAGAGTTATAAATGTTTCTTAACTTAACTGTTGTAAATTATAAAAGCAATTTGAATCTTCAACGTTATATTTTCTGCATTAAATCTCAACAATAAATCTTTTCTTATCTCTTAGCAACCTTCCCTTAATCTATTCGACCTCAATAGCTTCTCCTTTAAATTGTTCCGTAGAAAGATCTTTTTCTAAAACCAACCATCTTTCTTCCTCCACCCTTTCCAATCACTTTATCTACTAAAGATTTAATGTGTTTATAAGATCATTTTTGATATATTATTTTCATTACCTTAATAAAACATTTATTATTATTATTATTTCTATTAACCAGTGAATTAATCTTACTGATCACAAGATTACACCATTTATTTAAACCAAAATTCAAGACTTTTTTGTCATAAGGCAGAAATTACAATGTTTTGTTATTTAGAGTTTGAGTTAGTAAAGGTGCGTTTACCAGCAGCGAGCAAAGTTATTCCATGGAAACGCCTCACTATCCATTTACTCAGCTAGTGGTAACTAGAGTTTAAGACCTAGCTAGTTTACTAACATCTTGAACTAGCCCTGCGGTGCCACCGCCTTAATCCTAACATACAAGAGAGTTCCTCTTTCTCATAGAAACGTTTTTATAGTATTATTTTCCCATGGGAGTCTCAAAGCGTAATTGTGAGGAATTAATGGCACTTCTTTTTATAAAAATCTACAAACAATACGCCACTTTCCACAATAACTAATGAAAAATTTAAAGTATTCCTCTTTTTACTAGACAAAAAAGAAATAAGGTGATCCCTTGATTTTCGATAAGAAAATTTTTACTACGTTTTTATTAGCTTGCTTCCTTGTTTGTCCGGTACAAATCTGGCAATCGATTTCTAACTAACTTCCCGAATAGCTAGACATTTGAAACTTTTAGCATAGCTCAGAACACGATGACAATGTATTATTTTAATACTTTTAGCCATCTTTCAGCAGAATTTAATTGGTTTTCAGCAAATTTTGCTGTATGGAAAGTTAGTACGGAAAAAATCCGCAAGTTATTTCATTTGTTTTGCCATGTGCCATATTTACGCAATCTTCATTTTGACGGGTCTCAAATTTGTGATAGATAAACATTGAATGACAGCAAAACAGGAAATATCGATTATATTATTTCAAATATATCAATGGCACGCTTTAGATTTGGTGTTGGGGAGATCCGTTGTACAAAGATTTGTCCTTTTATAGGTTTAAGATCAGTTCTCTAGATGGTTGTCATTTATGTGAAGTAAATTAATTCAGAACTATTTTTTTTTTTTTTTTCACTAACATTATATATTACATAACTATAACAATTATGTGTATTATTATGTTACACTTGTGGTCCTGTGTAAAGTCAAAACTATTCAAAGGAAAAATGGCTTTTGGACAAAATTTTGGGGGAAAAAAGTGTTATCAAATGCACTGATCCCATTACTTAAATACATATTATAAATCACAAAAACCAACTTATATAAATATTTTTAGAATTTAACCATCCTTCTGTAATATCCAGCTCTACCCATTATTATTCAGTGACATTTTATTGTACGCTCTTTCTTAATCAGCTTGCGTTTAATACTCTCATTCATTCAGCTCGTTATACAATTAAGTAGAATGAGCAGTTGAGTCATACGATACAGCATCTGACTCATATTTTATTTAACAGCTTCACTCATTCGCACCTCTTTTTTTTTAATACTTAACTTCTTTCTTACAATCTCTAAATAAAAAAAACTATTTGCAGTGGATGGCCAACTTAACAATTATTTTTAGAGTGCGGAAGTCTTCCATTATTTCTATTGTTTATATGCTCTCATTTTCAAACTTAGGTCAATACACTTCTGAATTTAAACTCATTCTAATACTTGTTTTTTACTGTTCTTTTAATCACATGGTTTAAAATTCTTCTTATTATGACAGTACTATACTTTCTCTACTCTGATAGTTCATTTGTCAGTTTGAGTTTAACGCTTAATTTTGATCAGATTGTTTTATATTCTTCTAATTAAGACAGTACGAGTGCTATACTTTCATCTTTACTCTCATAGTTCATTTGTCAGTATGAGTATAACACTTAACTTTGATCAGATTGTTTTATATTTTTCTTTGTTTTATATATTTCTTATTACGACAGTATTATACTTTCATCTTTACTCTGATAGTTCATTTGTCAGTTTGAGTTTAACACTTAACTTTGATCAGATTGTTTTATATTCTTCTTATTAAGACAGTACGAGTACTATACTTTCATCTTTACTCTGATAGTTCATTTGTCAGTTTGAGTTAAACACTTAACTTTGATCAGATTGTTTTATATTCTTCTTATTACGGCAGTACGAGTACTATACTTTCATCTTTACTCTGATAGTTCATTTGTCAGTTTGAGTTTAACACTTAACTTTGATCAGATTGTTTTATATTCTTCTTATTAAGGCAGTACGAGTACTATACTTTCATCTTTACTCTGATAGTTCATTTGTCAGTTTGAGTTTAACACTTATCTTTGATCAGATTGTTTTATATTCTTCTTATTACGACAGTATTATACTTTTATCTTTACTCTGATAGTTCATTTGTCAGTTTGAGTTTAACACTTAACTTTGATCAGATTGTTTTATATTCTTCTTATTAAGACAGTACGAGTACTATACTTTCATCTTTACTCTGATAGTTCATTTGTCAGTTTGAGTGTAACACTTAACTTTGATCAGATTGTTTTATATTCTTCTTATTACGACAGTATTATACTTTTATCTTTACTCTGATAGTTCATTTGTCAGTTTGAGTTTAACACTTAACTTTGATCAAATTGTTTTATATTCTTCTTATTAAGACAGTACGAGTACTATACTTTCATCTTTACTCTGATAGTTCATTTGTCAGTTTGAGTTTAACACTTAACTTTGATCAGATTGTTTTATATTCTTCTTATTACGACAGTATTATACTTTATCTTTACTCTGATAGTTCATTTGTCAGTTTGAGTTTAACACTTAACTTTGATCAAATTGTTTTATATTCTTCTTATTAAGACAGTACGAGTACTATACTTTCATCTTTACTCTGATAGTTCATTTGTCAGTTTGAGTGTAACACTTAACTTTGATCAGATTGTTTTATATTCTTCTTATTAAGACAGTACGAGTACTATACTTTCATCTTTACTCTAATACAGTGGTTCTCAACCTTTTTTGAACGCGGACCGGTAAAAAACTTAGATTCATTCTGCGGACCGGTTGACAAAAATCAGCGGGAATTTCTTTTTTTCCATTAATACTTAATTTACATGTCTACAGGTCTTCATTCTCTGGATACTATGTATTGGTAAAAGCTGAAGGTGAATTTAAATGAGTTCTTACAAATTCTAAATTAATATTATTAATAAAATATTACCGGACCTAAACCGAAACATTTATATTCATACTTGATAGCACTTTGCTCCCTTAGCATAACTTTTTTTTATAACGTATCCATTTTATTCCAGAGGCATAGAGTGAATATATTTTTTATATTCCCTTGAAGAGTTAAAATAATTTAAAATGGCAAATATGTCAGCTAAATAAGCTAACTTAGCTATCCAATCCATTCTTCATCAGCCAACTTCTCTGCTAAGGATAATTTTGATCTCTGAGGAACATATTTATTTCCCTCTGAGTAAAATGAACGACTTTCTTATTTTTGAAAATAAACTTAAGATAATTTTCCAAAATACTACAGTAAAAACGGAACAATCCAATGGCTTTCACGGAACATCAAATCACATCGTGAGTCATACAAAATTGTGTTACTAAATTAATGAACACTGCAAATACATAAGGAAATATTACTGTGCTATTACACTCATGACGATATTAATACAGCAAAATAATATCCGCACCAGATGAAATCAAACGGGGTACTGACTCCTTTTGCTGAAACTTATTTATTTTTATTTAAAACTCATAATAATTGAGTAAATATGGAATAAGAAGAAACTGTCGGTATTTCAACCATAAAAACATTCAGAGAACTCCTATACAAATAGAAATTCTAAATATCTTAATTTCTTAAATTATTCAGATATAATTTATAGCCATCTTTCACTGCGTTTAAAGAAATTTTAAGTAAATTTGTAGTTATCTAAGTTATTTGTAAGTTTCTTCTTTAATTCCATTAATTCAATGTATAATAATTCCATTATTTATAAAACCTTGTGTTATAAGAATTAATATTTCTTGATAATTTGTAATAAGGAAGAATATTGAACTCTTGTAAAATAAAGGTAGTTTTTCAGTTTAACAGTTTCATTAATCAGATTGTGATATATACCTACACTTCTTTTATTATATTGAGTCAGTCTTCTTAAATCAAATAGTGATGTATACTCTCCTCCAATTAAATTTCTTTTATATTCTTCTTATTGTTTTATATTCTTCTTTGATCAGATTGTGTATATACCTACACTTCTTTTATCATATTGAGTCAGTCTTCTTAAATCAAATAGTGATGTATACTCTTCTCCAATTGAATTTGTTTTATATTCTTCTTATTGTTTTATATTCTTCTTTGATCAGATTGTGATATATACCTACACTTCTTTTATCATATTGAGTCAGTCTTCTTAAATCAAATAGTGAAGTATACTCTTCTCTAATTGAATTTGTTTTATATTCTTCTTATTGTTTTATATTCTTCTTTGATCAGATTGTGATATATACCTACACTTCTTTTATCATATTGAGTCAGTCTTCTTAAATCAAATAGTGATGTATACTCTTCTCTAATTGAATTTGTTTTATATTCTTCTTATTGTTTTATATTCTTCTTTGATCAGATTGTGATATATACCTACACTTCTTTTATCATATTGAGTCAGTCTTCTTAAATCAAATAGTGAAGTATACTCTTCTCCAATTGAATTTGTTTTATATTCTTCTTATTGTTTTATATTCTTCTTTGATCAGATTGTGATATATACCTACACTTCTTTTATCATATTGAGTCAGTCTTCTTAAATCAAATAGTGATGTATACTCTTCTCCAATTGAATTTGTTTTATACTCTTCTTTAATCAGATTGTGATATATACCTACACTTCTTTTATCATATTGAGTCAGTCTTCTTAAATCAAATAGTGATGTATACTCTTCTCCAATTGAATTTGTTTTATATTCTTCTTATTGTTTTATATTCTTCTTTGATCAGATTGTGATATATACCTACACTTCTTTTATCATATTGAGTCAGTCTTCTTAAATCAAATAGTGATGTATACTCTTCTCCAATTGAATTTGTTTTATATTCTTCTTATTGTTTTATATTCTTCTTTGATCAGATTGTGATATATACCTACACTTCTTTTATCATTTTGAGTCAGTCTTCTTAAATCAAATAGTGATGTATACTCTTCTCTAATTGAATTTGTTTTATATTCTTCTTATTGTTTTATATTCTTCTTTGATCAGATTATGATATATACCTACACTTCTTTTATCATATTGAGTCAGTCTTCTTAAATCAAATAGTGATGTATACTCTTCTCCAATTGAATTTGTTTTATATTCTTCTTATTGTTTTATACTCTTCTTTAATCAGATTGTGATATATACCTACACTTCTTTTATCATTTTGAGTCAGTCTTCTTAAATCAAATAGTGATGTATACTCTTCTCTAATTGAATTTGTTTTATATTCTTTCTTTATCAGATTCATTTTATACTCTTCTTCAACCATATTGAGTTCTATACTTAGATTGAGCTTTATAGCCTCCTTTTATTTTGTTGAATTAAAAAAAAAATCTACACATCTTTTTATTCTTCCTTTTATTATATTTATCTTGTAAGATCATGTAAAAGATACTTGTTAAAATAAATCTTATTTTAGATACATTTTGATATAAACTTTTATTCTATTATACCTTCCTTTTCTTAAACAGTTACTAAACTATTATTTTACGATGGTACTTCATTATTATTATTTAAAAAAAAAAAAAAAAAAAAAAATGCAGGTCTCAATGTTATAAAATCAAAAATATTCATTAAAATATCTTTAATTTTACAGCTTTGCTACAGCATATATAGTAAGCAATACTTTTTAATTGTATGTGATCGATTTTATTAATTAAAAAAAAAATAATAATAATTAATTGACCGCTTAATAAATATGCACTCTGGAAAGCCGTAAATTTTCTATGCGTGTAATACAACATATTAATTATAAACAAATCGTTGAATTTTTAATTGTAAAATAAATACCATAAGAAGAAAGGCGAATCTGAAGCGCAAGACTAGATAGAAAAGAAAAGTGATAGGGGATGCAACATTAATTGCCTTTAATAGGCAATATGTAAATTAAATAAATTTTATTTAACATGCAGGACACCGAGAATTGTTTATAAAGATGTTTTTTTAACAATTTAAAAAAAAAGTATAAAAATAAAGAAAATCATGCAGGAATCTATTAAGAAATTAGAGTAATATACAGTTTGTTTTTATATTTAAAAAAAAAATTAAAAATAAATTAATAATTGACTCACCTTTAATTACCTGGCAATTTTAAGTCCTTTTTTTATTTTGGATCCCCCGGATAATATTTGTCAACCTTTAAGTGGACTCTAGACAAAATGTCATAAAATAACAAAAAAAAAGACAAGAAAAAAAATGAATAATAACATTTTAAATGAAATAAAATGTGGTCAAAATTAATTCCAAATACTTACTAAAATGAACAACAAATTAAGACATTAACAAGACAATGTTATTTCACCCCCACTGAAATTCCAATAGACACTGATTACCTCCAATTAATTTACAATGCATTAAAAAATAATTACCAGAACTAATACCGTGGACTGGGGAGGGGTCGATGTCATAATTCAGGGAATTCAATATTACACTTGAAGATGTAAAATGTAAATAAATAAATAAAAATTAATTTATTAATCCCCCCCTCCTCCAAACAGCCCTAACGAATAAAGATTAAGATAGAGAGACTAAATTAAAATATAAATACTATAAAATATTTTATTACTCAAAATAAGTAATAATATTAACTTCAAAATACAAACATTGAATACCAGATTAATTAGATGGAAATATAGTTAATAGATTGAAATAAATAAATAAATAATATACAATAAAGATAAATTTATAATCAATTTTAATACATATATTTATACTGCCACTACCTATATAAAAGAAATGCATTAAACATTGTATTATCTTTTCACCAAAATAACTAATAAATAAACATGAAAAATGTTTGATTGTACTCAAAAACGCCCAAAAGTTGAAGAATTAATGGTAAGATTAATTCAAAATTAATTAATTATACAGTAGAACCTTGATAAGAAGTGTCTCAAAGGGATTGGGGAAACAGTCTTGTTGTCGAGGTGCTCTTTTTGTTGAGGGTCGTGTTATCAAGGTTATTTTGGCTATCAGTCATGTTATCGAGGTTCAAGGACGGGGTTTTCAAGTCTAGATTTGTTCAAGGTCAAGCCATTCCTGTAAGAGTCGTGTTATAGAGGTTGACTTCCCAAAACGACTTGTTAAAGAGGTTCTGATTTACATTGTGAATTAGAAAAAATCCGTGTTATTGTGGTTGTTTGGATAATAATGGTCGCATAATAGAGGTTAATTTAACATTAACATTAAGTGTTATGGCAATCTCAAGGGGATTTGAAAATTGCACTTGAAATTGAGGTTGTCGTGTTATTGAGGGTCGTTTAAGCGAGGTTCTACAGTATAAATAATTAATTTAATATTTGTTTTAATTTAAAATAATTAAAAATTAAATAAATAATTAATTACATCATCAGGTGAGATTCAACCTTAAAAACATAATTGGTTGAATAGTGTTTACTAACTAAAACTAAATTTGTTGCAGAGGTGTAGCTAGGGTTCTTGGCGCCCAAAGACGAAGTTTCTTGCCCCTCGATTGATGTTGTGGACTGAACCAACACAAAAAAAAATGGCCCTCCTTTATGCTGCTCCCGGGGACAACTGTTCTCCCTTGCATTTCCCTAGCTACGTCACTGATCTACTGGTGCCACAAAGTACTTCCTGCTACACCACTGATCTTCTGTTGCCACAAAGCACTCCCCGCTAGCTATGCCACTGATCTGCAGTTGCCACAAAGCACTCCCTTATCTACGCCACTGATTTTCCAGAATTTGGTAGCCAAAAGTCTTGATTTGGTTTCTGGACAACTTCAATTTGTATTCCCTAATTGATATTCTTTAGTAAATATAAGTGAGAGTAAATAGTGTATTAGTACAAAAGTTAATATATGGTTTGAGGTCCCCCGAGTCCAGAAAGTGGTTTTCAAAAAAGTCTGTCTGTTGTCTGAAACTACTCAGCTGATTTTGATGAAATTTGGTGGTGTTCTGAAAAATCATACTTCAAAGAAAAATTGACAAATAAATTATCCCTCAGAGAAAGGTGTTCCACCCTAAATGAAGATAAAGAATTTTTCCCATAAAAAATTGAATCCAAGATATTGCCTATTACCAATTGTGCAATTGGAATTTAACCTGAGAGAAGTACCATAGTTAATTTAGATGATGGTATTATTTAAAATATTAATTGTAAAAAAAATGTATCTGGTATATAATAAGTTAGTGTAAATCTTTATTTGTTATCCTCGCTTTTAGGATAATAAATAAAGATAACAAATGAAGGAGGTTTTACTGTATTTTTTTAATACAGATTAAAAAATTTAAAACTAAATTATTAATTACACAAAACAATGTAAAAAAATATAATTTTAAAATTGTAGAAAATTATAAAGTTAAATTAAGATGCCATTGTCAGGAGCAACGCAAAAAGAATAATAGAAGGTCTTAACTGTAACAATTTTGTTAATTCTTGACGTTCAGGGTGGCACAAATATCTAGCAACCACTTAATGCTTTCACTGCTACGGAGGAGTAAATCATTTGAATAAGATGCTATTGTGGTGCAAATGAGATTTTTTCAGGCAGTCAGTGACAAGGAAGGTACGAACCAGTAAATTCGATAGGCTGCTTGTTTCATACGTAGCATTTAATATCATGTTTTCAGCATGGAAAGCATGATATAATTTGTTTTTGGAATTGTAAATTTATATATTTTTTTTATATATATTCTCAAATATAATACTTTCAGTGTCCCATGAACATAGAGCACCAAAACATTAAAATAGAAAAATTTAGCGTCAGGAATGCAATAAACATGTGTTCAAAACAAACAAAAGCCATAAACTTTTCTCTGTGCAACAAAAATTAATTATTAATTATTAATAAAAATAAATAATATGACAGTAAATCACGATTAAAAAATGTTTATGAAGTTTTAAAGTATGTTGATAATTTTCTCTGTAACACAACTTTTAGGCAACAACCTGTAAATTGGACAATAGATCTACACCCTGTAAATGGGACAATAGATCTACACCCTGTAAATTGGACAATAGATCTAAACCCTGTAAATTGGACAATAGATCTACACCCTGTAAATTGGACAATAGATTTAAACCCTGTAAATTGGACAATAGATCTACGCCCTGTAAATTGGACAATAGATCTAAACCCTGTAGATTGGACAATAGATCTACACCCTGTAAATTGGACAATACATCTACACCCTGTAAATTGGACAAGACATCTACACCCTGTAAATTGGACAATATATCTACACCCTGTATATTGGACAATAGATCTACACCCTGTAAATTGAAAAATAGATATTTAGGCTATTCATACAATAACATATATTTTTAACAGTTCAAATAAAAATAAAAGTTTAAAATTTTCCCTTAAAAACCCTACTTGCAAATATTAATTATCTAAAAGTGGCAGAATAAATATAAAAATAATCTAATTTGTTTATAATTTTTTAAAAACAAAGCTAAAATAAAGATAAAATAAACAATGATTTTTTTTAGTAAGAAAAAAAAATACATTAATTTATGAACCAGATAAATATATAGATATATAAAATATTGATTCTCTCAAAACTACTTACTGTCGAGTTATATTAAGTAATCAAAAGATTACTTGTCTCATTAAATGGTAGAAGGATGTAAGAACTTATACATTTACATAAAATTGTTTTAAATGAATTGGTTTATTGTAACAGCATCACAAATAAACTGTTTTCTTTAAGTTTTTTCTTTTTTAATTTTTTTTTTTTTTTTTTTCTTATGAGGTCAATACAATATATTTTGAATTAACATTAATTATCTTGTTTTGTCACAGACCCAAAATGATGCAAAAAAAATGTTTAGTTTAATTTTTTTTTTTTTTACTTAATTTTTTTTTACCTATATAATAAATGATAAATAATTTTATTACAATATAATATAAATTGATTATTAATTAATCATTAACATAATTTTGTCAAAATTATTTCTCTTTTTTTTTCCTTATGTTAATTCTTTTTTTTTTTTTTTTTTTTACATTTTGGTACTGAGTTTGATATCGTACTCCTATCCTAGATAGAATAAACAATTAACTAGTCAGTAGAAAGGATTTTTTTTAAATAACTATTTTTTTTTTTTTTTTAAATGTAATAATGATTATTATGATAAAAAACAAAGGTTCACAAGCATTTAACATATTAATTTAAAATTAATTAGTTTGTCAAAAAAAAATAACATAAAAATCAAAATTAAAATTCACCATCAGTTTTAAAAACATATATGCTAGTTTAATGAATGTAATAAGTCAATCGTTAATCAATTATTTTGAATTTATCGACAATTATGTAAATTATAAAGCCCATGGATATCCCATGGCAATGTATTAATGCAATCATGAATAAAAAATATCTTTGATCTATCTGGGAATTGAACTCAGATAGTTACGATATGGAACATTAAAAACTTGGAAAGAAACACAAATTAAAACTTAGATGAAATAATACTATTATTATAAAAAATCAAATATTTGATAATTTGCTAACTCCAAATCAAAACTGAGGAAATGTATTATTTCATTCAGACTAAAGGAAATAATTCCAAAAGGAAATAATTCCTTTTTTGTTATGGTTTATTTAAACAAAACTAAAATGATCAAGAATATTTTTAATATTATTAAATTTAATATCATTTTTAAAATATATAATTAAAAAAATATTAATAGTGTACGAACATCTCGTAAATAACAATGCAGCAATAATCTCATTATTTCCGTTCATATCAAATCATTCTGAAAAAAATATTGACAAAGTAAAATGCAAGTGAACCCTCACGTTATATATATTTATATAAAAGAATAAATAAATAAACATTAAATAAAACAGAAATATTCATTAAAATCGATTACAAAAAAAAAAATAACTAACTTATAATAATTAACTTTGAAAGAGTTTATTTAAATATTTGAATAGGAAAAAAAATGTTGTTTTTTTTTTTGTTTGTACACAATACCTTTTTCTAACTAAGATAAAGTATTAATTTAGATTTAAAACAAATTGATTTTTTTTTTAAACCAGAAACTAATACATTTGATGTTTTATAAGTAAATACATTCCATAAATATTGTTGTTGTACAAAATGATTTTTTTAAAATATACTTGTACATTATTTTAATAAATATATATATCAATGCCGAGGACAATTAATGAAGATCGTGACATTACCAATAATTTTTAATTAATTTTTCTTTAAGTAATCACAATAGGTTATTAGATTGTGCAATCATATTAATTAAGTTTCACTTCTCTGGGAATTGAACCCAGTTTGTTGATGTTAATTATTAAAGGAGAGAATGCCTTAAGATTCTAAAATAGACATCGTTAAATTATCTGTAAAATGCATCTCATTTCTATTGGCAAAAAATACCTACATTATTGTTGGTGTTTGGATATTGGCCTTACCCCCATAAGTCGGATATTAGTTCCAACAAAATGTGTTTTAAGAGACAAATATACCACTCATAAACTAAATGTACACTAACTTAAAGGGCAGACAATTGGCATTGCAACCTTTATCTCAGGCATGTGAACCTAATAAGTGTTGATATATTTTTATTTTTTATAAAAAAATACATCAAAAATTGAAATGAGGATTTTCACCTATGTAAATATCATTTACTCATTTTTTACGTTAAATAAGTTTTAAATCTAAATAATCTTTATTTATTTTAAATTTTAAATTTAAAACATTTTCTTTTCCTTCCGGTAAATAAAAATATGTTGTTTACATATTTTGGTTTAACTTTATTTTTGTTTATTTGGCCTCATCATTAAATGGTACCTACAAAATACAAAAAAAAAGGCATGTCTAAACAAAGTAAGTATATAAAAACACTTGCATGGTCTCTTTAAAATTGGTTTTTATTAGTAAAAAAGTTTCCCCCCTTTTTTATTTAATTTTTTTATAAATAATGTATTCAATAAAAAAAAAAAAGGAGAAAAAAAGTAAAAAAGCTAAGGACAGATTTTTAAAAAAAAAAACTGAAAAATGTATCCAACGTTTATTTAATATAAGTGTTTGTTTTTTTATTTAACTATTTTTTAAAAAAATCTACAATAGAGTAATAAAATAAACCAATAAATAAAATTATCATTTTTTTTTTTTAACTTCCTTGTAACATTATTTATACATATCAATAAAAAAAAATCAAATAAAAAAAAGTAACCCATTTTTTTCTCTCTCTTTTAAACAGGAAATTGGTCATGATATTAGTTATAAGTAGGTGTTAAAATAATAATAAATAAATAAATATAGTAAAACCTGTAATTTAGAACTCTAGGTAATATTAAATAATCCTGTGTAAGACCCATAAAACATTCTTGAATTTCGTTAAAAAAAGTTTTGCAGCGGTTTAGCAATTAACAGGTCAAGTTTTCTTATCAAGGTTTATAACACAGTTTTTATTCCTCTGACAATAAGCTGAATAGCTTATCAATGATTTTACTGATAACATTTTCCATTTAGTGCAATCAAAGAAAAACGAGTTTTCAAAACATGACCTTATGTAACATAAAACACACAACACATGTTATATATTTGTTAAACTAAAATGAAAAGTGAATCATTCTTTTAATAAATGCTTTATTTTACAAAGATTGTTCTTCTAGCAAAGATTACCTGATTGTAATCATGTTTGTAAGTAAATAAGGTAATTGAAAAGTAATTGTTTCAGGAATAATTTTTCCTATGATGCATATCACTACCTTACTACCATTTTAACTTAGTATCTTTAGTAGGCATAGTTTTTAAGAATAAAAAACCAAGTTTTAATTCAGTTGATAATAGTGATGTCTACAAAAAAAAAGATAAGAGTAATTTGAAGCAATAAAGAAGATATATTTATAAGTTTTTTAAGAAAAGCTGCCGCTGAAGAGAAAACCGCAATTGATTTTCTTTAGTGACAGCAAGAAGAGATTAAAAGTGAGAAAGAAAGATTAAGAATAGCATTTTTAACTATTGTCATCACAAGGAACGGTGGAAGACATCCGTCTGAAAAAGTAATATTGTTTTAAATATCATCTTCTGTGGCCTATAACACAGATTAAATTAAGTCAAACCTCTGACTCGACTCCTACACTGACTCTTTTACTACACAAAATTGCGAACAAACTTGCGGAGCCAACCTGCGCTATACCACCTTGTGCCTCACAGAGTGAATCTTCCTACCTCACCTGCGTCTAATTTACCATCCAGCCTTACAGGAACTGAAGATAAAACCACTGCTTATTAAAAACT